>VZSR01000262.1:4641227-5052405 GCA_013398615.1 Brachypodius melanocephalos | reverse complement strand
TGAGGTCAGGCTGAGTGGTCTATAATTACCAGGATCCTCCTTTGCACGCTTTTTGTGAATGGGTGTCACACTGGCCAACTTCTGCCATCATGAGATAGCTCAATTAGCCCTTTGCCACAGCACTGTTCTGGCTTGAATTATTTTTTTGGATTGTCTTTTTTTTTTTTTTTCTTTTTCTGATTTCTCTCTTCTCTCCCTCTAACCCAATCTTCTTTTGTCAAAGACCTATGTTTAGGAGTAACAGTAGTTTTCACGTATTTCTAGAGAGGGCTTCTGGGCCAGTTACACAACGTTGTGATAGATACAGCTCAGCTACAGCCACTCTGTACAGATACAGGAATGTGTTTTAATGAGCATTTGGAGAATGACAATGGACCTTGTATACATGAAGTGCAGCAGGGTGGAATTTATACTTCTCTTGCTTAAATCAATCGAGTATACATTATCTATTTCAAAATATTGATAGTTCTCTGGCTCCTAATGCTCTCCTGCTGGGAGTGCTTTTAGCATTCCACATTACTTCAGTGACCTTTTATAAAATAAATCAACCTAACTCAGGCAGGTTTCCTTCTTTTCCTCCATTGTGCAATTTGACTCTGAAATTACAGCTCATGTCGCATAAAGGCAAGAGTCACTCCTGCACCTGTGACGGCATCCTTCCAGGCCAGAATATGAGAATTTAACATTGTTTGAACAGGAACTCTCCTCCTCCCAGCGGGATGAACAGCATAAGCTTAAGAAAGTTCCAAAATACTGGATTCTACATGCCCAGTGAAGCCACTTTTAGGTCACCTTTTAAATTCTCATTGAATTGATGGTAATTAAGAAGTTTGGCCTTTCTGCTGGAAATTAACAACAAATCACTGTCTCACTGAAGAGTTAAAAACTCTCTCAAACATATCTCAAATAGTTTCTCTGTAATATCATGGGGTGTGTGGAACAGATTAATTTCCCATCTGGTCTACGAATTTGTTTGCATTATTTGTTTCCATTAGCAACTACAACTTACTAGAAACCACACAAGCATACGGACAGACACAGTCCTTATTAAGAAAATCAAAATAAATAAGAAAAAAATGAGAAGAGATGCAACAGAGAACAGATGAATCTTTTAAAGTGTTTAAGTCAATGGTTTGTTACATCCTTTTAAGACACTGTTTATAGACAAAATTGCCATTTCTTAAAGTAATATCAATATTTAAGTTGTCTGATTGAAAGGTAGCATACTTCAGCAAAGACTCTCTTCAAATCACCTCCTGGCTTACATATGAACCCATAAAACTGTGTGCAGTACATATTTTTGACTCACTTTTAACAATCAGATATATGGACTATGATCTGTTTTCTCTGTAATGAATACCTCTAGTCTCACACATCACAGACAGGATGGGGGTGCTTTTCAAGAAGAATTTGAATGAAGGGAAAGAGCTCTGCAAATCAGTTCAGGAAGGGTGTTCCACAACTGAGAAATGTCCAAGAGACAGCTGTGGTAGCTTATCAGCATTAACTTTTTATAGTCCTGCTCTGTACAAGCAGGGAAGCCTCAAACACATATAAATAATATTGATGAAATCATGTGTCTGTATATACATATACCTTTCCCCCCATCCACCCCACAAATTATGTACTCTTCATGATACAGTATGTACATACAAACCCCTCTGGAATTACAGCTTCAGTGGCAATACCACCCTCTCTGTTTAACTCTTAAATTTTTGTGTAGTATGTTAAATAATTTATCACATTTGTAGTTTATTTCTTCCTCACTCTGAACAAAAGACTCATTAACATTTAAATCCTAGAGAAGCTCTGAACACACATTAGTTTTCTGGCTCTGTTAGGTTTCTTGTGATGCTTCTTGCTAAAACTTATCCCCATTTCATTAAAAACAAGTGGGATTTGACTTCAATTACAACTGAGTGAAAACTGAGGTGTAATATCCACACAGTGTGTAAAACTATAACCAAAAATGAATGTGCACACCTTAATATCCTTTAGCTAATAGCAGCAGGAATGAATGTGAAATCAGCACTGCTGTATATTAATCTGTATTAGGGTATTCTGTTTTTAATATTAAAATATGAACTAAAAGAACCTCCGGAGTCTGCTCCTATTATTACCTGGTCATACTGGTAATTTATGTTTCACAAAGGTTTTCATTTTCAGAGTGTCAGACTTTGAAAAATAGAGGGAATCAGTTAACAACATGAACTCAAGGAGGAAGAGGACTGAAATTTCTTTAAATCAAAAGTAGAAAAAATAATATAGAATCTGCATTTCACACATGGGCATATTTGTGAGAGTGGAAATTCAGCCTCTTACTGAACAGCCACCTAACCAGAAGCTGCCTAGAAAGAAGGAGGTAATAAAGGATGAATGAAAGTTCTGATCTACAGGAAAAGCAGGACCTTGGATATCTGCAAGTGCAGAGGCTATGGAGCAAATGCCACAACTTACATTAAAGTGGATTTTGAAAAGGAAGTCATACCAAAGAACATCAATGTCTTAAGAAGAAACAGAAACAGAGAAAACAAAAAGGTAGTAAATGAAGACTTGGCCTCGGTTTCATGGCAGTGCAGAGCCTGGAGACAATAGCAGGATGGACATTAGGAGCATGCACAGAAGTGGAGGAGGCCAGTGCACTATCTCTGTCCCTGAACAGTGAATAAACCAGTCCCAGAAACAGCCAGACTAGAAAAACTGACCTAAAGCAAAAAGATCCTCACTCACAGTAACTGATGAGAGACATAAATGCAAAGTCATGCATTTAAAGAGGATGGAAACACTGTGTGTTAACATGTGAATGTTAGTATGCAAACTGTTATGATAGATTGTGATGGAAACATTTATCAATAGCATGGAGGTAAGTGAGGAAAGTGGAATAGGCTCCCAAGGATTGCTCATGACAGGCTAAACTGGTTTTTTAACTTGGCAAGATATCTAACTGAGCTTCAGTAAAATATTTAGAAAGCTTCATCCAGAACAGGACTGTGCTAGAGAGTTAAACTGGCAACTGGGCAGAAGGGAAATACCAATGGCTGTGTTGTTGCAAGAATTATTGGGATGGAAGAAAGTAAACAGAGAAGGCCTGAATCAAGCTATTTAATATCCTCCTTTTATAGAATGGCACAAAAATTGAAGCTCAGCTAATATTATAAGAGGACTCATTCTCACCTAAACTTTGTTGTCTAAAAATCAGACTTTTACTGGAAAAGAGTTGATCCTTTAATAGTCAGTACAGAAACATTGAGGAGGAAAAGTCTGTCTAAAGATGTCTAAGACAGTTCATTCTTTCCAGTGCCTGTAGAGGAAATCTAGATGATTTTATTAAGCAAACAGCCTAACTTTCAGACAGCTACACCATGCTATTCAGTGGTTGGCATAACAGACAAAGCTCACACAGAAATCATTTCATTCTTGCAATGCATGAGAATTAACTTTCTGCAATCCATAGGGAAGAGGGTTTGGGTTTATCTTGACCAGACCTGGTGTTCAGCTGTACCTAATAAATACGCTCCCTATATCTACACATCCCAGTTTTCTGCTGCTTACATTCAAAGGGCAGTACTAGCCCAAAGGTTTGTGGGGTGAAGTTCAGGGGCCAAAAATGCCTAATTGCCAAAAAAAAATCTGCCTTTAGCCTTCAGCAACCTCTCAGCAACATTTTTACTGCTGAGATACAAACCCCAGAGAGCACGTATGGAAATTAGAACACAAATCCATTTTTTTTACTTTGTAGTTCTCAGCAATTCTTCATCTCTGAGCTTTGCATTCTCAGAACTTAATGACAGGTTGCTGCATAAGGAATTACTAATGCAACTTATATGAAGCACACCATGAACTCCAAAGATAGGTTCTTTTGTACAGCATGCCAAAAACATTTTCTTACATATAATCATCAAAACAAATAAAATATGCTACCTTGATCTAGAAGATCTTTAATGACTATTTTGCAAATAATAATCTGTCTTTACGTGTGATCTGCCTGCAGCACAGCATTTGGTGAGATCCACCTCAGGTAAAATTTCAAGTTGCACAGTCCTGAATATGACACCACCAACAAAAAAACTGTGCATACTATCAGCTTTTTTTCTCTTTCCATTGTTTGCTCTCTTTTCCACAAAATCACTCATTATTCTAACACAAAAATCAGGAGTGTTAGGGCTCCTCAGCAGTGTTAGGGCTACAACAATGTTTTCTCAATACTCACTTTTGGCACATGTGGATTAAATTCTACTGCTCTGTGAATAGCTTCTACTGCATTCATCTCTGCAGTACTCAGCCCTCGCCTTGAGGCAGCCTCTGGAGAAAATCTACAAAAGCAAAGAAACAAACACATTAGGTCAGAAATGCTAGTAAGAAAAAGTCAGAAAAGGAATCTAGAACATGGGCCCATGTAACCAAACTGAGTAATTTTCCTATGCTCTCCAAACTTCCATAGCAAGTGGAAACTCTGAGTGATCTATTACATCAAGGCCAATAAAAATCCCAGCAGAAGCGGAAAGCATGTTTGTATCTAATCATGGCAGAAAGTCAGTTCAAACAGTCCCTTCTCTGTCACTAATCTAAATTTGCTCTAGGTACCTTGCTAGGGGCATATTCAAGGCTGAAATCGCAGGAAAAAAAAGGAAATAAAAGAAAAAAATAACAAGACCAAAAAAACTCCCCAAAAAACCAATGCCAAATTATTGTTGGTGGGTTTCTATTAAAAACAGGTTTGGGGAAATTTTGGGAAGGTTCCCAACCCAATGCCCCTGGGTCAGGTTGAGATGGAAGCACGATGCAGCAGCAGTAGCAGGTGGTCTACTGCCTGCAGCACCATTGAGGGTAGCATGCCCAAACTGTGGGCAAATCATCTGCCCCAATGAATAAAAAACCAGACCATGCAATCTCTTTCTCACCTCACACCCCACGGCTAACTCCAGAGCTGTACTTGGCAGGCAGACACCACAGGGAAAGCTGTGACAACCTTAGCCCTGCCCTCCCAAGCTGGAGTCGCTGTGTAGGGAGGAAAGATGTTGCAGTAGGTACTGGCGATCTACAGGATAAAAAGAATGAAAGAAAATTACTTAGATCTTGATGTGTACATACACTTTAAAAGCAAAAACTGTCAGGATGTCAGTCAAGAAAATGGCTTTCCACTCCACTTGCTTTTCAACTTTAGGGGGCATTCGACCCTCAGGTGCCCAGACACAACTCTGCCTGAGATTTGTGTGAAGGCATCTGAAAGCAGAATGGGGATTTTTGAGCTCCATCTCACAAGGAGCTGAGCACCCTTTCAGAATGGGCCAGTGCTCTCAAGTCCACAAGCATCAAATAGATGTGCTCAGCACCTTGGAAGGTTGAGACCCAAGAGAAAAACATAAAAGGAATGAACAGATATTTGTGTCTCTAAAAATACGAACGTCATCTACCTCTCAGAATCCCTGACATAGTAATGCTAAATCCACCTGCCTAATTAAATAGCTATTTAATTAGATGAGCAGTCTGCTGACAACACTTGTAAAATGACATTCTTACCAGTGCGTCCACATTTACTTATTACCTTTTTGTGGTTAGGTTTACACGAAGTTGAAAAGGTTCAGCCGCACAACCCTTTTCAGTTGCATCGTCATTATACTATCTAGGAAGCCAAAGCTCACCCAGACAGTATATACAAAACTGAAACAAGAACTGAATTTATGCTATTTCTCTTCTTTTCTTCTTCATTCACATCTGAAGTGCAATGTTTTATCACTACAATTTTTTTATATAAAGTAATTTTATCAATTTACTGCAGGTCTTAATTTTCCTGCTAAATCAGCAGATTGTTAGGGTGTGGGCTCAGCTAAGAAAAATCTTACATTAAATCAGGAATTTTGCTGGACAGTGGTTCTTAAGCACTTACTTGTCAGAGACAGCTCTGGCTTTGAGCAATGCAGCTGTGTAACATATTGTTGCTGATTTTGGTAAACTTATATCTGTTGAAAAGAAAGGAAAAAAGTAAACATTTGAAAACTTAAAAGTGTGCAGAAAGAAAAGTGTTTGATTGATACTTAAGAATAAGCATGACATACAAAAAATTAGCATGTGAACTCAGAATACTTTTTCATCTTGGGACTTATGCTGCCACATCACATGGATTTTTAGATTTCCACCTGATATGCAGGCTTTAAAACGTGTGTTAATGACCTCCGGAACGGCTATTTAAATAGCAACTGGTTTCATTAGGGAACTAATTCAAAGAGTGACATAATGAAATAATTCAGTACTCCATACATAAATGTATAGATAACTTGGAATACTTGAATTTTTCCACAGTTCACAAAATATGAAAGTGATAGCTGAGGGCTATCTTACTCACTCTTCATGTTCTGACTGAGAAGCAGTTGTCTGAGTATGTGGCAGCTATACAAATTAAGACAGCTGTTCAAGTAACAATGCATGTGACTTGCAAGCAACCAACCAGTAAACTGATTGAAGTTAAAGATCAATAGTAAAATAACGTGTTTTGCCCCTTAAGAAAATGTTGGACCAAAACACACATTCAGCAGACACCCTCTGGCCATTTTATCCTGTTCCAAAGACACACAGGAATCATAAATCTGACTTAACCCATTAGTTAACTTAATTTATACATGTTTTCTACCAGCAAATTGGCACAATGTGTTGAAAAGGTAGAGAGAAATGCAGTTTAACAGACTTGAGTGATGTATTTGTTCTCACTGTTACAGAGAATTGACTTCCACATTTTTAATTTCATGGTGTGACCCTTGGAGATGTCCTGTCCAGAGCTAGGAGTTGGATTCGATGATCCTTGTGGATCCCTTCCAACTCAGCTTATTCTATGGTTCTGCAATCTACCCAGCAGTCACATATTGAGACTGAAATATTCCAGCATTAAAAATCTAAAGATTACAGCTACCTGAAAAAAATCCCAAATCACTATGAATCAAACTCACTAAAGGTTGGATTCTGCAAACCCTTCTGTACATGCTGATAACTTCCCACAGCAAACAAAAAACACAGCACAGCAAATACAAGGCACTGAAGTATGTCCACTGTAGAAGTGAGGAGCAGCTAATTTGACAGTTGCTCTAAGAAACTCTCTCTCCCTTGGTTTGTCATTAAACTTGATTAGAAAGACAAAATTACCATGCTAACTTGGTTACTTTAGGATTAACAGACACTTGTTGTTCACTGAACTCATGTGCCTTGCAAGATAGGGTGCCAGACAGGATAAGCAAGTCATATCTCTGCAGTCACCATCCTTCACTTATTAATAACCAAACATCCAGGCACAATGTTGTTCTGTGAGACAGAAAACATTGCCAGAATGACTGAAGCACTTTGAAAAGGCTACCTGTTAAATCCTATTATCTTTTTATGTGCTTGCACTTCAAGTATGAAATGTACAGATCCTGCTGGAGGCTTCCCTACAATATATTGCAACTATAACTTCACTGGAGTATGTAATTGTAGTGACTAAACCAATTAAAATCAACAGCATGCAGAGCAGTTTGGATGACAGATATATTAATTACTCCACTAACAGAAGACAGCTACAGACACAGGCACGAGCAGATCTTCAATGACAGGAAGAAAAAATATTTCTAAACACATCCAATAATCCCCGTTATACCAAGTTTTTCTTAACATCAGGAGTTTAAAGTTATTTCCAGTAAACAGAAATGCCTTTTAAATATATTTAAGAAACCCACAGTATCACAAAACACTATCTTCTAGGAGACAGTAAGTGTTCCTGAGCTGGAAGCATCTGTGCATATAGATTGCAAGGTGATTCACAATGAACAGCTGGCATCTGCAAGGAAGAGAATGTGGTGAGATGAGCTAAGGCTCAGATACACCATGTGAGTCCTTTCTGCAGAACAAATGGGATTTCTCAATGAATGCTGTGTTCAAATCTGATCACCTACAGTCAAGAACAACAAAAGCAAACTGAAGGATTGGACTGTTTTTGTATCAAATCAAATTAAATAAAGACTTGAGACCAACTGTTTCCTATGCAGATCCACATGGAACACCAGGAGAGAAGAAGGGTTGTTTAGGTAGAGGACGACATCATCACAACTATAAAGGGTTCAGAATTAAATTTAGGTTGCAAATTAAAAGTAAGTTTCTGTGAAGTGAACACCTGAGGGAGACTTCCAGGTAGAACAGTGGGGCAAAAAACCCAAGTAATTCTAGGATGAAGCTTGCTCAGCTCATGGAAGGGGCAGTATCATGCAGGGAATGCAACAGCAGGGGCCCTGATTCACCCAGGAGGTCTCTTCCAGTACTATGCTCCTAAAGAGCAAGCAGCACTTGTCTGAAGATAATACTTATAGACCCCTAGCAATGGAAGAAATAGATACAAATGTTCATGCTTATCACAGAATCATGGAGTGGTTGGAGTTGGAAGTGAGCTCTGGACATCATCTAGCCCAACTGAGACCACCCTAACAGGTCCATGCCTGCTTGCCTTCAAAAGCGTTTTTCTTTTTGTGTGCTCCGTATTAGACCGTAAGTATTTGGTCCTGCTATATGCTGGTCTATGACTACAGCACTTTAAAATCCTTATACAACTTTGGCTTCAACTCCAAAACTGCACCCTCATATTTTAGAGCGGCATAAACAATTATGTCTGGTAACAACTTGAATTTAGCAAAGGAATCGTGTCCAAACTAGCCCTAGGAGATATGTACTCTGTCAGGAACCAAAGTGAAGTTTTAATAAGTGACTGTGTCCAGCTCTGTGAGCCATCTGGCAAAATATCTTCACATACACTGTTTCCCACCCTCCTGTGATTACTTGTGGCGCTCCCACAATGTGCTGAAAGATGTGACTGCTATTCTGTTGTCAAATCCATCAGGACATTTTTACCTAATAGAAATTGATGTGTCAGTCTAGAAAAGGCTCTCCTCCTTTCTTATTGCTTGTATTGTTAAACAGAATACAAAAATATAGACTTAATTTATAAACATTTTCTTTCAATAAGCCCTATACACGTATGGGGAGAGTTGGGAAAGTGAATTCTTACTATTCATTTGCTTCTTATGCAGTTGCTTATGAGACAGAACTGATGGAAAGATGCTATGGATATGCAGAGTGTGCCATATATCATATAAAATGGTCGTGGGATCTATTGTTCTTATCAATAGCAACTAAGCCAAAAAATTATGAATCTGGATATGGAATGGCAACATTCCCCTACCAAGTCAACAGAAGGCTAAACATCAAGAGACAGGCATGCTGCAATTGCCTTAGTCATTAGAAATGCAAAAATGTAAGTCACTAATTACAAATTATTCCCTGTTTTGCACAGGTGGTAGGAAAAATTACTTATAGATTCAAAGCACTCTAGCAAATAAATATGTGCAGGCTGGATCAGTGATGACAGAAGAGAGATGCAGTCATCTATAAAGACACAAACATTAAGAAAAAAGTGAATTAAGATGATACAAATGGTTAAAAACAAGAGTAATATGATGGAAATCACTAAAGAAAAGTATGAGCTGAACATCAGGGGAACAAAACTATCAAAAAGATTTAATATCCTATTAGAACAATGATCACATTTTCCCAAAAAATATAGTAGAAAACATGCTGGAGGGAGCACAGCTATGAACTTGGTGCTTACAAAAACCAGTTCTGACTCTCTGTACTTTTGGCATTCTTTCTCAGTAGTGGGAAACACCCCAATCAAACACGTTAGCCACTATGTTACAATGGGAAAACCATTTCAGCATACACACAAGAAGTCTTTATTTTGCCACGACCACAACTAAAACTTATGCTGTTAAGATATGGAAAGATTTGCAACTGTTGATTTTGAACATTTCATATGCCACTCTTGCTGTGCCTATCAGTGACCAAGTGTCAGCTACTTTAACTTGACTGAGTTCAATCCTAAATGCCTGCAAAGCGGAAGGAATACTTTCTGTTAAAAAAAGTTAGAGAGTAAGACTAGTACAACTACTTTAGACTTCTTGTGCTTTTGCACAAATAGGAAAAACAAAAAGTGCTACAAAATCATATGGCAGAAAAAAAAAAGAAGCCAGGTGGTATGAACAGACACAGAACTGATGCTGCAACCTAGCTGCAGTGACAAGTGATTTTGATATGGAGGAAAGAAATCAGTTCTTGCAAGCGGAAGGTGGAAAAGATGTGACAGGAACAAAGACAAACTATTCTCTGGATATTACTGTTACACACACTGGAGGTCTTGATTTGTATATCTTGGAGAAGGTAGATTAATTAGGTTTTGGTATAATCATAACTAAAAGGATCTTTCTCTTAAGATATCTCTTTCAAAGAAACAAAAGGATTATAAAATACTGTGTACGAGGGAATGGCTGCTTCCATACTGTCACTTGCTACATTTTTAACTCTGAAGAAGACTTCATTGCACTTAGAACAACTACCCAGTTAGCTCCAGCAGGTAGAGTATCTCCAAAATGTCAAATATAAACATGGTAAGTAATGAAACTATCTACAACACCCCTGGAGACCACAGCTAACATAACTGAAGGCTGCATGGAATTGCTTCATCAATCTGCAACTCTCTACAAAAGGATTGCCTTCAATATAAATAGAATTTACATGCATAATCTGTAAGAACAAGAAGAAATTGGCTAGAAGGAGGCAGAGGAAAGAGAGTAGCTCTGAATAGGCTACATTCTAGAAAAGTCACTTCTCTGTGTTAACTGTTTGGATTTCATTAAGTTAAAAGTATTCCAAGAAAAAGAAGTCTCTGCTTCTAAAGTGCTTCTTCAAAGGCCTGCATTTTGATATAACACTAATTTAAAGCAGGATTCTGCTTCAGTAAGCTGATAACAAATAAAAAGGTGTCAAAGCATAGAGCAGAATGAGATCTTTTATATTTAAACCTCATTTCCTTTCTATGTGCCTTTGCTCTAAAACATCATCTCAAGTGAGCTCCGTGTTTGGGACTCTGGCATGGTAACACAGTCTTTCTCCTTCTCTGCAAAGGGGTACGTGAGAGAAGAATCTGTATAAACTGTTCATCTTGCAAACCAGAAGGCTTATAGTCTCACTGGAAAACACTGTACTTTTAAAAAATGAAAGCAAGGACAGGTTTATAGAGGAACCATTGCATCACTAAGGTTAAATACATTAATACATAAATACATAAGGCATTAATTCTTTCTAAACCTGACTTTAAATTGCCAAAAAAGTCTGTGTTTTCACACAGTGCCCAGGTTATCACTTAATATCTATCAAAGCAACTAGCTGCCCAGGGAAATTAATAAATCAGTTGCTCTAAGCATCACTACAAGCAGACCAACTCCCTCAGCCTAACTATTTCTCCTGTAAATAACATGGATATGTTAAATCACAGCCAAAAATATTTTCAGAATTCAACAGTATTTAGGTCATCCTCACTCTATTGACAGACACTGAACTCTGAAACCATAATGATGTAGCTCAGCAACAGTGCATGCTGTTCCACTAATGAGATCCTTTTTCCATGAATAATGAGTATGGACATCAGCTCTGTTGCCAGGTACATAATATAAACACAATTTAACACATGGCTTTGGGTAAAGCAGTGCATCTGCTTGCAGAGGCTGAGGTTTCACATGATGTGGTCCAACATTTTAGCCCAGGGTGGGAGCAGACTGCGCAAGGAAATAATTTGTTCATATGTTATCAAAATACAATAAATCAGGTTTGGTCTTGGTAAAAAAAAAGGCAGTGGAGTGGGACCAACAGAAACTGCAGATAGGAAAGTATAAATGAGTTCAGTGTTTTATATTCCAATAAATCTTACAACACATGAAGCTGATGAGTTCTAAAATGAGCTGAGACTCCCTGAGACAGGCCTTCTGAGACTCATGAACTGTAAGGGTTATACTGGTTAAGCCAACGTTTGCTGAGTCCTTTTGCAAACCTAGTGCATACACACACCATACCGAAGTGTGAGTTGAAACTGTCTGTGTTCAAACAGCCAAAGTAAGAGCTTTATTTTTAAAAGTCTCATTTGTTCTGATTCTATCAGATGCCTTTGAGAAAATGAAACACACTTTTTATCAAGTTTTATCAACTTCCATGACATAAAGTGCTACCATGGTATTGTTTAAAATCAGGGATCAGTGCTTTTAGTAGAGCTCGCACTGGAGTTTAGTCTTGAGATTCAAGAATACAGGCTTAATAACCTCTTCTGTCACAGTTCTGCTATTTCCCAGAACTATTACCTCATAACTATATTGAAGACTAGAAGGTGCCAACATACTGTGATGCCTGGGGAATATAAACCAGCATTTCTACTTACTTGCTTTTTAGCATGGCAAAATAAAGAATACAAGAATCTCTCCCAGTGTCACAGGAATTACTGAAATACAAGGAGCTACTAGAAAGACTCTGATGTTATCACTTTAACTGCCAGTTTCTTAAATCAGACTAAGTACAACCAAGTACAAGACTAAGTACCAACTAAATACAAGATCTCTCCCAGTCATTACTGCTACTGAATGGCAGTACTCAAGGGCCTGGGTGACATTTTAATCTCTGCTTAGAATGATTTGATTCCAAAAAGAGCTGAAAACCTTCCAAACTGGACTGGTAGGAGTGGTTATCACTAATGTTGCTTGTAACCAGCTACTTATTTATCTTTTTTTTTTTTTTTTTTTTTTTTAAACAGCCTCACCTCTGCCACAGTCTATTGCAGGAGTCTGAAATCTGGCAGGATGATCATGTTAATACCAAGCCAATGGTCTACTATTAGCCTCATTTAGATTTGTCTTAACTTCCTAAGTTATAAATATTAGAAGAAAGGAGTTAGCACATACTCAGTGGGAATGTCTGCATTTTTTTGACTACACCACCCAAAGATTCATTGCTCAACAAGCACAGGTCTCAGTACTCCAGTGAACATACACCATCCCTTTGCCATGGTCGTGTGTGATGATATGGGCCCAAATGCTGGGGCTGACAGTGAGAAGCCTCTGTCTGTGTCTGCTCTTACTGTCCTGCTTTTTGGCACCCAGGCAATGCAACAGAGAATGACAAATGAAGAGGAGGCAGAAGCCACAGAGAAAAGGGTAGATGGAAAAGATGTTAGGACAGAAGTTGTAAAGTGGATGGCGATGTATCTAAACCATCACTGTCCTAAAGAGAAGATTTGGATAGGTGGTTAGGAAAAGCAGAAGAATGGAAGTGAGAATGAGCAGTACTGGCTGAGCAAGGAGCCTCTGGTAGGAAGTGGGAGCAATTAAAAGCTAAAACTGATCATGCAGAAGACAAGACAATTCAGTAAGCAAATGAGACAGAAGACCAGCCAATTCCTTAAAAGCATCCATGAGAAAGAGAAATGAGCACTGGGAATATAGGTTCCAGTGTCCATATTGGTAGGCATTTATACAACAGTAGCTCATATAATGTCCATCTATCCTTTACAAAACTGTGGATGTTTCAAGCCTTAAAATGTTTGTTCAAAGAACATCAGAGATAGTAAGAGCTAGCAATTGAAAACATTTTAAAGGCTACAAGATCAACCTGGCAAAAGAGTTAAGAAACAACAAAATTAGGGCTACGTAGGTTTCACTTAAGTCAGCTATTTGATCCATGCAGGTTATGATCTCATTCCTAGTTATATCCTTATGTAGTATTCCTTTCATAAAATCTCATAACCCAGTGCATAGAACGACACTTTTCTGAGGGCAAATGAAGACCGTGTAGTAATACAATAGGAAACTGACAGCTGTAGGTTCCCTGACTCTCTTGATGAAGAATTTGGAAAATTGCTACTGAGTAAGCCACTGCAGCAAGAGGAGGAAGAGTGGCACTGTGCAGGCTCATGAATGCTGCTCTAGAGAACTGCATTGTATTTCTGTTTTTGTCATCAAGTTTTTACACAATACAAGGAAAAATCAGTTAATTTGAACTAAACAAAGCATGCCAGTTGGTGCTTCTAGCTCTGGGTCTCTGAACCCCTGGTTTCTTCAAGTTTAAAGAGCTAGAGCTCCAGCAGCTGTGATTTGAACATCAGGAGCTGCAGTGGTGCATAAACCAACGTTTACTGAAAAACAAAAGCAAAATAATATGAAATGTCCACTTAGTCTTTTGAGCTTTCCAAGGTTTCTCCATAAGACATGAAGTCTGCTACTCACTAGACTGCTCTGAAATTAAATCAGTATTTTCTTCCATGCTACTAAGTCAACATTCACAGGTTAAGTCCAGGGGAACTGACAATCATTTCTTTAAAAAGAGGTTTGAACAGCATGCAATAAAAATTCTGCAGAACCTAAACAGTCATTCTTTAAACATCAACAGAAAACAAAGAAAGCACAGGGGAGCTGCTAGTGAGTGCCATCACCCTGTACAATGATTTCAGGATGGGTTGGCAGAAAAAATGCACGGTATTTAATCTTTGGATAAAGGATTGTGTAAGGGCATATATGAAGCTCACGGTGATCAATTCAATTACAGTGTTTCCTAAATTTTAGGAGTTTGACATAAATATATTTCTTCTGTGTGTATCACTAGAGAAAATACAAATATATATTTGAACTTACCATCATACTTTGCTAAGACTGCCTGGACATCTGCATATGCTTGTAGTTCCAACAAAGCCTCTAGCAGGTTTTCGTGGATGTTGAACATGCTGAGCAGGGGAAACTCCTTCATCAACTGCAATCAATAACATATGAAACGGTTAGATTATTAAAATGGAGAAAGATTTATTGTTCAAAATGCATTGAAATAGACAACACCAAGTTAAAACTCGTCAGCTCCCCTTGCTCTTAGTTCTTTCCCAGAGTTCACTATCATCTCAGAAATTTCTGAGCTCATAATGGGTACTAGGTCAGGTTCTTGTCAAGACACACCTGTATAGGATATAATTAGTCAAATCCAACAACCTAGCTATCTGAACACATAACTCTCCTTCAATTAAGAGCTTTTTCAAAGCGAAAAAGAGTTATTGTTCTGGGAAAGAATCTTCACCAGTGTAGCTCCAGTGTATCAGTAGTATGTAATCCAGCACCTCCCTGGTATATTGGTGGAAAAACCAGAAAATACACTGAAAAACCACAAAGTAAAACAAGAGAAGCTTACATATATGCAACCACATTATCGAGTATGTGATACCAGGATTTATAATTGAAAATACTTTGGAACATAACTGCAATTGTGGCTGACATGAAGGAGGGAAAGGAGGGGAAGGAGGGGAAGGAGGGGAAGGAGGGGAAGGAGGGGAAGGAGGGGAAGGAGGGGAAGGAGGGGAAGGAGGGGAAGGAGGGGAAGGAGGGGAAGGAGGGGAAGGAGGGGAAGGAGGGGAAGGAGGGGAAGGAGGGGAAGGAGGGGAAGGAGGGGAAGGAGGGGAAGAGAGAAGGAGAGGGGAGAAGGAGGCAAAGGCGAAGGTGAAGGCAAAGGTGAAGGCAAGACAAGGAACAATAGGAAAGGTGAAGCTTATATGCAAGTCACACACCATAACTACGGAATAAATCTTGCATGACAAACTGAATTAAATATAGAGTTAAAATAATCTAATCTTCTCACATATAAGTGCCTTTACTTTATGAACTAAGCCATTGAGATACCAGGAATTTGTATTTAGATATTCTCGGTTTCAATATCTGCACAGATTCAAATGGCTGAAGCTGATACTCAATTGCACCTCTTTTTTTAAGTCACACTTTTAAGAAGCATCCATGTTTTTTACTGCAGAATTGATTCAACAATATTTTTTTATTGTCAGAGTGATTTTCCAAAGAAGTGAAGTGTTAAAACATCCTTGCTTCCTTGTGTCCCCTTCATGGTTTTTTAGCAGCTTTCGTGATGTAGATTCAGCTCAAAAAGGTCCCTGACCTGTGAAGAACTGGGGTAGCTGATATTAACACTGCTTCTCAGGAACTTGCAGGGAAATACTACAATATACAAAAATCTCTCTGATAGTGTTTATGAGAACAGAAATACTGTAACATGCCAGGTAAAGAATATGATTCAAGGTCAGCCTTGCTGTATTTGAAAACAGGAAGGCAGATCTGAAAACTCTGACACTTAATAGACCTACCTTTTAAGATATAAACAGCAAAACTGATGAGAACCAGCCAATCTTAATCTCACAAACAGATAAGATAAAGGTAAAAAGGATTGAAACAAGAGGGATGGATATTCACCAAGAACTTCAAAAAATGAGAAACAGGTAATGCACTGGAGCTTTTTCACTGTGTTAAGAAAGAGACCTTAACAGGTAAATAGAGAAGAAAAGCACAGAGATTTTTTTTCTTGTGAAATGGTCTGGTATAAGCTAATGGAAGAACTGTTCTGACCTTAAGACTCTAAATTTGTCTGTCTGGAATAGCATTGACTTTGCTGCAGTTTGAGGATTCTTAGAAGATGAAAGCAAGAATGGCAGTGTTTTGTTTAACTGATTATATGAATTTCTGGTGAAAGTCAGGATCACTGGGAGAGCAGCTGAAAGAGGTCACTGAACTTTTCATGTTAATGGCATGGGGATGGCCATAACCTCCCCCACTGGTAGGACCTGAACCTATGAAAAAGAGCACAAACAAAAGTGCATAGTTTGCAAGCTTTTCTCCCCATTAAAAACAAAAACAAAACAAACTCCCCCCAAAAAACAAAAACAACCCAACAAAAACCACAGATCTTGAGATCTTGATGCTCATGGAGGTTAAGTGGAAGGGTTTGAGAATAAAATAAAAAGTTTAAGTCATTGTTTGTGAAGAGAAGAAAGTGCAGGTGAAAATTCACAGAGTTGAATTCATTAGTTAAAGATCCATCATTAAGTCTACTTCTCTTCATTCTTGTCCTTACTCACTATTGGATTTTTAAGAGAGGAAGCTACTATTTGGCAGGAAAGAGCATGACAGAATCTGGCTCTACATAAACATGATTGAAAGTTCAGAATGAACATCTTGCAAAGAAACCCCTCTAAGGGATTAAGAAAGATTATCCCTGCTCATTGAGAATGAATAATGGCTGGCAAAATAACATTCCCTCCATTAGTGAAGAAAAGGAAGAGCTCCAGCTAGTTATAGATGTATCTGGCCAGTAAAAGCTCTTACTCTGGTTCTCTGCCTCTCACTGACATCACTCACTGATTATTTTTTTTGCTATTTTAATTAGGTTCTGTCAGAGTGATAAAGCCTTTCTCCGACAGCAGAGGAATAAAGGTCACTGTCTGGACTGCCAGGCCTCCAAACTAGAAGTGTTAATAAAGGTTTCATCTGGGAAAAGTCGAGCGTTAAGAAGTCCAACCCAGTAATATTGAACTCAGTTAATACTGTAGCCTCAAAAATAAAACACCTCTAAGTGACCATTCAGTTGTTTGAACACTGACTGTGCATAAACAACAGCATGTTTGCTATTAAAAAAAAAGAAAAAGAAGCCATGAACTCATTTCTCTGTCATATCTGGATGTAGAGTTTCTAGTTCTTACTGCAAATAATTTCCAGTCATGGTAAAAATTTGTTTACTGAGAAACTTGCCAGAAAGTAAAGCCACTTGGATGGAAGATTATTATGACAGGTCATCTTTCAGGTCTCATAGAGAAAGCAAACACTGGGGAAGAAAAAAACTGCCACACAGGTCTGGTTACTGGTCAGGGCAGGCCACATACTGGGTCATGCTGAGGAGCAATGGGGAGCAGACCCAGCTTCCTCCCCTCCCTAGCAGATGGAGGGGGAGCTGGCTCATACTCCACACAGAGATGTAAAGATGGGCACATTACTCCTGAACACAAGATGAAAAACATACCCTGCAGTTCCCCAGATCAGTACACCACTGAGCTCTAATCTGGCATTCAGTTTAAGAGGCACAGACATCCCTTTGCACCCAAAGATTTATTTTCTGCAAAGTTACAGACCAGTATTTGCCAAATCATTTGCCTTATAAATTTTAATTACTTTTACTTTTTTACTGTAACCTGAGAAATACTTTTGAGTAGAAAGCACTGCAGTTGAAGACAAGATGAAGGCTCTGCTATCATCTTTCTCCACACCTTCAGACCTCAGGAGACAGCCATCAAATTCAGCACTCAAGATTTCCTGAGCATCAGAGCCACTACAGCATTTCACATATACACTACTTAGGACTAAAAATGCCATTGTAAAATTCCAGTTAGTTGGTTTCTTAGCTGGCATTAAAGAGAAGTGTTCCATTGAGCTAAACTCATTTTCACATCGTGTGAAAACAAACACCACATGGCTATAAATGTATTCCCTCCTTACAATATAGGAATATTCAAATGGCTGTTGAACATATCATGCCAAAGCTATGTCCACACAGATTTTACGCTGAACTTTTATTGGTCAAAATACTCCCTAGCTATCAAAGTCAGACCTGGAACTAGGTTAGTACATATTCTGTTCCAACCCCTCTGTGTGTTTGGGGGAAAACAGGCACAAGTGTAGAAAGTGGAGCTGCTTTTTTTGAAAGAGTCATACTGCAAACATACAGAAAAGGTAGCTTTTGCAGATAATTCAGTTTTAATTTTTAGATAAATAATATTTTGGGAATATAAATTTTCAGAAAAATTCTGGAAGTAAGTCTGACACAGTCTGGCCATATCTGAACACCAGTCCCAGAAGCACCCTATTCCCAGACTTGCTTCAATTCACATTACAGGGTGTAGGTTCACTGATTTTGTGACTGATGTGAAAAAATGATGACCAGAAAAAATGCCTTATGGCACAAAGAAGTCCATATCTGATTTGTTAGATAAGGAACAAGTTTTATCTCCCAAAGGACATTTATTGAAGAAGATTCCCTAATTCCCTGACAGTATTTCAGTTATTGATATTTTCATTTCGATCTAATTTTTTAAACATTTTCAAGGAATGTAGCTTTAATGTCTGCATCCATTATTTGCCCTGTGACAACATTAACATCATGAATCAATTAACCAAGAAACATTATTTGTGTAGAAACCCACTATAGCCTGCAGCTTATGCCTACAGCTAGACCCCAGGACTCAAGGGAATACAAAGGTGGACAAATGAATAATGTTATATATAACCTGCTGTTGACACATTTATTCTCCATTTGCATTATGGCTGTATGCATGGTCACAAATATTATGGACACGGCCTGTAATCATTCACTGCTGCTTGTACCCCTATCTTCTCCACAAACAGTACTATCTGTCAGATCAATGTATTCAACTGAATGCATTCATAAAAAGGAAGTGTGGATTTGTCTCAAAATAAAGAAACAAGAAAACAAGGGAAATTCAATGCAAACAGTGAAACTGTTACAAACTTAATTCCTAATGCCTATGTTCCTGCAGTGGGTATCTGAAATGGAAAATTGTCTCCTAAAAAAAGAATGAGGCTGCAACCTTTCAGGTGCAAGTGTCCACCAAAACTGAAGGATCAAACACACAGCACGGATAGCACTGGCATTTTCACAAGTGCTTTGCATAAACTGCTTACTGGTATATGACCCATAATCTGTTAACTGAACATGGTAGGGGAGGTGAAACTTCAAGCCATTTCTGAGTAGAAAAACAGAAGCCTCCATTTCTGTGGGCTTCATTGTCTGCAGATGACCTTTCAGATGTCTAAGCTCTGACTGAAGCTCACCCTGGGCTTGAGGCATTTGCGACATGTCACTCCATGCTGACCTTCTGATATCTAATTAGATACAATAATTCTTAAGTTTTTCTCCTGGCCAGCTCATCTGGCAAGGACAGAAGGGCAGAAACACTGTCAGCAGACTAAAGTTAGCACACAAAAAGGCTCTCTTAACAAGGTCAGATGCTTAAAATTTAGTGTAACTCCTGGTCCTTAAAGTGCATTCCATCACTGTCTCATTGTGAGTGGGATTCACGTGATGTAAACACATCACAGCTCTTGGAGTTGGAGAATTATCTAAAATACACTGGACCTACCTGAATTAAAGTTCTGCTTAATTACAGCAAAAGTACATTTGTGTCAATTCATTATCTCCTTTAAGTGCTGCATTTCTTTTGGTAAATAATCACTATTCTGTTTGGAAGCAGCTCTACAGTTACTCTTTTACAGCTCAGAGAGGATAGCAGCTAAGAAACCAAATCTGTCAGATCCTGTTGTTTTGAAGCTTGGAAATGATTAGCAGTAGGATCCTTCTATTTTCCTCATATGTAGAATTCAGGAAATTAGACAACTTCAGAGTGTCAGGAAAGAGACACAGATCCAGTTTACACTAAGTCTGGGATGGCAAGGGTTTATAATTTGCCCACATTCCATTTTAAATTTGAATTTAGACCTAGTGCTGCATAATATTGGAAGATAATATGACTTCTCTTCAGTGTAGGACTAACAACGAGTAAATGAAGTGAAAAGTATATTCCTAAATATGAAAACTCTAAGGAAATAGGTTAGAACATGCAATGTTTTTGTTGTCTCTTAACTGGAAGATTAAAGCCTTTAGAGTATGAAAAGTTATGAAAATTATGAAAATGCTGTTATTTAGACTATGCTGTAAAAATGCATGTATTTCAAGAATAAAGGGAATTTTAAAGACAGATGTGGCATGAAACCACAAGAGCACAAGATGTTCCAGATTTTATACCTATTACTGAACAATCATGTTATATAAAAGTAGTAACAGTGCTAAATTGTAATAATGTTTGTTACATCAAGTATTAGTAACTTTATAGAGCAAGAAAATAAAGTCATTACTCATCGTCCTGCTCAAAAAAATCCTTTATTTGCATCACAGATTCACAGAATGTTTTGGGTGGGTTAGAAACGACCTTACAGATCATCTAGTTCCAACCCTCCTGCTGAGGGCAGAGATACCTTCTACTAGAAACAATCTCCTCATGAAAATTCACATTAAATACATCTAATTCTCCTTGAAAGTAAAAGTGGCGACTAAGAGATGGCAAAAGCAGTAGATAGAAGCAGAATTAATCCTCGAAAGAACATCCCAAACTACTTTTTTTCAGAAACTGATGTATTTTTAGAAGTGGATTTTTAAGTGAAAATAAAGTGAAGAAATTATCTAGGCACTCAAAAATGAGCCAGGAGATTCCAGAGAGATGGAAGACCACAATTAAAGTACTATACAAGTCTCCGAACATGGAGTGATAAAAGATGGGGGACAAAAAGGTGTCCAGTTACCAGGACTCCCACCAAGACCGTGTGACTGACTACACTCTATCTTAACGGAACGGCAATGCTGGAAACCTGTAGTTTATATGAGAAACATTAGTGTCAGTTTAGGTAGTAGTCACCAAATTTCTAGTTTTGCAGAGTTCTGGGCAGAATCACAATCATGACTAAAAGTGAGTGGTCTGAGTCATGTGAAGATAAAGGAAGGGATACACATCATTAGGGGAATCACAGAAGTCTCCCTTTTAAGAGCCCACTGAAATTAGGGATATTCCAACTCACTCTACCCACTCACCATACCATGTGAATCTGTGACCAAACAAACTAATTGAATATACAGAGATATGAAAATGTTAAAATCAGCATTTATCACTTGCCATTATTGCAGTGCTTGTGTATCAGAAAAAGAATTAACTGAAGATATCACTTTGTAGTGGAGACTGGCAAATGTCACCATTCACAAGAGTAGCAAAATATACGTGTAAGTATAGCAGTAAAGAATAGTAAAATCTATGAGATAACACTTAAACTCATTGAACTAAGTACTTTCCCTTCAAATTTTAAAAAATGGTACTTTAAACAACTGCTACAGATGTTAATAAAACTAGAATCCCACTCAAGGCAAAGCAGCCTGCCTAACCTGACATGTGTAACACAAGCCAAAGAGTCTGACTCACTAATCCTTCCCTCAAGCACAGAAGCATTTTGGAGAGACAGACAGTAGCTGTCGATGCAAGTAGCTGCAGAAATTGTGTTGTTAAGTTGCTAGGGATCATAACATCTTTATTAGGAATAAATACTCTCTTTGTTTCACACAACTTGATAATTTGAGGTGCAGAACACTGTTCTGGCTAGGTATTTGTCTTACTCAAGAAGTAATCAGCCATGCACACAAGAACACAGAATTCAATAGAATAGTGAATAGAAATCCTTATTCAAATCTAACAAGAGAAGTTGCCAAGAAAGTATGTTAGATTTGCAGAACGATCATACCAACAACTGATCGGAAGAAGATAAAAACACCACCTACCCACAGATTAAGATTGATTTAGTGTGGTTGAATACCCTTTCAAACCCTTCAAGTGACATAAGCTCTTAAACTATTTCAGATCCTTAAGGCAGCCCAACAGTTCACAGAACTTTTCATGCAGCCAGTGGATAAGCGTGCAGCACTCTTGACAATGTAAGCTGCTTAGGTGAACTCTGTGGCATAAAATACGCATTTAGTGACTGCAGGTGAGTACCAAGATGAACACACAAACACATTCAACTGAAATATCCTCAGCAAGGTTCAAGCAGACTTCTAGGTCCTTTATCGTGATCTGAAGAGTAATTTCTCAGCAGATACAACTGATAGTAGAAAATACACTTTTCTGACCCTGAAAAAGTGTTTTTCTTTCTATCCTTCTCCAGACTCAAGGAAGACCTGGAAACCTTCTTCTCTCCCTAAACCTCACTCAATTCTGAATGAAGCTGCTGAGCATAGAGCAAGTTGCAATTCCACTGTGTCTCAGAAATATATACTTAATAAGAACACAAAGCAATCTTCTCGGGAGTGCATCCCCATGGGGCAGGAGATAAATACACTCTAGAATGAATTTCTTTCATCCTCTCTCTGAAGGAGGAAGCAATTAAGAACTTCCACTCCCATAACCTTTTGCCTGCCACCCTTCTCTTCCATAAACATACATCTCCCTTCAATTAAAGCTTTTTCCACCAGATGTTCTCCAGAATAACCCCCAAGAAGCTCCAATTAACTTGACAACTCATTTTCTTGCATGTTATATCTTCATCTGGATACTCCAGTGACCCAGTTAAGAGAAATGGCTGTGTTAGCCTGCTTCTGAATCCAGTGGTGCAGTCACTGATTCAGCTGCCCACAAAGCAGAGAGGGAAGTGCCTTCGCATACCCTCCACATCCTGTTTCCTATCAATGAAAACCACAAAATGCAACCCTAGCACATTCCTGTTTTCTTGCACTGTAATGGTGAGGGAATCTGAAAAGAGCAGATGGAAAGCAGGTGGCACAAAGGGCTATACCCTCACTCATCACCACTGCAGGCTTGCAACATTGTCCACGAGGAAGATCCAACATTACTCACAGACACCATCATGGCCTTTTGCCTCTGCACATTCTAAATTCACCAACATCATTTAGAACAAACGACTTAAAATCCTCCTAACATAATCAGCACAACAAATAAAACAACGAGCACTGTAGACTTTCTCCTCAGGGACAGTAAAAGCAATCTAGTTCCCTCACAGACCATATCACGCTCTATATAAACAATAATAGAACTGGAATAATTCTGTTGACTACATTGGAGTTATTCCAACAATACACTAATCAAAATGAGATCACAAGTTAACTCAATATACACAAACAGTGACAGCTGCTGGTTTCCATAGCAAAATATAGTAAATAATTATCATCAGAGATACAAGCAAAAGCAACACCTATGTATGACTCCATTACATGCTTCCATGGAAACTACAGGTTTGTAATTCTCATTAATTCAACTCAACTGAATGAATTACATTCAAGCAGCAAAGCCAGCAAAAAAATACTGTCTCAAAATCAATCAAAGAAACAGCAGAAATTCCTATCATTTTTTTTTTAATTAAAGCACCCTTGATTTTAGAGTTTTTTAAATCAGTTTTTTAAAAAGCCCCTGGTTTTAAATACCTTCAATATAATATTAAGAAATACGATTTTCCTACCAGCAGTGTATATAACCATAAAATCAAACTCTTATTTAAGTCACCAACAGCTCATTTTCCTTCCATTAAGGTGCTTTAAGTAGAATCTCAGTCTTTTCTTACACAAAACTAAAGCAAGACAATCTAATCCATCAGTAATGTCCTCAAGATGGCCTCATATATGCAATAAATTAAACACTCTCAAATATTTTATTTTTTCAAAGTGGCAAAGACTCACTACATCCCAATCATATTTCCCAGATGGTGTCATGAACCTCTTAACACTTCATTTCCATCATGTTCCATGTCTTAAGAAACCTGTTTTCAATCTTTCAAACACAAACAGGGCCTCCACCCTCTGGTCCCTGATGCTAGATTCAGCAGCCCCTAGCCAACATATTCTTTGTATTCTTTTTTGGGATGAATAAATTCATCTCCTTCCTCATCAATCACAAAGAAACCTTCAATGACAGATTGATGTTCTTCAAACCTCTCCATAAGTGTACTATTTATGTCTTCTATGAAGAAATGGAGGATATGTATTCATCAGAAATAAGTAGCTCCAAGCCAGTCTAAGAGAAGCAGCTGCAAAGCTGACTTGACCCTAATCTTCCTCCAAGTGTACTGGAGTTGTGACCTGGAGTTACTGCTGCTTTAATATTTCATTTAGAGACTTGCTAATTCTCAACTCTGCTTGCTTAAAATGAAGAGCTCTAGATGCATCTAAATTCAGTTCTGAGGATTTGGCTCAGTGTCTGTACGTGGAAAAACAGAATGCACTGATCTGAGTTGAAACTCTCTAAGATTAAATTCCATCTTTATCCCTCCTTTGTCTTGCATCCAGTCCTTTCATTTTAACAAAACATTCCTGTTGAAGAATGTTTTCTGTTCTTCAAGTGTCTAATAACTGATGACTTTGGGTCCCCCTGTTATTGCTGCCTCTTGAGATCCACTTGTACTTAATTTCAACAATTTTCTATTTTGCTTATAAATTTCAGACAATTTTATCTCTAGTGAAAAAATAAGTCATTCACTAATCAAAGCTCTGTTTCTCACTTTGCATAAGAAATCTAGGACCAGACAGACCACCCAAGTCCCAAACCAAGTGTCCTGCATACACAACTGTCCATACATATTGACATCAGCAGAAGAATGCTTCACAGAGTATCCATTCCCCATAGTCCTATCTACAAATCACAAAACACATTCAGCAGCCCATAGTAAGCTCCAGAATTTGCCATAATTACGATGTGTGATATTTGAATGGGAAATTCAAGATTTTATCTTTCTTGTATATTAATGCCAGAACTTAGAATTCCAATGTCTATCCCAAAAACATTTCAGTATTTGTCCCACAGTGCTTGTGTAACAAAATTCATGAACAATCAACAGAGCTGGCTGGACTGAAAACAATGTTTTTGAAATCAACATTTTCCCAGCTGACCAGAAGACTGCTAAACCATGTCCTTCTTCCTCATCCCTCTTTCTCACACTCCTAGCTGTACAATGGCTGGTTTTTTGACAAGCTCTTTTTCAACACCTCTGTCTGGGATTCTAGTGATTCTGGAAATTGAGAGTTGTGTGCCTGAAGAGCTTCAGCAAAAGTCAGAAAACAAAGTTACTCACCACTTGCCATCTGTAGATATTTAGGATGAGAACTTGCATTATTATGGTGAACTCTGCTCAGTATTTCCAAAAAATACTCCTAAGTGCTCCAGTTCCAGAGGAAGATGAATTCAAGTTCTGGATTCCAAGCTGGCAAACACGCTTGCCTACTGCCCCTGATGCAAGTGCCTCAGCTGCAGAGAGTCACCTTCCTTTTTACATTAAAATTCCCACTGACATGTAACAATAATTTCCCTTTTCACTAGGCAAGTTCCTGGACCATTCATCTGAGCTGCCTAAACCACACTCTACAGGTGCTTCATTCCAATCTGCAATTTCATTTTGTGCATTAAAATTTTAACACCTGCATCCTTAATTTGCAGAACTGTGTATCTTGCTGGATTCATCTCTTCCAGTTTTTCTGTGGAAGCTGGAATATGAAGTGTAAGAAAAAAAGGAAACTGAGAGGTAGTTTTACCATCATCTGCCCAGAGCTGTAAGGCTCCATTCCTCCTTCTGTCAGAGACTTGCTACCTCAGGTGATGTAAATCACCTCACGTAGATTAAGAACTGTGTTTCTAATCTGCATGCTGGGAATATCACTGAAAGAAATGCTGGGCATTCACTGCTTCGTCTAAACTTGAGCATTTGACATATTCAAACATGTACATTGCCTAATGTGAACAGCTGCTCCCTCTGCCATCTCCAAAGTAGCTACTGTTCAGTGTTCCAAGCCTGTAGCTTTGTAGCTTACTGACTTGTAGCTACCACTGGTAGCTCCCCTGCCTACAAAGACAAAATACAGTCAGCTCCCATCTCAGAGAGAGTTCAGTTAATTACAGATTCATTACTTGGGGTTTCACTTTTCAGTGATAGGTTTTGCATGAATAAATAACACCGTCCTCAGAGCTGCATAGTGTGGCACAAACAATGCACAGAGCCAAACTGCAGCTTTGAAGGAGAAAACAGAACACTTCAGACCCACTTATGAAGTTAGCAGCATTCACCACATGGCTCAGAAAAAAAAAAAAAACTTAATAACTTCATGATCAAATAATTAAAAGTGCACTTGATTGCACCTGTACCAGGATGGGGAATTCAGTCTGCGTGGATAACCATCCATCTGGTATTTGATGTTGCTTTCATAACTGTATAAATAAATGATCACTTTAGTTATGGTCTTTATGTACATTATACATACAAAAGAACTATCAGCAGTGCTGAATGAAGCAGGAATGGCTGCTAACTTGCAAGAAAATGTGTCATTTCTGTACTACTATCATGTAAATATCACATGCAAAAAAAATCCAAACTCACATCTCTCATCATTTTCACTGCTTCCCTGGTCCTTCCCAGCTTCCTTGCACACATTGCCAGCCTTCTTTTAATATATACTAACACATTGGTGTCCCTTCCTGTATAAGAGGGAAAAGAAACAGCATTAAGAAAAAAAGATAAAACAAAGGTTCATTCAGTATTCCAATACAAAAGGAAACATGGTTTACTTTCATTTTTTTTCTTACTTGCTACCATCAGTGCTTTCACAAGAATTTTAGTAAAATGTTACCGAATTCTGAAGATGTAGATGTGGCATAATAGTACTGAAATCAGTGGAAATAATCCAGATACACAATAGTATAAGTAAGTACTCTTGGGTTGGCCTTGCACTGGTGAAATACAAGCAGATCTGAAGGTACAATTATGTACATGCTTGTCAACAAGAGGTATTAAAGCAAATCCTCATCCTCCTAACCATTTTTTTCTTAATGATTAGAAGAAAAGTATACTCTGAACTTTCTGTTTACAGCCTTTACTCATTACCCAATTATCATCTTCAAATTCCTCACACCACTAATTACAGATGGCAAATTAACGTATTTCAGATACAATAGTCCTGTTTGCCAGAAGATTCTCTAACAGCAAAAATGACAGAAACTAACAGCAATTATAATTATTCTCTTGGAGAATTCTTACCCCTTTCACTTCTCATTTGCTCCAAATGTGAACTTCTAAAATACTTCTGGACCAACAGGAAATGAGTGGACAGATAATCATCTATAAAATTACTGAATCATGAAAATGTAAGACACCTGCTACAAATTATCTTTGTGTATAGCATGTGGTCTGTAAAGATTTTTAGCCTATTCCTAACATTTTCAAGCCTTTCACAATAAGAACAGCATGTGTGCTGAAAACATTCCAAGTACCTACAAATAGTTTTAAAGCTGTGATTAAAATTTCAAATAGATTAAGCAGCAGGTCGAAAGGACTTACTTTAGAGAAAAAAATAAGGAGAGAAGAATTTCTTTAGCTGTACTCTATATTATCTAATTCCTTATCTCTTCATTGATTCCTATATATTTAATACACAATTTATTAGTTGCATCTGTCTCAACATGATTATGTAGTCTGCTATGAGGTATACATTTCAGTTTAAGCTTCTTTTCAAGATTTTGAGCAGGAATGGTCAGAAGGCATCTACTTACTATGAAATCAAGATAATTTTTCAGGCCAAAATTCTCTGAGGTTACTAATGACTTGGGATGTCTAACATGAGCAACCTTTTGCCCTTGCTTTCTACAAGCTATCACCTTTTGAAAGAGGGCAAGTTGGGTACTCAAAGTCATTATTTACTCTTAAAAGTTACTATTTACTCTTTATGGTCTAACAAAATATTACATGAAGGAGGTGGAAGACATGAATAAAGAGAAACATAGAACAGTATGTTGTTGTGCAAGAGATTACAGTGTATTTCACTTTTAAAAGATGAAATGCCCACTCTTCATCCCAGAATTAACTCTGAAGACTAGAAATGAAATGCAAGACTTCTCGGAATCATGGAAGTGCAACACATGTCCCTCCTCCACAGTCCCTCCTCTCCACCTTTGCAAACCATGCAGAAGTCCAGCACATAACCAAAAGAATTCTATGTGAAGCCTCTCTGTCCAAGGTAACATCTGAGGCTGGATATTCTCCAATTTCTGTGGGTGCACACTGACATTTTCAAGGGCAGACCAAGTGGTACAGAACAGTGAGATGATCTAGCCCCTCCTGAAGCCCCTCCTGATGACTTGGTTGGAGCTGGCAGTCACTTTTCAACCTCCCTGATCTGTGACACTGCACTTAGTTTTGTGATTCAGTGGTTTGATTACTTCCCCTGCTGCAGTGCTGAAGGTTCAGGGTGTCAACTCCGACGATGGCAGTAGCCACCTAGCACACACAGGTTACAGAAATACCATACTCGTATCTGCCTGCACAACTTTTCCCAGGTTACCTTGGACAAAAACACTGTGACACTGCTTACTAACTACTTGTAGTGTACTTTTCATAGCATTGTTTCACTCAGGATGGATTGAGGGCACAAATTAAGGTTTCACAGACAACCATAAGCCTGCTAGAGCCCAAAAATTGCTTCAAGGGCTCAGCTGCTCTATATTTTTACTTTCACCAAAAATGAACAAATCATCCTAAACATGATTTCACAATTAACAAATGTCTAAAATACTACCCCCAAGCTTCACGAAACCTCGGGTTTTCAGGTATAGACTTGCATATACTTTTGAAACCAGGGATCACAGGCAATTTTACTATGTATAATTTTTATCAGTAATCTTCAAATTATGTAAAATAGCCAGAGGCTGTGAAATCAGGTCCTGAGAAACCTGAAGATGCCCAAAAGTATGCTAGTGCTTGCATATATGTAATTAATTTGTGTTCTTTTTGCCTAAGGTATCTACTGTAGTCTAGAAATAACCTCAACTGTTTGCTTTATTATCTTTTTGGTCATCTACTGTCAGTGAATGTATTTTCTTAGATTTAAGGAGTATCTAATAAACAGCACCACAGACAAATCTGCTTATTCAAAATCTTTAAAAAGTAATAAAAATCTAGACTTTCAATTAAAGCACTTTATTATTCCAGCTGTTAAATTTTATGTTTCTGTGACCTTTCTTAATGAATGCCACCAACTTCAAGTGTCCCAGTGGTTAATGGTCTCATTAACTTTTACACAGAGCAACACAGTGTAAGCAATTACCCCCAGAGCTGATGGAAAAAAAGCAGGCAAAGCATCACTTCACTCCTGTTTCCACCATTCTATACTGCATTTTCACAACATGAGCCCAGGTTTGCAAACTGGCTAAAGGCAGCTTCCTTAAAGGGTGTTCAGCTTTTTCTGAATGTCGTATCACTCTGGCTCTGATAGCTTTCCTTTTCTGTTAAGTAAATGCTTAAGTATTTTTGCCATGACAAAATAAAGGCACATCCATAGTCCAATCATTGACAGCTCAGCAACAGAATCAAGCAAAAACACTGAAACAGAATAGTCTGGTTCTAGGGCCATATTCCAGCCAATGTCAAACACTGAGTGCATAGTTCGTAGGGAGAAAACAAACAAAAAAAAACCCCATCGAAACGCTAAATCCAAAGAACTCTTTGGAAGTTCTCTCCCTCCTAAAAAACTTACTGTGTTGGGCTTCGTATTGGGCACCATGGTGCTGTAGCTGCTGACTGCGCCTGTAACAGCCTTCTCCAGCTTTCAGAGCCTGCTTGAACAGCTTCTCTGCTTCTACAATTGTTGTAGCTTCCTCTTCAGCTAAGAGAATATAAGCAGTAGCACACCTGCAAAAATATCAGAGGGAAAACCATGAGAAAAATATGTGAAGTAAGAACTATACAAAGACATGCAGACTGGCAAGGATGTACTAAATACAGAGGCAAGGAAATTTTGTCCATGTACCTTTCTGATGAACTATTCTGATGAATAAATATTCTGTCAACCACACCACAACTCGCATTTTTAGGTACTGTATCACTCAGCCCTTGAGTACACCTACTGACAACTGTCCCAAAAAGTAAAGCACTGTCTCACTAAGCCTACATCTCTAAACCTCCTTCTGGAAATCAAGACTAGTTTTATGCACTATTGTTTTAATATAAAACATATCCCTTACTGTAATGATATGGAAAGAATCCACAGAACTGTAACGCTTGCCATGTAAAAAGAACAGATGATAAATGTAGTTGTAAAGATAAGACAACAACAATAAAGAAAGCCCAACCCAGACCAAGTGAAAACCAAAACAGAGATGTGCCCTTGCAGCAGAGCTGCACTAGAAGTGCTTCCAGCAAGCTGAGGGAGGTGATCCTTCCCTGCCTTAGTCAGCCATGATGAGGCCACATGTGGATGTGCTGTGCTGTGTCCACTTCTGGGCTCCCCAGCACATGGGGGACATGGACATACTGCAGAGAGTCCAATGAAGGGCCACAAAAGTGATTAGGGACTGGGGCATGTCACATGGGAGAAAAGGCTCCGAGAGCTAGGACTGTGCAGTCTGGAGAAGAAAAGGCTTTGGGGGAATTTGTCAAAGTTTGTAAATACCTGCAGTGAGGGGGAAAATAGGGAAGTGCCAGGTTCTTTTAGTGGCTCCCACTGACAGGACCAGAGGCAATGGGCACAAAATGAGACATGGGAGGTTCCCCCTGAACCTCAGAAACATTTTTTTACTGTAAAGCTGACTGAGCACTGGTACAAGCTGTCCAAGAAAGTTGTCAAGTCTCTCCCCTTGGAAACATTCAAATGCCTGCAGGACATGGTCCTGTGCAATGCATTGTAGGTGCCCTGTTTGAAGGGAAGGGTTGGATACTGACCTTCAGAGATCCCTGCTAACCTCAACCATTCTGTAATTATGTGAAATGTGAGCAGGACAGGCTTATAGCTCACTTTTCCCTTTTATGCTGCATATTAAATCACTATACAAGAAGAAACAATTCTTTCTCTTCTTCTGATGGAACACATGAAGGACAATCTCTAAAGCACCAGTTTATGGAATTCTAGAATGTAGCAATCTCAGTTCAGCAACCTAAAGAATTCTCTTTATGCATGTTACCAACATTTATACAGCTTTCCATACCAGTAAATCATCACAGCACTGAGTTTATTGTGGGATCTCAAAATACTACACTTTTCATTGAAAAAATAAGCAACAGACTCAAGGACCAAAAGTCACAGCAAATTACATCATGTTCTCTCATACTATCAAGTGAGTATTTCAGAATGTGTTTATGAGTCTCTTCTTTCTTGCTTCTGTTCTTGAAAACTGAGAAGTCCAAAAGGGAACTCTCCATCCTGTAAATGCATATTTCATATGCTCATCAGGAGGTAACTTAATTACCATTTTTCTATGCTGTTGGAAGCCTGCTGACATCAATGGGAAGAATCTCATTGTCATCACTACCCTGAGGACCTTCTGGGTAGCTAGCACAACACGCAGCTGTGCTGTTTTCCTTGTGTTGTAGGCTTTCCTTTGACAGGCCTGTAATCGCAGCTAAAAATTACTATAGCAAACTCCCAGCCTTAAAACATCATCAAATGGATTTTTAAAAGACAGGAAATAAAGGTTAAAGTTGTTGTCACTCACTCATTTAATTCCAAAGCTTCATGTGCTGCTGAAATTCGGGCTTGAGGGTTTCTCTCTCTCCAGGCTTTTTGCATTACTATTCAATACACAAAGAAGAGGGAAATATCAGTTATTACAGGATTAACAAGGAGAATCTACTGCACTGTAACAACAGAATTTATTGATCTCAGCCTCACTACAGAGCATTTCACATAGCTCAGTGATCATTCAAAAAGATACATAACAAACAGGAGCATTTGTCCCAAATACTCAAGTGTTTTTTCTTCTTTCATTTAATTAAACTTTTTTCCAGAAAGTCTGGCTCAGAGATCAGGCTGTCTGCACTGCCAAGTATAGAGGCAACAAGAGTCTACTTCCTCTTGGTGTAGTAGATTCTACACGGAACAAAACAATAAAGGGATAGTTGGGATTCTTATTCTAGCTCCTTATTGTGCTGTTGCTTTATGTGAATGCTAAATGCAAACAACTTCCAGGATAATATTATCACTTCGTAATTACACCACTGAATTCAGAAAATAGGATGCATGTTTATCATGTGTCATAAAACCACAATATGCTCTCCTATGTAACTGTGCCTTCAGAATGGAGCAGCCAACTCATAGTATCTCTCCCCTCCTAAGAGACAAAGATTTATCTCTTCAGAAGCAAATTCTAATGACTGAAATCATTGTTGTACATTTTTAGTAGAATTCTTCATAGAATCAAAGTCTGCATGTAGACTTCACAGTACATGTTACAGTTAGCTTTAACACAGCTAAAGCTAAACTGAGCTGAACTAAAATTCAGTTTTAAATGTGCTGTTCCCATTTTTCACAGACCTTCTAACTACATCAGTGAATGAAACATAGGTCTTGAATTTTACATCAGCTCTCTCTCTTCTGTCAGTGTAGAATGAAGAGAACCGGGATAATGTAACTCAACCTACTACACTGCAGCTGGAGGCAAATTAAGGTATATATGTTTGAAGCCACTGCAAGGAAGAGGAGGAAAGGAACAAGCCTTTACACTTTTAAATGGTACCTTGAATGACTCCAGCAACACAGCAGAACAACACAGCAACAAAAATTAAATGGTTTACACATATAGACACTTGTTCAACCTAGAATTCCATAAATTCAACAACAATGGTTTCTCAGCATGATCAAACTTTTGCCTTTTTGTATCTATGCAAAAAAAACCTGATGGCTCACTGCATTTTTCTTGCATCAGTTTAAATCAGCCATCATTCTATTAGCAGAAGCATTTGTTCACAAGGTCTCTTACTAGCATCTGCAGGCCGTAAGTGATCTGTGTCACACGTGAAGAATGTCTGATGGTCCTGTGCCGAAAGATTCATATCGTAGTAAGTCAAGGGTTCTCTTCCTGTTACCCATGTATACCTGCCAACATGCCAACAAGGAGACATTTTGCTTAATGAGGTCACACTTGGCAAAACGAATCCAGAAAAGAATCCTACACCTTTGAGATGGGCATAGACAAATAAGCTCACCTTGCCAACCTTCTAATCAATACACATTGCATTTCATTGTACTGTGATGGAGCAATGGCAGCTGAGCCTATGAGGATGTTGAAAAGTACACACTGGAACTTGGTAACACATACATTCAAACATTAGGACTCCATGAAACCTACATGGAATGCATTAGGTTTTTGCTATGATGGATTTGAACAGAATTGCTGCATTAACACCAGGTACAACACACTTAGGTTACTCCATCTTTTTTTACAAGATTGCCAAAAACTGGAGAAATAACAAACATTAGAGAAACAAGAAAGTTCATCAGCATGAATTTAAATTCCTTTTAATTCACAAACATTTTATGAATTATAGAAAAACCTGACAGGACTGCATGCACTGTTGATTTTGCATCCACAGTTGATTCTGTTTTTTCATCTCTTAAGTTAGATTAATGGAAAAGTACAGTTAAGCTCCTTAAGCCAGTACTATGCCTCAAAACTGTAATTTTGTAGCACCTACCGATTATATTCCGCTCCTCTGAACAGATTTAAAGGATTTCGCCAGACTTTGCATTCTGTAAGAAGAAGATACAGACATAAGGTATCTCTCCCAAATTACAATGGTACTTGAGGTTTACTAAAAAAATCAGTTACCATACAATGAGCCTTACCAAATTGCTTAATTTTTATAGGTGCAAATGCAAAAACCCATCAAGAACACTGAGATGAAGGTAAACAGACTGTTCTTTCTTTCTTAAATAATAATTCAATTATAAATTAGTGTCAACAAATGCAATCATTCCAGACAAATAACCACTAACAAAGCCCCAAATGCCACATGAAAAGATAATACTGATTAGTTCCAGGACTCACATTTACCATAATGCAGAACTGAAGAGGGATCACACTGGGGGATCACACTGGGTTATTACACTGAAAAACAGCAATTAACTTGGTCCCTATGGACTTGTTATTTCTCCAGAAAAACATCACTGTCCAGTTAATGCTGTAAATCACTGTGAATCTCAGTTACAGTTGCCAAACTTAATTACTCCTTAGTTTGTGAAGTAAAAATCCATGGAAACATCTGCCAATCTTACTTAAGATAAAGGCAGATGGTGAAATTGATTGGCAGAGAAAAGTTGATTGCATTGCATACATTTCAGAATATTAAAAACATTTTATGTTTTTAAATGGTGGGGAAATTGTGAATTTTTCACACTACAAGAAGTAAGAGATATGGAAATCAACAATGTAATTTAAAGGAAAAATTAAAAAAACCACAATCAACTTGTACAGCCTTTGAAACAGTGAGGTCTTGATTCTGGCTTTTCCTTTAATTTAACACCAGATTTATTCTCTTAATTACAACAAAGACAATTCACTCCAGTGAAAGTGAGACCAGAATAAACCTCACTATTTGCACAAAGACTCACTGGGAGGCAGCATGTCACTCCATCTCAGAACTGCTACTGGATGACCCCTCACCTGGTGCTCTGCAAAAACTCATCAGTAGCACTGGCCCCCCAGCATTTCACAGGATGCTTTCCACTAAAAATGCTAACCAGCACATTTCTCCCTATGAATTTCTAAAGTGATGACCTCATTTCTAAAGTGATCAAACCAACAGTTTTCTGGTAGAATATTGATTCAGAAGGGTAGTTTTATGTCAACAATATGCCTGTTTTGTTAGAAAAAGAAGAACTGAACAGCAAGTCAACTTCTCCTCTTTTCTCATGGACATAGCTCCCATATCTGAGTATGGGGCTACAGTGGCATAGACAGAAAGCATTTTACACAAATTATTCTCAGTAACAGAAGGACACCCTCAGCAACACAGAAACTAGTCAAGTGGAATAGGAGATGGGCCCTCAGTTTGCTGTGATACCCCAGCAAGTGCATGGAACAGAGACAGGAACAGGCAGAATTTAGGGAAGAGTGTATCTTTCAAGTATCCATTTCAGCAGGCTGCTAATATCAGAAAGTTCCACTGGTTTACTCAGCAGAAGTGCTTGATTGACATTCAGCTGTTTTGCAGCCAGAAGGTATGGCTGTTTGAAAAGCTTCAATCTCAGTTTTTACATGACTTTCAAACCATTGTAAATATTAAATCAACAACAGACTCCTCACTTCCAGAGGTGTAATTCAATGTGTTGATTTACTCTGTTTGCAACCAATGAGATTAGGTAACAACTATGTGATTGCAATGACACTTTTTGTTCATCTTCTTTGAATTCAAGTTACTACACTTTATCCAAAGTATGAAAAGTTTTGGCACTGTAGCAGGGGAAGGTTGAACTGGGGAACAAAAAGGGGAGGTAAAGAAGGCCTTTTATTACCACCTTCATGTCTTGAGGATGTTTTGGCATCTGTGTGGCTAGTTAAACATGGTGTTCTCTCGTTCCTTTTGCCTTTGTATCTGCTAACACCATGGCCTCACTACAACATCATTTTTGCTACCTTTTGAAAGACAAAAGTACCTACTACAACATTCTACCACAGTCAAACATGTACACAGGAACACATGGTGAGCCAAGAGGAAAAGCCATCTCCATCCTGCTGGACAGCAAAAGAACTATCCTAGTGTAAAGGCATGGTAAACCAGAAAGGTTGCCTTTCCTGTTACATTACTAATCAATAACATAACTAAGTCCTTATTTTAAGCTTTCAGAGACTTTTTCAATGATCACTTTTGGAGCACTGATGCCTTTCTGAAGGCACAAATAACAGGCTACCCATACAGACACCATCCAGAGACACTGAGAGTCCCAGCTCAGTGTCAAAGCACTGAAAGCAAACACACTCCTCGACTATTTCTTTATATCAGAAAAGTCAAGATGTGTGAACCTCATAAGTCAAAATGCTGTGCCTTCTTTTTTAAAATGACAGGAGTTATTTCAGAGCTGTTGAAGTGTGACTGAGCAAAACACACAGGTGTTTCCAAGCTGTGCCATGCTTTCTGCCAGTTCACCCAAATCTAATATCCTGGACCATGTAGTGCTGCTATTCACAGCCTCTCTTCAGATGAGAATGACAACAGCTGAATTTGCTGTGCTATATGGAGGCTTCCTTAAGTAGACTTACTCAGTAAATAAAAGGTTTTGTGAGGCCACCTATATAATTTAACATGTAAGTTGAGAGTTAATTTTTGTTTGCCTGTTTTCATGCATACTGACAAGCAGAGATAAAAATTTGCCAAGTACAAACATAGGCAGCTCAGCTGCAGAACAATGTTTTCTCCATAAGTGAGTTTTTTTTCTTTTCATTCACTTTTCTTCACTTGTGAATTCTGATATATTCTAAAAGCCTGCAGATGAAATAAATTTAATAAAATTGTAGTTGATTCTAGGGGCACATCTGTAATTAATTTCCAATATTAAGATTATGGCCTGTAAGCCAAGCTAGGGCAGAGACAGATAAGCTTTTTTTTACAGATGAGGAACACAAATCCAGATGCTCCTTGCCCTGACTTTAACAGTATCTCCCACTCAAGCCAGAAGCAATAGCATATGAGCATTTTCATCACTCACGGGCTAAGTTTTCAATTCATTCTCCCCAGGCAGCTAAGTCACCCAAGCAGAGAGACAAGTCCCCCTGTGGCTCCTTCAGTCCACAAATTTCAGTGCTTGTGAGGCTGATTAGTTTTAGGCAGTTTCTCAGAGGAACCATTGCCCAGGCAACCAGGCAACTGGCTCAAAGTGCCTCAGGCTTGAATGACTTAGGGTCAGACACCTTCACTCCTAGCACTGAAACCTGTAGGAGCTGTGAATACCTGGAAGCTTGTAAAAATCAGGCCACAAACACCTGAAATCATGCTTCCTAAACTGGAGGCCTTTTAAAAAAGCCTGACTATGTTAAGACCTGCCCAAAGCCACAGATCAAATCTGTAGCAGAGTCAGGAACATAACAAGCCTTTAAGATATTAAAAGTCACCATGCTTCTACTCACTAAGGTGAAATCCAAATGTTGTTTACATACTACTTATATGATCTAAAAAAAAAGTGATGCAAAACCAGATGAACATCTCTGACTTATTTGTCTGGTTTTTTAAACAACTTTGTTATTCCTTAAAATTATTTCATTAAAAATACTGCCTGTCTTTAGAATCACAGAATCAGACAACTGGTTGAGTTGGAAGGGACCACAGTGGGTCACCTGATCCAACCTCCTTGCCCAAATAGGGTCATCCCAGAGCACATGGCACAGGATTGCATTCAGACGGTGCTAGAATATCTCCAGGGAGAAAGATACTCCACAGCCTCTCTGGGCAACCTGTTCCACTGCATGGTCACCTGCACAGTAAAGAAGTTCTTCCTCATATTCAGGTGGAATATGAGGAATATCCCTGCGCATCAGTTTCTGCCCGCTGCTTTTTGTCCTACTGCTCGGCATCACTCAGCTCTATCCCTTTGACACCCTCTCTTCATATAGACATTGATGAGGTTTTCTCTCAGTTGTCTCTTCTCGAAGCTGAACAGGCCCAGCTCCCTCAGCCTTTCCTAGTAAGCGACGCTCCAGCTCCTTAATCATCTTTGCAGCCCCTCCGCTGGACAAAGGATACTGCAAAAAGGGCACGTGCAATTTCGTAGGGTTTTCAGAACACAAGGAGAAAACGAATGCATTAACTAGTTTCGCAGCCTAAGCAAAACACACTGCGTGAATTCGGAAGGCTGCAATTAGCAATTAATGAAGCAGCTCTGCCTTTTCCCTGCGCGGAGCAGGATCCCGCAGGCAGGCGCGGTGCCGCCGCTCACCTGAGACGCTCTGGCGGTTCGAGTCCGCGTCCCCGCCGGTGGCGCTGGCGGCGCTGGGCGCGCTGTTGTCCACCCCGCCCAGCAGGGGGCGCAGGTGGCTCACCGAGACCTGCTCGATGAAGGAGGTGCCGTACTTGCGGAAGTACCACCACTCGAAGATCTGCAAGGCACACACGCCATCAGGGCCGCCGGCCCCGCCTGCTGCTCCGCCCCGACCCCATCCCGCTGCTCCGCCCCACTCCCAGCCCGCTCCTCCGCCCGCTCCTCCGCCCCGACCCCAGCCCGCTGCTCCGCCCGCTCCCGCCCCTCAGCCGCAGCCCGACAGGCGAGGCGCCAGCTCCGCCCTCCCGCGGCCTCCTCCCCGCGCAGCCGGGGGAGGCACCTGTCCGCGTCATGCCTGCTGGAGCACACGGACGTGTTAAATGTCACCCAAGTTTAGGTGAAAATGTCAAATCTTGTCAACGCAGTTATTTTTAATTTGTTTAAAACCCCAGATAACCTCAAATTATTTCAGCTGTTAGGCCCTCTTTCTTTAAATTGACTTCTAGAACACCCCGCCCCGCAGTCGCCCTTCGGCCCGCTGTCAGCCAGGCCGATAGGATGCTGCAGTCAGGAGTGAATCCGCCTCTCCTCGTCTCAGCTCTCTCTGCAGTCCAGCGAATGTGAGGAAAAGCAGATTTGCTTGTTTCCCCAGGAAATGCTTCCAAAGACATTCACTGATTTTTTTTTTTTTTTTTTTTTTAATGTTAAAAATGCCAAACAAACTCCAGGAAGCTGAATCTTGTTCCTTTTAGGATTTTCTCCACCCCCCCGCCTGCTGAACTGTGTTTTATTTTGTTTGGCTGACTTGGGCTGACTCTGAATTAATTTTATTTTCAGGCATTTGGTTGAGCTAGCAAATCAGAAAAAAATTTATTATTTACAGGGCTTTACTTGGAAAATTATTTCACAGCCTAAGAGAACACCTTGAAATTGAAATTATAAACATGTATCTGTGGTATTTTCACGAAAAAATATATTACTCAGTAAGAATACACATATTTCAGGAAACCACATAAACCTGGAAATGAAGACTATTTCATATAAATATGGAAAAGGTTTCGACTGTAAAAATTGGAAAGAAACACATGCTTATAACGAATTGGTAAGTTGCACTTGAATCATCACCCAAACATCTACATACCAAAAGCAAATCTAAGGAGTTTTGAGAAAATTTGTCAGGTCTTTGTAATACTGATTGCACTAAAAATTGTGAACCAACAGTCTCTGCCCTTCCCATTTTTCTCAGTATCTCCATGTGTTACACCAGTGCCGAAAGCTTTGATCAAATCTCTTCCTACTAGGCACACCCAACAGTAAGGGAAAGGACTGTGTTCGTATCTTTGTCATCATCACTGTGCTGCTGGGCAGGTTTTGGTGGGTCAGCCAATAGACAGCAGGCTCTGGAAGGCCTCTTCAGGGTCTGCCTACTCCAGAAAAGTTCAGGCCAGGCTTCACACATTTCCTCCTTTAATATTTTTGATTTTTAAGTTCTCTTGACCTCTTTATATAGTTGAAATTACTTCTGTCTCCATGAGATCGGATTGTCTGTAGACAAGACATACTTTTTACCCCACCCCCTTTAAAGGAGGGGGAAATAAATTTTCTGACATAGAAGGAAAATGTTCGTCTCCAAAAGATATTCCCAATGCATTCTGCACTGGGGCTTCTCCTAAATTAAATGTGTTGTTAAAGCATCTAGAGGATTCATACGAAGGACTCTATCTGCACAGGAGTGAAAGGGAATGAAGCTGGTGGCCACTTCAGACAAGTTCACACAAGATTGTGTGGCAGCTCTGGAGATCACTCCCCAAAACAATTTAATGGTGTTTCTGAGAGACATCAACAAGAAAGAATGGAGCAGTCTAATGCAGAGAAGACAGAAGGACTATGTGAACACACAGTATTTGAGAAGATAGACAGATGGTCAGAGAGAAACCAGAGCATTAACATATGCAGATCTCTGTGAACTCTTTCCCACCCAAGTCACCAAAAACTCACACAACCTGGACAATTCCTCCTCACACAGACTCTGAGATGCATTTGCCACTGTTGTGGTTCCACTGGCATGTGCCTGCAGCACCACCCAGGTGGGAATGCCAAGTGCCAAGGACAGAATGCTGATGCAGTGAACAGGGAGCTGGCACAGATGTGTCAGCTTTGGTTTTAGCTGTTCTCATGCTCTTAGGCACACCACACTTTTTAAAGGGATTAAAGTTTATATCTTCTGATTTAAGAGAGCATCATCAGCATGTGGCTGACCATAAGAGAAAGGCTAGGCCATAAAATACAGTCACAGATTTGCTGTGAACATCTGTTTCTGTTCTGTCTTTGAAAACCTTGGAACAAATCAAGGCACAAAAGCCACAGTTCTGCCTGTCCAAAGTCTCAGAGTGAGAGGGTGTTAGGGATGAAAGATTATAGTCTTGCACTGAGGCAAGGGACACTCAGTAAGAATTTCACTATAGTCTAAGTCAGCGACTCAAGTACAGCTGCCAGACTGGCCTTGCAAAACTCAGACCGTATCTAACAAGCTTTGTACTTTCTCTAAGAGAGGCGAAAAAAAAGAGTGTGCAAAATGTGCTAATAAATTCCTGCTCATTATTTCAATCATGATCAGCTTTTAGATGAGGTCAGTAAAACCCAGAGAGAGTGAGCAGCACAAAAGCACACTTGAGCCCACTTGTCCTGCATAAATGTATACCAGCTGGAAAGCCGTCACACTGAATTTCAATGAAACTGAGGGGACAATTACAAAGAATGTACATATATATATATATATATAAATGGAGTCTCTGCTACAGTTCAGCTGAGTGACAGAAACTTGCTGAAACATGTGACACAGCTGTATGTCTGTCTCCTTAGACTTACAAATACATTAATTATTTTAAAAAATGGCATTAAAGCTCATAAATTGTTTAAGGCAGCTTTGAAAAATATTTGCTATGTTGAATGGATCCAATGCCAGGAAACATCAGCCAGATCGCAATCCATACAGTCTCTTAGAAATTAAAGCCATAAATCATCATCATCATCATCATGACCCTTTGCTTGGAGTGATTTGTTCAGCATGTATAAGGAGGTAATCTGTAATTTGGTGCTTAAGTCAAACCAATAAATTCTCTTTAGAGAATTTTTGCATCTTTCTCAGACAGCGTCATCTGGTTTGAAATGTGATTTCTATAAATCAAATTTGACTTTTAACTGCATCATCTAGTTTGAAAGCCATATGAAGTCAACAATCTTTTGACAGTCCAGCAGACGAGAGCTCATCTGATAGAATAAATTACTATAAAGATTAATTACCCATTGACAGAGATCTGAAGGAGAGAGGAAATTAATCAGAAAGGTAATTTCTGCACCACTTCTGAAAGAAAAAGCCACCTCATTTCTCCTCTCAGTGGGAAGGGAGCTCATTTCCAGAGATCTCCCCTTTACAGCAGTGGCAAACTTGGGGGTCTTTCTAGTCGGTGCCTGTGCTTTCAAACTGAAACAGGGTCAAATATCTCCAAACTCTCAAGGGATTTCTGGGACCATAATGTTCACAGGGGCCAAGTTAAAACCCTGTCCTGAACATTTCCAGCTTTGTGTGTTAACGAATGCAAATCAGAATTCTTATTTTTTAATCTGGTATAGGTATTGCTTAATGTAAGTGTATTGGATTTTGGAAATGTTGTCTTCTTAATACACTTCTCTTCCCCTGTGCAATGAAAATGTTACACTACTCCTCTTTCTTATCTCTGCTCTCAAATACAAACAATCTCAGATAATTTTATTTATCTCTGTAGCAACGAATCTATTCTGCATCACTTGGCTATCAGATCTGATCTTCCTGAAGTTTTTCAGAACAGGTATTCCATTATATACACATCAATTCACAAGGGATGGTTTTGGTGGTGGTTCTCACTGGACTAAGGAGCAATATCTATCAATGATTTGAATTGTGCTTTTCTGTTTCTCATATGTGAGACAGGCATCTTGTCTTAGAGCAAATACTGTCATTCACTCCTAGTGTATGTGTACGGAGTCTTCAACAGAAGCAGTAAAGGATTTCATTTGCCAGCAATTTCCACAGCTCAGATTTCTCTTTCAGCCTGGTAATGAGACTTTCAGGGCTCAGAGGAGTAGATTTGGAGTACTCTTCAACCAGTCAAATGGATTTAAAGGAAACTTACTCTCTGGAGGAACAGCATAGTGATAGGAAAACTTGATTCCATGGTTAAGCCTATTTTGTAATTAAAAGGGACCACAGCACAGGTTTGGCACAAGTAATCCATGCTGTTTGTTTGCTAGCACACTACCTGGCCTGTGTCAACTCTCCCAGGCAGACTGCAAGTGTTCTATGTGTATTACAGCCCAGAGGCTGTTTCAGTATGGAAAAGGTCATCCATGTTTTGGGAGGCAAGAGTGTTTATCCATATGAGTGTGACTATACAATACAACTTGCCTTCCAACAAAGCAAGCTGCTGGTCTGTTTTATTTAGCAGTTAGGAGTAGCCAGTGACTCCAGGAGATCCTCCAGTCCTGCCCATCTTGGATCTAGGAAACAGCATGCCTCTGACCATGCTGAGCGTCCTTAATGACAGCCTTGGAGGATAAGCACCCCCATTCCTTCTGGATTAAATATACCCACTCAGCATCCTCTTAGACTCTGCTCCTGGTTACTGAACCCCCATTTGTCTTATCTCAAAGAGTGAGCAAGAGAACATCCAGTGCTAGTGGGCAGCGTATTCAAAATAAATAGCTATTTACGTCATCTGCCTCTGGAAACACAGAAATGCAAAAGAAAGTAATATATTGCCTGGATTAAGTGTATTACTTGTTTCAACGCTGTGTAGACGCCACCTAGTTAGGATACCATTTTCTTGTCTGTGGACTGTGTTACAGCCTGCCTTTCAACAGATCCTTCCTCTCTCATCTGCTCCTTGGCAAGGGTTTCCGGTTTCTTAGGAACTCCCTATAATGATTCTGCCCTTCCTGACCTGTGATCCTTCTCTGGGCAGGACATAAATTTTGAATGGTTACCATGTATTGCTTTTCAGCCCTCCAAGACTGTCCCTGCACAACTGTTAGACTTTCACAGAATCTGTGGCAGCACCCAGAACTCAGTCACCCTTCTGCCCCTCTGCAGCAGAATGCACAGTTGGTGAAACAAGCAGAAGATCAATTAGTATCTACAGAAGATAAGACAAGTCCTTCTGTGTTACTCAGGTCCTCTCTCAGACTTCCTGTACTGGTACCACTGGCTGCAAAAGGCTGTGACTCTGACAGTACGCTACATACTTGGGTAGTAGCAAATGCTAGGCAGCGTGTAAACTCATGCTCTACCTCTGGAGGCTGGCTTTCTAATTCTTACATCTGAAAGGCCTGGTATTTGTTCATTCCAGAATGTTTTTCATTGTGTAGCAGAAGACACTTACTACTGTCCCAAGCTTGGAAGTAGAATAACAAGGAATTCTTGGTGGAGATTTAAGCCTGAGGTTCATTTCTATCTGTGCTTTGTTAGAACTGAGACTCTACCAGTTGGCAATGCAAGTGCCCCACATGCTTGCTGAGCAACTTTGGTGGTAACTGTATGTTAAATATGTGGCTTTATTTAGAAATCTCAGTGGCATTTACATAGTTCTAGTTCCCAGCACTTACTGGATGTTAGGTGTGTTTTGTGACAGTTTTATTACCCTACCTGTGGAAAACCTTAGCCTCCCAGACATGGAATACAATGCAGCTCATTGTATTCTGTGAGACAGTACACTGTATTTTACTGGATTGAAACTAACTGTGGTGGAACCAAGTTTCCAATGCAGTATTTCTAATGCAACTGTGGACTAAATCTTGTTCTTATTTTTGATGCCTACAACAGTTCATGAATGAAGAGATTATATGCTAAATTGTTAATTTTTAACTATGTGCTATATTCAAGTAATTGTTAAGGAAAATGTTTGAGATAGAAAACTATTTTCTGTACACTTCTGACCTATAAGAAAAAAGGTCTAAAGTCTTTGTTTCCATTCAGTCACATTGCCTATAGCAAGGTCAGAATTCTACCTAAAGAATTAAAACAAAGTAAGAGACAAAATGACAGGAGTGTAGTGTTTTGCAAAGGAGTAATGTAGTATTCACTTAACCAAACCTGAACTTTGCAGTCCTTGTTTCATGACTCAAACAGGAGTTAGAAAAAGAAATCACTTTCCCATCAGTTACCACACTTATGAAATGATGGAATTTTCCATTATTTCATAACCTGCGGTGCTATGATTTCTCCTGATTAGTAACTGCAGCCAACTGATAATGGAAAGAAATCTGCCAGCCCATATGGTGGAAAATTTCAAGCAATAATAGTACAACTAGTCTAAAAAGTACCCCAGTGATGTAGATTTGACAAGAGAATATTTATTTTATAAAGGAACTTCACTTTATACCATTAACAGGACTAAGAATCCTTTAGAAATGATGATGCTATGTAGTCTGATATAAGTGTGTGGCAATGTGGGCAATTCATCTTGTTACTGGTCGTGGTAAACAGCATGTAAAACTGGGCCACTAGTAAACAGCAAGATTAAGAAATAATTGATCTGAAGCACACTTGGGCTAATGATAGGCTAGCACTACTTCACTATAATTTAATCAGCTGTCTTTTCTGATGCATGATCTGTTCAACTTGCACTTTCTTCTTTCCATAACCACATCTGCTTAGATCTTTTTCCATTATCAAATTTACAGAAAATATGTTCTTCTCAGCATAGACACTGGTCCCTACAACCTAGGGTTCCTGATTGTTACCTGTCTGGCCTATATATCTTTTTCACATTTAGGAAGGTGCCTCATGAACAAGAAATAACAATGGATAGCAGTAGTGAAGATTTAGGAAAAAAATAAAGCCTTTCAGTCTGATTTCTGTGTCTACACCTCTATCACCTCATTGTTTCTTCAACTTGTTCATAATGGACTTTCTCATGCAATACTAAGGCATTTCTTTTGATTAAGGCTCAATCTGATTTCTTTATGAAAGGTTTCTACTGGTATCCTTTTGCCCCTTCTCCATATCATAGTCTTCTTGCCTGTACCATCAAAGTACAGCACTTAGAAATTTCTTGCTCACAAGTCACCTGCTGAGCTCATTCCTCAGAAATTGCCTTCATGACTACAGTATAAAATGTACCTACATTCACAGTGATGAATTTAGTTCTACATAAATTAGTCACTCTTCAAAGTTTTTATTCCTGTTTGATTCTGTAATGTAATTCAATAGGGCAAAAAATAAACTGTCTTTGTCTTGCTACCTCTCCCTGCTGATTTTGCCCTCTAGCAACAAATATGGAACTGTGTCTGTGAAACCCATGTTATTTCTCTCAGTCCTTCTCATCTTGGTGGTGGGGCCCAGCATTTTCTTCTTTCTGAGTGACAGTGCTGAATGTAACATTATTTTCTCCTGTGCATTTGAGTGAGTTCTGCTGAATTGAACACAAGTCTTACAGGTCTGGCTCCTGCTCATATTCTGAAAGTTCTGTTGATCTCTCTGGATCTCTGTCGTGTGGTTTGGGGCTCAATCCATACAAGACTGATGAATGCCCAAGGTGCAGAAATTAGTTAATTGCCTTCTGCTATGAGGAAACTCAGAGCAAGGCACAGCAGCAGTGCACCTGCTGCTTTATACTTGCAATCATCTAAGTGACGAGAGTCTCACAAGAATTAAGTAGTCAAGTATGTAATTTGTTTATCTACATTGACTACAGGCAACGTGGAAGTGAGAGGTGTGGATTTCCCAAAACAAATTCATAGTGTTCAGTTAGGATCCTAGTAGCTTTCAAGTTTCTGTGAGATTAGTAGATCTGAGGTGATGTGAACCAGCCTCTAGCCAAGTTTCTCTCCTCTTTCCACTTATCACTGCAATAGCTTACACTTGGTCTCATCCCAGTGACATGCCTAGTTTGGTGGGGTGAGGGACAGTCTATAGCTTGTATCCAGCAGGTTTTAAAAGAGTACAACTTGAATGAGTAAGACTGAAACAAAGGCAACCATTCCCTGAGTAGGGGAAGTGGAGAGGGAGGGGCTGATCTCTTCTTCTGGTTATCTAGAGACAGGTCACATGGGAATGGTTCAAAGCTGTGACAGGGGAGGATCAGATTGGACATCAGGAAGAATATCATTACTGAGGAAGTGGTCAAACACTGGAACAGGATTCCTTGAGTGGTGGTGAGTGCCCTGAGCCTGTCAGTGTTTAAGAGGCATTTGCAGAATGCCCTCAATAACATTTTAACTTTTGGTCAGCCCTAAAGTCATCAGGAAGCTGGACTAGATGATCATTCTGTTCTGTTCTGTGTTATGCTACACTATTCATCTGTGTAAGCAGTAAGCCAACTCTGAGCAGTAAGGAAACAGGAACAGACCACATACAGTAATTAATATATATGTACATCCTGTTGATCCTTACATTTTTAATCTCCATTTTTTTCTATGAAGATATTTTTAAAATTCAGAGCAAATGCTCTGCTTGGGACTCCTGCATTGTGATAGTATTATGATTCACTCCACTGCATCAATTTGCATGAAGAAGCCCTTAAGAATTATATATGGGAGGAGGATTTTTAAATGGTTTAAAAATACAGACATTTAGCAAATAGGCAGATATGTTCTGGGAAAGATTCTAGAAGTGAAGATCTGAAATAATTATCCCTTGGAATCCTAGCACCAGAACTGATGTTTCTCTAGTTACGTCCTGCTGTATCTTTCTGAAAGGACCATGCTAAGCTGAGATAGTTGGTACTTTTCCTCCTCTTCCTTTTATTGGCTTTTTTCATTTCTGTAGTACTTGTCAAGGAAAGCACTTAATGTGCAAACACTTGTTAAGAATTACTGTAGGGTTGTTAGTGAGTCACACTGTTCTTCAAGACTTTTTTTCTTCTAAGATACAGCACTGAAACATCTTTTTTTTCTTTTTCATTCCCACAGAAAGAGACATACAAATAAAGACAAGCTTCATGTGCTGCAGAACTGTAAGTTTACAGAAGAAAAAAAGATACCTATTAATCTGCATGAAGCCCAAAATACAATTCTGGATATCAAAATCAAATTCTAAAGTGATATTAATAGATGTAGTACTTACCAAAATAAGTCCGGAGATTAATGAGGATGTGCCTGTCAGGGCAACATAGAACTTGGGGGTTAACGTGTTCAAAAACATACTCACTGAAAAAGAAAAGAGAGGACACCATGAGTACAAGAGCAGGATGTTCTCCACGTGTTCCTTCCTCCTCCCTACTGCAGGTGAGTTATTACCTTAGCTTTGATAAAAAAGACAGTTAAAATAACATCCTGTTCCATCTGCCTAGCACATAATGAAGTAGAGCATTAGACTGCCACACCCAGAATTTTGTTTTCACAACAAAGACAATCACAAGGCATTGGAAAGCAGCTGGACACGTCTGAGACTTTCCTATTTCAGTCAGTGCACCACTGACATAGAGTTTCGGATTCTCCATCATATATAGAAAACATTTCATTATATGTTTTTGCTACTCCATTGCAGTTAGAAATCTTGGAAGTTTATCTCAATGTCCTGCATTCAAAATTATCGAAACATCCTGTAGATCCTGATGTTAAAACTTTTTACTTCTCACTACCTTGGTTCCTCACTTACAAAGTAGAATATAATGGCATTTTCCTAATTCATTCTACTGCTCCAAAGTTGGTGAACCACTCAGTATGACAACAGTGAATAAGTGATTAGAAAAAGATCTAACTAGCTTTCTGTTAGTAAGTGGTGAAAATCATGATAGTTGTCCAGATTATCTGAAATCTAGGGCAGAAGCAAAGTCAGATGAGCAATTTCATCTGTATGGACTTCTGGAAATCCAAAAGGCTTTTCTAGTCATATCCCATCTTGAGAGCTGCTGAGAAAAATGACCAGGTAGTTATGCTCATCCTCCACAGAAAATCCCTATGGCTGGCCTTAAGAGAATAAAATATTCTAGGTTTCTGATGACTCTGCAGAAGCTACGAGAGAGAACTGAAGTTCTACTAAACTCTAGATGTTTAAAGAAAACGCTATTTTCCATCATTTCCATCTTCCATAAATGAAAACATTCCATATTAAACCACATAAGGGGTTGCCCTCTGTAAACAACCCTACTGGTCTCAACCAGTGCCAAAGAATTCCTCATACACTTATATACTGATGTATATACACACATATATATGTACATGTATCCAGGACTGGAAAGGGAACTGACAGTAGTTTAGCAGGTAAATTTAAAAGGCTTGTAGCAGAGTGCTAGTCATTTAAAAACACAGATAAAAGACCAGGATATGTAGGTGTGAGGCCCTCAGTTCATTCTGTTCTCTTTAGAAATAACACCTAGCAGAAATTAAATAGTATGAAGTCAAAAAAATGAAGAGGAGACAACAACAGCAGAATACAAGCCATCAAACATATGATTCACTTTCCATGACCAATAAAAAATAATTGTTTTCCAGAAATGAATCACTAAAAGAGATTAAAACCCTGCAATTCAGTTCCTTTGTTCAGGCTTTGGCTGCTTATTTTTTTGTGTTGTTTTCTTCCATGAAGAAGCCCCAAAGTGTTAAAATGGAACTGTCCTTTCCTAGTCCACTGGAGTGGCATTAAGCACCAAGCTGATATAGTAAAGAATAAATCTGGTGGGTTTTAATCCCATTGTACATTTCCTTCCCTAAATGCGTTGGATTCCAGATTCTCAGCTAATGTAAATAAGCATCACATCCTCAAAAACTGCTGTGTGCAAGACAGCTACACTGTCTCAATCCTTCCTCTTTTCCCTGTCCTGTCCCTGTCCTGTCCAATAAAAGCATACTTTGAAATAGTAGTCCCTGCTTTCTTCAGCCACAGCATTTACTAAGTAGGAAGAGAAATGGAGCAACTGAAACAGCTTTGGCTTCACGAACTACTCCGAGTCTTTTAGAAGAAACATTCCTCATTTTGGAGTGCAAATGTAAGCCAGAGACATACTCAAAGTATGTCACTGGGGAAATTTCAGACTGCCAGTGAAACTACTTCCTTTGCTCAGGTCAGGATACACCTGAGAGAGAATATGCTACGATGGGATATAGATGCCTGTGTTCCGCCTTGTAACACAGTGCTACTGCAGTGCCAACATTAACGTGAACAGCCAGGCAGCAAGAGACTTCACAGAGGAGCTTTCTCTTCCACTCTCCCACCACAGCTTATGGAATACTGGAAATTTTTCTATTAAAATTTCCCATTACCCTGGAGGTAATTTGATTTCCGAAGTTGTGAGCCATCTAAGTCTACTGTGAAGATTCCACATGAGCATATCCATTGAATAATGATATAGTCTATTTGCTTTAAATATTGTTACTGACTTCCATCCATAAAAATTCTTTTGAGAAATACATCCCCACTTGGAAGAGCCCTCTCAACAAATTAGCTCTATGGAGCTCATCAGTGGTGCAGATTGAATAGGGCTCATAGGAAATGCTATTAGCTTTCCTCTGTCACCACTCTTTTACAAGCAATGTATCCTGCTTTACAGAGAAACTCTAAATGTGAGTGGAGATTGGTTTTTATTTATCTCTAATTTCCACAAGTGTTACTGCTTTGCCTGCATGTATACTGCTGATCCTTTATCTTCCTTAATATAGGCTGCTGCAATTCTTCACTTTTACAGCTTAGTCACAGGAACTTGCAAGGTGAACAGATATGATGCTGGATGCTTTTAGATTTTATAGGGCAGACTCCCAGATAACTGAAATAACTCAGTAGATTTGATACACGTGCACTCAACCACCAGAGCTGTGTATCTGGACTGTAGCTCTCTAATCCTTTGGCCATTCTTTTTCCCGCTCATTAAATATAAGAATCTTCTACTTCATTATAAAAAGTATCATGTTCAGCCAATTATTAGCTACCCTCCCAGTACCTTTGAATAAATATTATTAACAAAATTACCGTAAATATTATTACCAAAAGGAAATACTTTCTAATAAGAAACATATCTCCAAAACAGTAAAACTAAGCATGTGTGGTCTGACTATTTTTATTCTCAAGTCAGTGAGAATTCAATCATTGTTTCAGTGGAAACTACATCAAGGCCTAGTTCTCATAATACTTAACCTCAAGAGTAAAAATCAATCCACTTTTGCATTGTGATATATATATCATTATCCAAAAGGGAGCATTTCTTTACAGTCAGCTTTCTGACACTGAAGAAATCACTGTCATATCTAAAATCTCCACCCCCCCCAGTGGAATCAGGGCTCCTGAATGTGTTGCAGTAAACTAGAGCCATTAGATAATGCAACCTGTCCATCTGCCTAAACTTGGATAGCAGTATTTTTGGTCTGTATTTCCACTGGATGATGTAGCAGGATTGAGGAGCAGAGAGAGATTTATGAGAAATGTGAGCTGAAGACAATAGCAGATGACTGCAGAATAAAGAAGCCAGATAGAATCACTAGCAAAAGGTAGTACTGTATGCAATTTCTTCTGATTTCCAGTGTATGCCTATTTATTTCTGTTCACAAAAGGAAGATGCTGCAGTTATTCAGTTCAGAATATCATCTCTTGCACAGGCTTTTGACAATGAATGACCTATTTTAGGTATCTTAGTACAGCTTGCTTTGTATTTTTTAAGGAAAACCAGCATGACCTTTAAATTCTGTCTAAAAAAAGCCAAACATGTCTACTTATGAGAGACTCCTGGCCTTATAAATATCCATCCACTCTTTCTTCCCTTCTCTTTATTGCTTTCATGTTAATAATACTTGAGACATCCAGAATAAGGCATATTTACATTTTCAGAAGTGCCTAAATTACACTAGGTAAGTAATTTCATCTTTCTGTATACTATCTAGGGAAGGACTGCTATTTCATTGTTAACTGTGCATGCTCACAGAGATGCATTTACATCCTATTCAATTCAGAGCAGACAAGTCACAAAAGTCAAATCTAACACTGTCAGTTGAGACTAATCAAAAGAGGTGATTGAAATGTTTTTGAAAGCAGACGCCATTTCATTCCTGCTATATATATTATTCATTTCCAATACTTGTGATTTATTCTGAACCTGGGAATAAACACAAGAGAAAAATCCAGGTATTTTTCCAGTAACAAACTCCTTGAAACATGCAAAATGTTTCACTCAAGATGATAAAAGTTACTTTATAAATTTCTTCAAGGTCTTGAGGCATTCAGAATTCAAGCATGTGAGGAACCACAGTAGAAAATACTGGAGTTGAACTGCTAAAAGTATCATATGAACTGCTGCATCAGTTAATTACATTGGAAGATCAATAGGGGAGGGAGCACTTCAAACTACCAGCTATTCCCACATGCAGATCTACTACAATGAAAGCCCCATTATCTATTTCTGAATGTGAAGTGATATAAGTGTACATTAAGGTGCAAATAAAAATTTAATAGCAATGTAACATAAATCATATACACAAACAGATCAAGCAAAACCAGTATGGCATAATTTATGGCACTTCTTTGTTATCTCAAAATGCAGGTAAAATGATGCATATCTCAATAACTTCATTAAATTAAAAATATATTATGCGTAAATAAAAATATATAATTTAAACAAATAAATAAAAATATAACTGGGTACAGTAGTTAATTTTGTAAGAGCAAATTGCCAGAAAACATACAAAAATTTATAGTCACAGAGCCCTCCTAGTGCATTACCAGTCCTTAAGTCATCATGGCTATATTTGTGTTTCTAAGAAATTCTGCTGCACTTTCTGCCTCTGCCCTCCATAATATTTGCTTGGTATGCAGACTGATGCAAACTTTTTTTACACCAGTGCCAAGAGCCCCAAATCCCTTAGGCAGGCAACAAGCTAAGAAATCTATCGTTGGAGACCTCTGACACAGCAATTTAATTTCTTTTCACTGCAACCATCCCTTCAGGCTGCTGTTGCAACACGGTACAGAATATATGGCAGTGACTGGCTTGTTTCACAGGGACCTCTGCTTGGATTAATGAAGCTCCCCAATTCCAAGTTTTAGCAGCAATGAAGAACTCTTTTACCAAAGTGTCAGCAAAGAGGGCTAAGTTAAGTTCAATAAACTTGTTTTACTAAATGTATAAACTTTTCTTCTCTGAGTATGAAACGCTGCATACTCTTGACTTTAATTGAACTGTTTGTACATAAACTTTCTGAACTCTCAACCCTTCCCTCATAAGAATGTTGCCTATAATATACTTTTGGGAAAACACACTACGGTCAGGCTGAATTACGCATTATATACTATGATGGGAAAAGGGAAAGTGAGTAGGGGCAGTCTTCTGGAGGAAAACTGGGTATGATGTCACAAAGCACAGACCAAAGGGAAGAAAAAGCAAATGGTACACAGGACCAGTGACATGTCAAAAACTTTCAGGTTTATTTACTTATAACTGAAAAATAAAGAGTTTTGAAAATAGTAACTAACATTCTTTCCACTTTGCGACGCAACTGCCCACTGACCAAATTATATCCAGCACAGAAAACCAAAACAAATCTTACTAAAATCAGTCCATCTTTTCAAAAAAATGCTGCCTTTTTGTAATCCTTTTCAAAAAAAAGCATTACAAACAAATTCAATTTAATCATTCTTCCCAACATGCTAACGTGTTAAATAAATATCTGAAGGCCAAAGTGACACAATGATCTGTGCTAGCTTGCTTTTCAACACCAAGGTGAATATTCATATTACAATGTCCAAAAGTTACTGGATCGATCAAAACTCTTGTCTCACTCTTAGCAGGAATTAGTCTGTGCTGGCTGTGGAGCTTTTGGGACTTGGACAAATATATTGCATCCTTCAGAGTGCATTAGCCATTCAGCCTGCTACAGTAAGTTTGCTCATCCCTTCTGTGAATAGTATAGGGGGAAATGTAACTGATAAGAGATAAGAACCAACACAGAGTTGAGGGCAAAAGGGCATACAGGTGCATCAAGGAAACCAGATCTGTGAGACAAAAAAGCACTTAAGACCCTATTGTGACTTGGGAAAGGAAAAAGAAAAGAAAACCAGGTTAGAGGTAGACTAGTAAAATACAGAGATGAGCGAAAAGAAAATTAAAAAATGGAATGGCAATAAAAATTATCATGCATAGAAAGAGGATGACAGAGGCAACCAAGAACAGCAAAAGTAAAAAAAGACATAAGAAATGACACAGGCAACATGAATGCAAACAAAGGTTATTTTTACTTCAGCAAGAGATGCTTTGCATGTCAGAAGTACCTTTTCACTGGGAGAAATAAGACTGCCAACAATAACAGCTTTGGTCATTTGGGAAGAGATGGTGTCCAGAAGTTATTCTTTGCTATCAAATACACCCCCAAAGCCTTTTCTCACAAACTACTAAACCCTTAAGGAAAGGCGCTACAAAAGGTTCCCGTTCCCAGCTATATTTTCCCAGAATATCCTGCTATGGTCAACTATGCCTCAGGAACAGAGAGGTTAGACATACAGGCAGAAGATGCACTATAACTATACCCACCCCAAAGTTAACATTCTGTCTTGGGAACTTAAATACTAAAGCCAACTTATTATAACTAGACCCAAATATACAGTATTTTGCTATTCCATTTGTCTGAGATCATGAACTCCCTACCTCGTGGATTTGGGGAGAGTAAAAATATGAAGAAAAGAAGATCAACTTTCCCGAATGCAAGCCACTATTATAATGCAAATTTTCTCAGTTACTAATGTCTCAGTTACCCCTGCCAAGGGACAGGGACATTTGCTCTTGCTTTCACAATGCAGCGGGGACACGAGTTAATTACACAGCTTCTGTTAATTGCAGAGCATGCTGCATGAACACCAAGATTTGCTAATAGTTGGCAGCAGAAACCCTTCTAAAATAACTCACCCGTCCCCTCCCCCCAAACCAACAAAACCCCCACAGCACTTCCATTTAAAGAAAAGAAGGGAGAAACCCTTCCCTTGCAGCCCTTAGCTATCAGGCATTGAACTACTGTGCACTTCTTTATGACCATCACGGTGTCATAATGCTAAAAGCAGACTAGTGATATTAATAATGTACAAGTGGAGAGGAAAGACTGGGTAAAATGCTTGGTTGTCAGTCAAATTCTCTTGCAACACTTTCAGCTTTAGTTCTTCTAAAACCAGGCTGCTTGCAAATTGATTTGAAACACTGTCATTATACACATTTCCTCTGCAGGTTTAGTTTCAAGAATCATGAGTCCTTGTCTTAATTTTTATTTCAGCATTGCACTGCATGAGAAGGGGCTCTCTCAGATTTGTGATGGATGTCTTTGTAGGCAGAACCAGTCCAGATACTGGAGGGAGGACCTTCACAGTTAGGTTATGGTATCCTTTTTTTATCACACACATACCAGCATGTGTATCACCAAATTTCCCAACACAAAAGCAAAGCAAACCCTGATGTGATACAACAACCAAATGAGGATGGATTCCCCACAGGTCTTTCAGGTGATTGCAGAGTATCACCATGCAGAGACATCTTCTACCTTCTCTTGGATACACACTTGTAAGATAAAGCAGGAGTAGGGCAAGAGTATGGCTGTTGCACAGCTTATTAGGTAGATGTTTTAAAGTCTTTTACATCTTCAGTTTAGGGTGCACAGCAATTGGGCTCTACTGAAAATCAATAGTAATGTATTTCATTGCAAAAATGCACTTAAACACTGCAACAAAGTTCATTATTTTCCACTCTGCACCTTAAAGTGTTCAAAGAAATCTCTATTTCAAGATTATTCTTAACATCAACTAACCATTCATGTAACTGAACTGACAGATCTTTATCCAGTTTGGACAGGCACTCTTCACAAAGCTAAAGACACCTGTTACCTTAACTACTGATTATTCTGAGGCATTACACAGATTTATGTGGTTTAGCCTTTCAAAGCTGTATTAAAACAAAAGCCAATTACTAAACCTAATTATCTGGAGTCATTTAAGAAAATTAACGGCTTTTGTTCCAAGTACCAGATCAGTATAGCTCTCTCAATGGAATGGGTATGGAATGCTCTTCTTTCATACAACACTCAGGGAGGTAACTGCACCATTAAATCTTTTTGATGTTGATTCATTAGTTGTGTGAAGAATACCCTAAACTAAAAGTTTGCCACAGTGATTAATTCCAATGCCACAGATAACAAAGGCTAATCTACTCAAGAGAGACAAATCATGCAAAGAGTTTTCACCAGCATTCCACAAAAGAAGAAATATCCCATGGGTTCCCCCATTATCCAGGAACCTCTCTCAGAAGAGCTATTCCCATGCTAAGACAAAAGCGACACATGAACAAAGCACCTTCAGCTGCCCTGCAGCCTCCTTTTGTGCCTCCTTTTGTTCCAGGCAGGATTTGATACCAGCACGAAACCAACAGATTTGAGCAATGCTACACTTTCCATCCTTGCTTGTGTGTTGCATTCCTAGGCATACAAAGACAGGAGCACCATGATTTGTGCAACCTACAAAATTGTCTCAGCAATGAAAAAAAAAATAAATTCAGAGAACTGGGCTGAAATTTGCATATTGACTAAATATTTTTAGTTTGTTTGTTTGTTTTGTTTTTGGTTTTTTTTTAAATTCTGGAGAAATATTGTATTCCAGACATTTTTGTCCTAACCTTGGCAGCCTGACTCTATACAGTAAATCTATTTTGAGAGTCTCTAAGACACTGATCTCTGTGCATACAAGAAGTTGCAAGGTGCTTCTTGGAATAGAGGTGACTAGAAAACACTTTCATAATTAGAGCCAGTAACATCATGAAAATTCCCTGGAGATCTACAAGAGCTGATACCATTATCCTGTCATTGAAAACTCATCTACTTACAAAATCAATAAGGTGTTTGTGCCGTTTTTCTCCCTAAGAAATTTCAACCTATGATAAATTTCTATATGAGGCAGGGATTTGTATTTTTTTTTTTCCCAGTAATTGATGGCCTGGGTAATGTGGCACAAAAATAAGGGGAAAATAATTTTTCCATCAAGTGTGATTCATTATTGCTATATATCTAATAATCAGCTTTCCCCTTCAAAATATTCTTAACACTGTGTGACTCACACAGTAATTGTACCAAAAGAAAAAGAAGATAAGGCAAGTAGAAAACTTTTACCTCTTTGCCTCCATTTTGGGGTATTTCAAAGAAAGCACAGCAGCAGGTTTGACAAGTACTGTATAATCTCCATTGTCTACCAGTCTCTTGGGATACCCAACTCTTATTAAAATGGAAAAGGCTCTACAGTAACTCTGCAGACAGAACTGCAATCTGCATTCAGGACCTGACTGACGAGGAGACAAACGTCAGGGGGGGAATTTTGCATAATAAAGATTTTCAGTAGAATGAGCTCCAGAGAAAGAATTTCCAACCAAATGCAAAGCACATGATGCAGTGGAGTTTGAGGGAGCACCCCTCCCACACAGACTTATGGACATTTAGCACGAAGTTAGACTTTTAAAAAAATCATCATCTTGTGGCTGGAGCGTTTCTCCTGTCCCCCATAGGCAGTGAGTCTCTCTCCAGTGACACTTCCTCTAAAGGTCCTGTGTGTTCGCTAGACAAAACCAGACTGTCCATAGTTTTAAAGTTTGCTTTGTTTCATGAGAAGACAAATTAAATGCCGCTTAGTCTACCTCATTAATATTAAGAATGATGATATTATTTGGTTTAGCTTTTGATGAAATCCCATGAGAAAAGGCAGTGCAAGACACCCACTAGTTTTCTTATTGAATATTTGATGGTTTTAATTCCAAACACGACAGCAACTGACTTGGCTGAAAATAACTATAATAGCATTTTGTCCAAAAGTGTCTTAATTTTCTTTTCTTCTGTTTAAAATTATTGAATCTTTTCAGAGGTGATTCTCCTTATGCAGGTAGGAGGGACCACAGGAGGGGTGGGGCAGGACTTGACTCAAACTGTACTCTCGCTGCAGCAGCAGGCAGGCTGTTCAGAAACACCACCCCCATCACACATTAACCCCAGCATTGTGAGTTACCTGTCAGCTACTGTCAGGTTTCTTTTCCTCTAAAGCCAACCACCATGGAGAGGTAAGTGAAAAATGCAGGACTAAATTAGCCAAATTTAGCCACCCTTGGTAGATGTGAAACTCACATGAGAAGCAATGCCTGCACAGTACTTAGTGTAACCTGTGTTCTCATCCCTGTTCTTGCCCCACTCACATACTGTATCATCTCTAACTTGAAAATTCAAAGCTGTATTTGGAAGCTCACACATTTAGATCCAGCTGGGAATATGTGAAAGTAAACACTCGTTTACCTGTCTGAATTCTCTAGGCAGACATCAAGGGGCTGAAGAGCACACCCCCACATTTTAGTAAATAAGTCTAGGGAAATACTCTGCATGTCACACCGTATCAAACTGTAGCTGGGTTCTAGAAATGATGATACAGAAAGCACCTTAAAAAAACAACACCAAAAGTATTTCCCTTTGTGATTATGCCTGTACCTTGGGTTTTGCACCATTTTTTGCACACTGGCTTGTGAGAAAGATGCTGAGCTAAAGGGAGGGTACGCCAGAAGCACAGCTTGTCAGCAACTCTACCCTTCCATTCCATTGCATCATGCAGATCTGAGTCTCAGAACAGGCAGGTAATGGCTGAAGATTCCTCTTTGCAAGTTCTCCCCTTGACACTGACTGGAGCAAGTTCCTCAAAATTCAGGCCAAGATGGCTCAAACTGAACATCTACAATTAGGAAGTGGTTTTCAAAGTCTGGTCAGGCAGGCAATGTCACTGAGGTGAGACAAACCTCAGGAGCTCAGCTTTCCATTCTCTAGGGCTTATAAGACCTGAGCACACGTGGTGGTCATTGCTTCTACTGACTTCCAAACATGGCTGAGTGCTACTTCATCACTGCACGTGGTGACCAGACAAGCCCATGCTACAAAAACAGCCCATCAAAATGCTGTGGTTTTCTTGCATCTGCTTGTTCCTCTTCTGGTCAAGTTAGTGTATCTAGGACTGGTGACCATGCCTATGCTAACCCTCAGATGCTGGCGGTTAATTATGATAATCACTGCATTGGACTTTTTGCTGCTGTCCATTAATTTGACCTATTTAGATCACACTGGAAAAATTGTCTATAAAGCTAAAACTTGCCGTGTTTTCTCTAAATGAAGTACCAAAGTTTCTAGGGTTTTTTTTGGGTAGGGGAATGCCAATTCAAAAGGATTCAACAGTGGGGGACCTCCCATCCACTCCCAGTTGTCCCTACACCTATGGTCAGGAACTAACTTTCTATCTGGCCTTTGAAGGAGAGTGGGAGGAAAGTGACCTCCAAGTGTGTGGCACGTGGAGCCAATTCTCCTCTGAACACATATTTGAATGAGCAACTGCTTCAACAGAAAAATCCAGAACAAAACTTTGAGAGTGGCAGAATACCAAAATCAATACAGCAATACATTCAAAGTGGGCTCTGGTACAGAAAGCTCGAAGAGAGAGTGCAAAATTATTGTAGGAGGCTGCTTAACTTAATGCTTTTCAAAATGCCACTTGGCTCAGAAACAGAGAGATTCAGAACCTGCAAAGTGTGTTTAAGCACTTGGAACCATAGCATTTAAATGACCAACAAAACCCCTATTGCTCATTATTCAAAGCACGAAATACCACCAAGAGGGCAGCTGACTTTCTGACTAGAAGTGCCCATGAGAGAGATGTGCTTGGGGATATATAATACTGCAGCAACATGGAACTTGCAATAGATCTTGGCTTCTGCTCCCAGCTTCATGGCTGGCTTGCCTGCAGCCTTTCAATGCAGTGCTTTGGGGCTTTGGATCCCTGATTGTGCTTTGGGAAGAGACCTAAGTAACCTTTGTGTGCAAAAGCAGCAGAGATTTTGCACTAATTTCTACCCCCCTCTACTGGACTCTTCACTTGCATGTAGCACCTTCCTAAATCCCAGCAAAGTGAACTGCTCTGGCCTTTTACAAGAACTGACTCTGGTAGTGTCACCCTCTGAAAAGCTGACTGTATCCAAAGGAAGGCATTACATCCAGTACTTTCCAGCAGACCTGATCTAGCTCCAGGCTGTCCCAGCCCAGCAGTCTACACCATGGTGGTCTGTGAAGCAGACTTGCTTGCTTTTCACTATATATAAAGGTGTTGAGAGATAAAATACAGCATGAGAGCGTATATAAAGGTGAGTAGGACAAAAATACTAACACAGCCTTGCAGACTAAACCCCTCATTTTTAGCAGAAGAAGTGAAGACTACATACAACCTACTGTGTTGGGTTTGGGTCTCACTGTATTTGGCTATGATCTCCCTCTTTGTTACTTTATAAAAACAGCTCCCCAAAGGAGGTTTCTCTGAGCTCCAGCAAAACTGGCACTATTAAAGAATGGGTCCCTTGAAAGAGCTCTTTTTCGTATTATGCAATTAATCCTTCCCATGGTGAAGGGCTGCCACTGAGCAAGAAGATCCCAAACTTTGAAAGCAGGAAATATCATAATTTAGGGGAATTAGGGAAAACCATCTGGGCTTGTTAAGGCTTTGCTGCCCGAAGGAAACAGCACACCACAGCTTGCCAGCAAGGCAAGCTCAGGGTCCATAGTGGAAGCAGAAGCCAAAGGCAGGAAATACCATAGGTCTGTGAGCTTGAAATGGGATCAAGAGATGTTACCATCTTGTAGCTGTATTAAAGAATGTACTTGTCTGACATGTAGTGGGGCAAGATTTGTTTATTGTTGTATGAATACTTCAAGAAAGAAATTTACCCTTTCCCAAAAACATTCACAATTTTCTCAGTGAAGCATAACACCAAAAAACCCCTGTTTTTCAAAACCCGTATTTTTTTTTTCCATTAGTAAGTTCTTTGCCTTAAGGATACTTGATTTTCAGATTAAATAAATAAATCCAGTCTTTTTTACCTTATGAGTTACGAACATGGCTTTATGGGGAAAATGCACCTCTTGAAATGGAAATACTATAACAGACTTCTATACTTCTCCAAAATGGTGGCTGCCTTTTTCTGAAAAGTAAAACTCCTGAGGAAACTACTCCAGGTTTGTTGCTCATAAAATACACTCAATTTTTTTTAATAATTAACTGAATAGCACAAAATCATAATCTTTTCCCTAAAGCTGGTTTTCTTTTTTTTTTCCTGTAGGAGTTTTCACAATTTAATTTAATATTGTCAGCTTTCCCAAGTTAAATTAATACCACCAAATAGGTAAATCCTTCAGAGATTAGTTAGTCTCAAACTAGAGCTGGGCAGACAACTTGCAGCTGTTTTTGCTGCAATTTTAAATATATTGCTCTTACTGGTTTTCAAAAACAAGGAAACATTTTTAATTCTATGCTTGATTGTTCCTCTGAGGTAAAGCAAGAAAAAAAAAAGGCAAGAGAACATTGTTTATAAAATTAAAGCTGTCTTTGCCCCATCTGCCAGCTGCACTGCTATCAAGGCTGCTTGGCTGTGAGAAAATGCTGACAACATGGATGTGTATGAGGAGAACTGAAGTGCCCCAGAAGACCACTGACATTTTTCCCACACTCAAGTTTTGGGAAATTCTGGCAAATTAGGCAAGCTGAGCATCAGCTTGAGGTAAAATTACAAGTAAATATGTAGCACAGATATTCAAATGAATAATTAAAGCAAATCCTCCTGGGTTACAGCCTGGGTGTTTGCAAACAAGCTCCTGAGCAGTGGTTACAAAAGACCACTGAAGTGGACAAGGACTGGGGCTGGAGAACCTCCTTCCATGCAGGCCACACTGGTACCAAGCAGCACAGCTTGCCTTGAGCTCAGCTGCAAAGTGGAAACAGAGTTTTTATCCTGCAGTTTCACACTTATTTCATATGGAGCCAAGCAATTTTTGCCAAATCCTTACTGATAAGATTGAATAAGCAGAAAAAAGGAAAGCAAAATTGACAAATAAAATGAAACATCTGGATTCTCTAGTAACAGTATCTTGAAATGTATCATTTTATTTCTGACCATTACTGTCTGTTTTGCTCTGAGCAGACAGAATTTTTTTCACCAGAGTTATACTCCCTTTCTTTAGAATTGTTTCTCACCAGGAGCCCTGCACAGAGCTGCCAGGGTAAGCAGAGCCTCTGCTGGCAGATGGGCCCATTAAGAACTTTTGCTTGAGGCCAGCATGAGTGGAACCAAAGTGCTGTCTGTACATCAGATTACCTGAAGTGGTCACATGGGTTAAAAGGACTGAGCTATTTATTCCTCCATCTCTTCAGGGCACGCCTGCAGTTTCTAAGTTAATTTCCCCAGCACACCAATGTCCAGTTCACAAGGCCATTTTTACTTTCTTCCATGCTGCAGTGGTTTTAAAGGCTCTTCTTGCCTCCACTTCCATGATGTGCATCCACTTCCTTCAGTTCCTTCCTCTTTGACTTGTAAATTATTCATTCTGTCACTTAGCTCAATCTAGTTTCAATTTGCAATGCCATTCAAACATAACACAGTAGATTTAGCCTATCCTCTTTCCCCTCCCCTTCCATCCCAATGCATTGGAGACGGTCTCAAGAGGAGAAGGAGCCAGAGTGTGAAGCTTCTGTGTCTTTTCTGACAGGAATAGATAACAACACTCACTTCTGAAGAGTTCACCAGCAGTTGCCACTTCTAAAATCTAATGGTAGGGTAAACAGTGATGGGCCAAATGTATAATGAATGCTGATGGCCTAACCTCTAGTCAAAGTTCCCATTGATACAGAACAATTTCCAAGTAATTATTTTTGCAAAGCTTTCCCTGAAATCAGATATCCCCGTAGTTCAGTTAAAAAGGCTGGGAAGAAACTACAAAGAACTGGCTGATGAACCAAGAACTGAAGGACAAAGGGTTATAATCAGGAGATACAGATGTTTATTTTACTCAAAAGAAGAATAAAACGTTCCTTTAACCTTGAAGGAAAATAACCCTGTTAAAGAAAAAGAAAACCACTGCCAAGGCTCTATTGCAAGAATAGTCCATAACTGATTTTTGTATTGCCCGGTGGGGTGAAGGCAGTGGGTTTCCTGGAGGGGTGCTAATTCATGGGGATAACCTGGGGATGCAGCAGAAGCTGCTGCTTTTGATTTGAGGCAGGGCAGCCTGTGTACTACTGAACCTCGATTTGAAAAGGAGCCCCTAAACCTGAAGGATGCTGAAATCAGAGTTTGCCCTCTGTTTGCCCTCACTTCTGTCTATCTGTTAGAAAATCCACATGCCTTATTTTTGCCTACTCTTCCTAGATTTTGTGTTAAAATCCTCGAGGTACTGTCATTTCCTACACCATCCCAACAGACTCAGCTACTCAGCTGCACTACCAGGGAATCAGAGCGCCACATCACTCCTTCCTTTGGAAAGAACTTACAAAGAGGTTAAAACCAGTTCAGTGCCAAAGGGCTTGAGGTCTGACTCTGCTCCTGTCACAGACCACAGGCTATCTTGCCTGGGCACAGCAGCTTTTGTGGGAGGGCTGCCTGGACCAGAGATGTAGCTGCAGGTGTCAGTATCCACCACTCAGGGCAAACACAACTACATGGAAGAGTTCAGCTCATCAATCACGTGTGCTGCACCTTATGTAACTTCATTTCTGACTCACAATTCAAAGAGTGACACAGTAGGGTTTATTACAACCCACCTTCTAATGCCAAAAAGAGTACTTGTTAAAATATATATTAGAAAAGTCCAAAATCACTTCTTGTATTTTTTTCTTCTTCAGCTTTCCTTTCTCCTCCTCCACTTTCATGTGATGTTAAGCCACAGATTCTCCAGGCATTTTCCCAAATAATCTATGCTTAAGATGGACTCTAAGGAGCAAACTTCCAGCTCTCCATCTCTAACTAAGAGTACCAGCAGTTCAGCAGCTAAACATTTGTGTGCAGCACCAAGCATTTGCCTGTAATATTATTTAAACTATGGGGTTTCATTTTGGTTGTTTAAGTCAAGAACTGCTCCAAAGCTGTTTGCTCCAATAGCAAAAACCTTCAAGACAGCTCTGTACTCAGTAATACATACAAGTTGTTGAGTGCAGTCACTCAGTGCTTTTTTAGGTTCATGGCCTTGAGCAGTATTTTCACATCTCTTTTTCTGAACCGCAAAAAATTGGATAATTTACTGTCTTGTTCCACAGTAAAAGGATATTGTCAGCCTAAAATAAAGCCCTAAGAGGCACATTTTTCTTCCCAGTGAAGAGAAAAAGACTGTGTTGAGATATCCTCATATTAAATGGAAAAGATAACCTATCTTACTGATGGGATTTTATTTCCCAACCTGTTTGTTATCTCTTCTGGAGGAAAGTTTTCAGTAATGTACTTGCTATATTTTGGCCTTTCATACAACAATAAATGAAAAATCTTCCAACAAACTAGACTTGTATTATCTATTTTGATACAGATATTACTTACAGTTTATAAGTTACAGCATTGTAAAAGCCTGTAACAAGTCAAGATAATCATAATTTTGATGAGGATTTTATAAGAAGTTAATAAATACCGTCTTCTGCACTTGCCTCTTTTGTCTCAATGCTCAGAGCACTTAACAGAAATTAAAACTCTTTCTAATCCTCAAATAGCCTAATATTATGTCAATTTTCATACTGACACAGAGTTAAAGGGACAAAGTGCACCCCAAAACTCTGGTTCTTCTTTTCTTTATGCTCATCCTGATGCTCTACTTTTAGATTTCTAATCTGGTTTGAAGCCACTTTCTGAAGTGGCATTAAATGCAGCTCCTAGACTGCAGCACAATAATGGTGCTTTCTAATACAAAACTAATAGAAGAGTAACTTCTGGATACCTAATAAAGGAGGCTTTATTAATGATGTCAAATACGCACATTGCAAGGAGAACTGGGACTCCAGAGAATGGCCAGAACATGCCAGTTGCTGATTTGTTGGTTGTGAGGTTTTTTTAGTCACATTACCTCAGGCCATGAAAAGATGAAAAGACAGCATGCAGAGCATGTTGCCTGTATCTGCAGTACATGGACTGGCGCTTGCCTATCGTGAGACAGGACTAAAAGCAGATATACAAAGAAATTAATAGAACTCAGCAGCTCTTGCCAACCAAAATCTCCCAGTCTTTGCATAAATACTAATTTTCCTCATTCTAAGTATGTTTACAAACCTTTGCAATTTGCCATTGTATTTCAGTATTTGGTATGTTCTTTTACCCAAATAAAAAGGACAGATCCAGGAAAATCTTAACAAATCCCAGTATCTGAACAGATGAAATGACATCTGGTAAAGAATTAGTGAAGTGACTGTAATCTCTTTCTCAATCTTATTTCTGCCTTCAGGCCATCACAATCATAAAAGCTCTGCAGCCACAACATGAAACAGACCAAAACTGGATGTGCAAAAACAAAGGCTCTGTGACTCAGAGGAAACAGGAGCCAGTGACATGACTTCTGTTTCAGAAAGGCCTGCAGGTTGGAAACATGCTTGTTTTCTTCCAACTGTAACAAACGATCTGAGGAGATTACCTCATCTAATAAATTTTGCTTAACACTTCAGCATCCTTTCCAATGTGGGTCTCAAAATGCATTGCTAAACAATGGGCAATAAATTCATATTTTTGAAGGGAAAACTTATACAGAGAGAATCAAACCACTGATGAGCACTGACTCTGTGTTTGGTCTCAGGAATCACAGGGGAAAGCTGCTCATCTTGAAGCCAGGGAAGTTTTGCAACTGATGCTAACAGGACTATGGTTTCACCCTAGCAATCTGCTGCCTCTGCCATTTCCCTGGTAGGGTTAACAATTCCAAAAAAACTCACATCCAGGTAAAGCTATGTTGCTAATTTTGCCTCCAGCAGGCAGTCACCATAATAGTGGTAAGCTATGCAGGGGGATCATTAAGTGTTTGCAGCAGAATGAACAGGTCTTGGATACCTTTTCCCTTGCATGTTGGCTATGGTTAACAGTCATACCTTAAACAGAAGAAAGCATCATCTAGACCCTATTTCCAGGCAAAGAGAGGCCTGATAGACAAAACCCACCTGTTTTAGAGCAAATTTCTTTATTTTGCACATCTGCTCAGTTCATTTCACTTGGTGTTAATATACTTCACAAGAATCTTTACTAATGAAATAGTTGTTAAAGAATAATAATTTGCTTGATGGACTACTGTTCTCTGTATTTCTGCCTTTTCTGGATCTCTCTCACAGTGCAGATGCTGGGAATAAGCCAGTCACTCTGATGCCTAAAGATTTTTAGCTTTATATATATATTGTAGATTTTTAATACATAACTGTATCGTTTCTAACATTTTCTTACACTTCAGAATAATATATTACCCTTTCTCACGCATTATGCCACCTTCTTGAAATTCTGTTTAGTATTATTTTCAAGGAAAGAATTTCTAACAAGAACACCCTGTTTTGCACCAGCACCCTGGAGACATAACAAAATTAAAGGCTAAAAACCTTTGGAGATAAATAAATTTAAGGTCGTGCCATAAAAATATAATCTGATATGGAAATAAGATGCATTTTCTGACAGCAGCTAGTACAATTTTTCCCCACCAAGGAAGGACTCAGAATTACTATTTAGTCAGTACAGAGTTGAGAAAGAGTAATTTTTTTCTGGTCCAGGGGAAATAAATGATGAAGGTATCTAGATGTATCCATATATTAATACATGGCAATCATTAATACATGAAAATCTACAGGGAGGGCACAGGCCATTGCCTCCCCCAGTGTCTCCCCTTCTCCCAGTGCCAAGTCTAATTACAGATAGCAGCAACATGTTGACGAGAAGCTTAGAAGAAGAAAGGGAAATGGTGGGAATGGAAATGCAGTGTCATATGCAGCAAAAACCAACAGGAGAAACACCTGAAAATGCGGTGAGCTTCTCTCCCCAAAGACAGCCCTGTGGCAGCAGCACGTTATCCCCACTGCAGTTAAACAGATGGCTGCAAAGGCTGTAACGATACAAAGATCACAGAATATCCTGCAAAGCCATAGAAGGAAGGAAACCAGTAGCATTGCTTAATAGTCTGCTTATTTTACAGTCAAGTGGACTGCCAAGCAACTAAGCTGTAACAAGCTCCATATTTAGGGGAAGAAATGTTTGTCTTCTGCCTGTCCCTACTTGTAAATGGCAAGTGGAGGGCATTTCTAAGCCAGATAATTTGAGTACAGCATGTTCCACAAGCCCTGAGCCTGTGCTGCTGAGCAGCCGGTGTTAATCACGGCAGCAGTTGACACACACGCCTTGCCAGAGTCCAAGTTTGTCACCATCACTGTGACTTTCACTCTCTGCTGTTCAAAACAAAACAAAACACAAACAAATGACCCCCCAAAACCTGCAGTTACTCAGGCATCTGAGATTCCCATGTGACTTAACATGACTGGATCTCTTTAGAATACAAAAATGACAACTCTTGATGACAAAAAGAGCTTGATTTGGTTGTCTAAGCAGGTGCATCCAAAGCTGTTTGAGACGCACAGGGCAGCTGACACACTGACACAAAACACAAACAGAATACCCCAGGGACTAAGAGCTGGTGGCCAGGTGAAGTATGTTCCAGGGCACCTCAAATGGCTCTAGTTGCCTCATTTAGACAACTGATCTGAGTCCCAAATAACCCTTTTATATCTTGCATTCTTCAACTGTGTCACCACCCACAAATAAAAATGAGTTAGCATTGCTATTTAAAAGCACGTGTATAAAAGTGCAAACACATAAAGTATGTACCTTTGGGAGCACATCTGAAATCATTTGCAAAGACTAAAAACGTGATATTGCTTCTGACACGCACATGCTGAAGACACCCAAGAGAATCATCTTGTAAACACAATGCTCAAGTCTGAAGAAAGATGTGATTAGGACAAATGACAGATGACTCAAAAGGATAAACAATTCAAGAGCCAGGTAGTCCAGTCCCTATTCCTGTCCCAGGGCATCCTGCTGCTGGGGAAGGACAGTGCAGGAAGAGAACAAGCCTAGGTCATTCACATACATGGGACAAAATGACCCCAGCCTGGGTAACTGACACCCACAACATTATTTCAAGGATAAATGTAGTTGGTTAAACTCAGCACTCCCAGCCCACAGAAGGCAATTATCTGAATGATTATCTGAGGGGTGGCTTTTCAGGAAGTACTTGACTACCTTTATTCAGAAGACACATCTTTTTCCCTGACTCAGCTCTCTGCCATCCAGGATCCTGCCTAATGGTGACAGAATAACATTTAAGTTATGATGGAAAACTATAAACTAAGTGTACAAATAACACTTCAACCAAGGTATCTTACACAGTATTTTACATTCATGCCTAGCTAAAATACTGATGAATGAAAAAGAATTGCTAAAAAAGTAATGATCTAAAACAATCAGCCAAATTTGAAACTGATTCTTTTTGTAATTCACTGTTTTACTTCAAATAACAGGATCAAATTAATGACAAAAACAATGATTGTTCCTGCAATCTGAAATTATACTAAGAATCAAAGTAGGATTCAGCAATGAAAACATCCACTGGCTGATCAGAACTAAACTTGATTGGAATATGACTAAAATGTCTTTCTTTGGAAAATTATTGCATTTAAAGTCACTGTTTTCAGTTTCAAATTCATGTTTCACAGCCTTGACTCAGTTCCTCTCCTTATATACCAACTGACAATAGAAACCCACAAACCCATAACTGAGAACAAGCCTTTTCCCTGAAAGAGGATGTAATGTAAAAGCTTCTTTATTACATACTAGCTCTGAAAAAACCCATTGTATGCATGTGTAAAATGTTTACAACATACATTATTAGCACATACATGTGCTCCTATTCTTTTATCCAGTAACTACCACAATAACAAGCAGAGAACACAAAATTAGGGGTATAAATAACTACAACATAAAATTCTGCCATTGCTTTAAGCAAGTGCTGCTTGGCAGGCGTGGCAGATACCTTCCACTTACCCACAGGCACTTGCTGCTAAGCAACTTTCAAATCTTGCTCAAAGCAGATGAAATTAGTGACTGAAATTGAAGGCAACTTTGTGTTGTGGAGAGATTTATTGGGGTGAAAGTGCTTCCAGCTGTGAAGCTGTAGCTGAAGAACCAAATTCTCTTCCTCATCCATTAAAGATCCATTAAAGATGGCTGTTGTCAGTCCACTTGGAGAACAGAAAATCCTTCTTAGCAGAAAACTTGACTACCTAACAGGGTTTGATGAAAAGTCAAAATGAGGTGCTTAACAAAATAATTCACCGATTTCCTGGAAAATTCCATGAACTCTAAGTGCACAAACCAGAGTGACCATAGCATGGAGCTTGAAGACCAGCCAGATGTGTTTACAGTAGACAAATGAGTAACTCTGGTGTCTAAGATACACTGTGCATCAGATTGAGTCTGATCAGCCAAACCACATGCAGTGCTGGGAGTCAGTCATGAGCAACAAATAAGTAAGTGACAGGTAAGGGACAAAAATATGATAGACTGCTCCATGCCAAATTACCGAAGGCCATGTCATAGATAACAGTAACTATTTTCTGGACATGTCTCTTTGCTTCCCATTATTGAGAGGGTAGGCTTGGTTTTGCTCTTACTTATCTTTCTTACCATTTAAAAAAAGATTTAAGCCTTTTAGCTTCAGAAGAGATTTGTATCTACTGTCAAAACACTCAATGCCTATCTGTTAATTGAAAATATATACCATCTTCTGGCTACCTATAGTTCAGACACTTTGACTCATTCATGCCAGACACCTAGCTAAGTCCTCTCTGTAGCAAATTATGCTCTTTAAACCAGATCTGTCCACCAGAAACTGATAAATATATTTTTACAGATTTACTGAATCAATTTAATGCAGCCTTTTTACACTCAGGCAACCTCTCTGGTATGCTATATGGGTTGTAATAGAAAGGAGCATTGTATTTTGTACAGCTGAGGACTGTAAAGATGAAATGCCCAGGAAGAACCTGAAACACCAAATGTTGGAAGTGATCATACAGAGTATGAAACTTGGTCATTTTCTCCACTGTCATTTTTAGAGTTCTGAAAAATAGGGAGGAAAACTGAGGTAGCTCTTCAACAAGTTTCAGAATACACATTCTGAAAATAAGAGATTTTGCAGAGTAAATTTTTTCTATGCAGTTGGAAAATCTCTGTGGGGCCACACTAGTGAAGCTGAATGGATGAATAAGCCTATGCTCAGAAATTCAAGTTCTGAATAAAAATGCTAGTGCTGCAGCTGGAAGCTGCCGGAGATGTTGCCAATAAGCAGAGACTTCCAGTTATTTTCCCTGAACTACAAGGTGCTAGACCTAAAGGAAGCAATGGACTGAAAGGGATCTTATAATAGATGGAGCTAAAAGGAGGGAAGGCATCACTACATAGGGCATAAATGCATCTCATTTGTTCATTAGAGAAAGGAAACAATGGAAATACTTCATTTTCACAGCAGCTGAAAGTAGCATGGCAGCCCATGGGAAAGCACAGCCTGTACTCAGGCTTATTGCTACCATCAAGGCTAAACAGCCAACAGGATTAGGAACAAGCCAAAGCATCAGGCAGTTTCTCTTGTCCTAGCTCCCTCCTGGCCCCTGTTCTGCTCTTTCCTGCTCACTACACTGTTAATGCACATCCCACTATTAACACAGGTTCAAAGGGCAGGCTGAGTGACGTGGGAGCAAGATCACAGCCTGGGCTCCTGCCTGTTTTCCTACAGCTTGCTTCAGATTGCTTCCCGTATTGAAGAGGGAACCATCTGGGAAGAAGAGCAAATGTTCAGCCACTTAATTGGTGCTTTCAGTAAAACCGACCACAGTCAGGATTGAGAGATCTAGAGAAAATCACAGAAGAAACTATCAGCCATCATCAGGGAAGGAAAACAGAGCCTGCTTCCACACTAAACTCTGAAAGATTTGAAAATAAAGTAGGGTTTGTGTCAACCCTTCCAAGCCTGGATCATCTCAGTCACTGCAGCTTCAAGCACCACCCCAGTCCTAGAGACCCTGCCCCGTCTTCCCACCCCAAGCAGGGGCAGGACTCTATGGACATGATGAATTCTTGTTTCTAAGTCAAGAACAGTGTGATATCATTTAGTAAGGCAAATCATCTGCCATCCACCTTCTCATCTAGATACTGGAATAAAGGGAGACTGATGTCTTATTTTTAATTTCTAAAATGGCCAGATTTACTAAAATCACTTAAATAGCATTTCCAGCATTTTCAACCATTTCTATTTTCCATTTTAAGGATGTCTCTTGGTTTCTTCATGGGAATGGCATCACTCTTTAAAGAAGGATGGGCAGGATAAAGAAATCCACCATCAAACCTGTTCATATCTGCCCTCAGACCCCCCCTTTCTCCCACCCTCTCTTGCACATATACAGTATATGTATCTATTTGGCATATGAGATTTTAGCTCTTACACTTGCCAAATCATCTTCCATGTTACAGACTTCCTTCTCTCTTTTAGCTCATCACACCTCAATTTTCTCGTTGTTCAAGAAAATTGATAATCTGACCTCTTCCTTCAGCTTTCCAACAACTCTCCTCGGTTTATTTCAGTCTCCCCAGATCAGCCACCTGTGACTGATTTTGCAACAGCTTGCAAAATATATTTTGTGCTGAGTTCCTGTTTTTTTGTAAGAATCTTTTAAGTTTTGAAACCAGCTCAAGTTTAGTATTTAGCTTCTGAACAGTACAGAACAGTAGGTTGTTCCATATAAAGAGTAACTTTTATATTACCTTGGACAATGGCTTAAGTGCTATTACAGATAACATCCTCAAAAATTTAAGGTGGCCCTTCTTATCTCATGTTCTCAGAATTGTTGATGCTCTGCCCCTATGGATCAAGAGAGATGTCTCTAGGCCTTCCCACCACCAAGCATCCCCTATCTGTGGGATGGGCAATTAACACTTTCTAGTACCCATTTCCTTGGCACCCTCCAAATATGTATGATTAGCTTTGCAAAAATATCACCTAAGGGCTGACTGCACAGCAGCAAGATGGAAGAAAACAAAGGTATTGGTTTGCTGTGCTTAGAAACTGCAGTTCATCTTTGGCAGATGTGAACTTCAAACCCTTTATCAGAGGTCATTCCTGCTTGTCAAGAAACCTGAGAACACAGGAAACAAGGTGATACTTCATCTTGAATTTCAGAAAACTACAAGAAGTCTCATGGAAGGCATTATAAACAAAACCAGTAAAACTCATTGACATTTTTACTCTAATATTACTACAAGTAAATTGACCTGCCTGCATGCATGTTTTGATGCAGTATGTGTATTCTTGTACAGTAGTTCATGTCCATTCTTGTTTTAGCTACGAAAGTTTACTTCAATTAACCTTAAACCCACACCCTGTTAACTCAGTCTAGTCCTAATTGAGAATCTGTAGGGGTTTTATATCATCTTAATTAAACTTCTTTTAAAAAGTCACACTTTTATTTAAACCTAAGTAAAAACATATCCAGACAAACCTTGTAAGAGATAATGTACTATTTCTGAATGGCAATCGCAGAAAAGAGTGATCTCATGCATCAGGCTAAGCTCTTAAGAACCCAGGACAAAGATTTTCAACACCAATTTAGTGTAATTTTCTCATTGCTCAAACCCAACTTGATATGCTGTCCCCAAAGAAAAGGTGACCAGCTGCAAATGACCAACATGCAAAACTCAACGGCAGTGCAACAACTGCTGTTCTTGACTTTTTTGCACATTAGCATCCTACTGGCTGGTGTGAAATGATTTGCAAAGATAAAACTTGAGTCCACAATGGCTGTTTCTTACCTTGGACTCATTTTTAAGGCCCTGGAAAAAGCAACTTTATGAAGAACAAAGGAAGTTACCTCTAGTTTGCTCATAGCCAGCTCTCTACTCTTCTTGCAAAGAAAGCAAGCAAATGAAATGTTGGAAAATATGGTGGTTTTCATAATGTTTAAAGTATTTCTCCACAGACTCACAGAATCATTTACGTAGGAAAAGACCTCCAAGATCATTGAGTCTAACCTTTGACTGACCTCCACCTTGTCAACTAAACCATGACACTAAGCGCCATGTCCAGCTGTTTCTTGAACCCCTCCAGGCATGGTTGTGGGCCCGATTATTTTTGAGCCTGGGAATTGCTAGGTCTTCCCAAGAGAAACTTTTCAACAGTTTTCCCTTTCCCAAACAACTTGTGTAAATAACTATATTTTCCTATAACATTTCTAAGTAAACAATATTTCTTTTCCGTAACAACCTCTCTCCCAGGTGTTGTTTGCTATTTCTGTTACTTAACCAATGGAGAGAGGTGTCATTTCTATGGACCAATGTGCCTTTTTAGTGCAGCATGTTATAAAAAGGCTGACTGAATTGTAAATAAAGGCTTCTGATTCTCTTCTGCCTGATGACTGGAGTCAAGTATCTTTATTTCGTGTCGTATTGCGACACATGGTGACTCCACCATCTCCATGGGCAGCTCATTCCAATGCTTTCCATGAAGAAATTGTCCCTGATGTCCAATTTGAACCTCCCCTGGCCCAGATTGAGATAATTTTCTTTTATCCTGTCACTGGTTGCTTGGGAGAAGAAGCTACCCATCTGGCTACACCCTTCTTTCAGGGAGTTGTAGAGAGTGATAATGTCTCCCCTAAACCTCCTTTCCTCCAGCCTAAACAACTCCACCTCCCTCAGTTCTTCTTTATAGGACTTTTCCTCTCAGCTTTCCACCAGTTTCACTGCCCTTCTCTGGACAAGCTCCGGCACCTCAATGTGTTTTTTGGAGTGGACCAGAACTGCACAGAGGACACAAGGAGTGGCCTCACCAGTGCTGAGTATAGAGGCACAAAGAGTGCACCTGTCATGTTCTTGTCCTATCATGATTATTTCATTCATCAATCTTTTATAGATTAATATTAGTCTTAGATTACTGTTTAAATGTTTATTTTATTACATTTCATTCTGGCTATAACCACTAATAATTTTAGCTATTATTTGACTGCCTGTTTTCATTTTCTTCTTCAAAATTATTTAATCAGACCAATTTTGTGAGCTTGGAAGCTAGAAAGCAAAAGGACAGCCAGATAACTGTGATTCAGTTTTAGAATTTAACTGTTGAAATGGCTGTGCCTTTTCCTTTGAATGGTATTTTTAGACAGAACTTCATAAATAAAGACAGGACTAATGTCCAGATTTTAGCCAATTTAGAAAAACCAAACCCTAACCAACCAACCAAAAATCCCTAGAAAGCAATTGGCTACATCCAGCAGATGATTTTCAGAGATGAAATTCCAGTTTCTGAAAGCCAGCTTGGCAGTATGATCTTCCCTGACCTGAACGTAAGGCAGCAATCACCGAAGTCAGCTGCAATGCAGGCTTCCCCATGATGTCTCTTGATACACCTCCACCCCTGTTGTGTGAGTATGTCAGAAATGGTTCTGGAGATGAAAGCATAATCCACTTTTGTATTTATGTAAGCTTTTGGCATACCTATATACAAGAATAACAAGACTCACTGCCTGCCAGGGTACTGAACTCCCTGGCAAGAAGCAGGAAGACCACAGCTTCTCATCAGCAATGGTATGCTCTATATAGACACCTTCAGGCTTTCCTTCACTGGGAAAAAAATGCTTTAATTTCGCTAAACTAGTCTGTTAAAAACAAGGCAGTTGTAGTTTTAACTAACAACAGCTGTCAAAGTAAAATAAATAAATAAACAGATAAATAAATGTACACACATATTACACACATAAACAAAAACTAGCAGATTTTTTTAACTCCTTTGTCCATAGTTAGATTGTTCAATGACATAAAGATACTTCTTTCTTCCTTTGTAAACCAAACCGAATCAGGAGTACATACAAAGCTGTGGCCTAGGGGAGAATAACTGGAAATGCAGACACCCATATTTGCTGCCAGCCTGCAGACAGCAGCTGCTGCCTGCAGCGCCTCATTCGACAGTGACTGACGTTCCACATTAGAGAGTCATATTGCTTTGTTCCCTCAGGGGAGCCTCTCTGTTTAAGGGGATCCCATTAAGGATGGCAAGTCCAAACACAAGCCCTTTTTTTTGTCTTTTTGTATAATTCTGTGTGAATATTTATCTGTATTTTATGGAAGAATTAATTGAATGTCACTACAGATGCACAAACAAGACATAACCTAACTAAATGCCAGGCACGTAGTTCACCAAGCTGCTGCAGCACAGAGCACTGGTTTGAAATCTACAGCTTCATTCCTCTCTGACAGGCAGCCAAGCCCCACAGAGACTCTAAGTCATTAGCATACATGCAATGCCCCAGAGCAACCAAATGAAATGTCCCTCTGCATCCAGACGGTCACTGTGATGTGCAATGCCCACAGCAGTGCCACCTCTCTGGTGTGGAGGTGTAGCCTAACACAGCAAGAACCCCAGTTGTGAAAATATTCATACCTGTAAAGACAAGTTTAGAAAGGGTCCTGCGTAAAGGCCTTTAAATGCCCATTCTCTATGGGACCTCTCCTGCTGTGACAGACCATTAGTGCTTTATCCTGAGCAGGCAACTTAATTTCTTTGTCATCCTAGCTGTCGTGTCCTTATGGGCTGCAGCAACAACCCCTAGTCCCACTATGATTTGGTAACTGCAAATGATACTAAAGGTGATGTAGTATGTCATATTTAACACACTTGAGAAAGCCTTCATCCCACTGCTATCTCCTTGTGCTGTCAGAACATTCCAAAGTCTCAGAAAGACATCTCCAGCAGGTCAGCAGTTGTAGAGGAATCTGCTCCTGTTTGTACTGGCACAGAACTGCCCCTCTGTCCTGTGACCAAGGACACCGTATCCTCCTGTGTGATGTTCCTGCATCAGGCCTCTCACACTTGGGTGGATTCCTGGAGGAACTTCCACTCTTGACTGTGATGCTTACAGTTCAGATCGTGCTGCTTTTTGTCTGGCTGCTGCTCACTTCCATCATATGGAGCTTTTCTCCATCCAATCACACAGGCAGCCTGATTATCACCCTCTTTGCTCTGTATAGCTTATCTGGAGTTATCACTGCAGAAACAGCAGAGGATGCAGAGAATAGCCAGGCTGATACATGTTCCAGAGTCAGAGGAATGCTTTCTTCAGCTCGTTTAACCCTTAGCAGACCTTTGCCTCCACCCACAGCCTGTAAAACAGATGAACTGCCTGGCCTCATGTCTTTGTAGATGACAAAGCACATGGGATCTTCACATAAAATTTCCCATGTTTCTTTGCCAGCTAATTTGACATTTCTCAGCTACTGTATTCTCTTTGATAACCTAAACGGTCTGAGAGTATTTTATTAGCAGATGGTTTGAATGACTCATGATTACCTACCCCGATGAAAATACAGCAGCAAAATTTACTGTTGCCACTGCAACAGTCCTACATACATTACTAATCACAGTAATGAATGCAGCTGACAGGAAGAAAGGTTAGTGGTGCCAATATTTTCCATATTCAGCTCTTTTAGTAAATGTTAAATGTATCTTTTTAGCATCTTTTAGTATTCCTAATCAGGATGCTTTTATTTTCTTTTGTGACCAGCACTATTTTCATTGTGATAAGTCAGTTCAGAATCAGTGTGACTCTTGCTAGGTAGCTGTAAGGCAGTGATTTATGCAATTGAGGTTCTGCCTGGGATGGTATCTTCTTACAGCAGTTTTTCCTTGTCTTATAGCAGAGGTCTTACAAGTGGAGTCTGCTGCCATTTTCTGACATCCCTGGACTTATAATAGATGCCTTTCCTCTCAGAACTTGCTTTCTAGTGGTGTCCTCATCATAGAATCCCTTCCTTGATTGTAAAAAAAGTGCAGCTAACATATGAAGTTAAAAAATACCTGGTCTCCTTTTTCTACTCCCATCCAGGAACTTTTAAAATATGCAGTTGAATACATTTTCCTTTTACTTGCACAACCACAACTCATCAACATCAAGACTATATCCTCTTAAAACTTCTTCATGAACTATCATATGGGTACTTCCACACTCAAGAGAGTGCAGCAGGAAATCCAAATACACAACAGCTTTCCAAGACTAGTTCCTAGTGGTAACATGAAAGCTGCCATTTGCTGGAGTGATGACATATATGACATATATGAAATCATATCATCACTGCAAATTGCAAAATCACTGGGCTAATGAGTGGCATGGTAAACAGGAGAGGTTAAGGGACATGGATATCTTTCCACTGACCATCTTCAAAACCTCCTCATGGCTTTTTAGGCTATAGACCTTTTGAGTACAAGGCATTTTCTTCTAGAGCTCATTCTTATCCTCTCTCATCCTTCTTCCCTCCTCAGTCAAACCTTTAAAAGAGCTATCTAAGGGCTATACAAATGTGGAAAGCCCCCAGTATAGCTATATATTTTCTCTGACAAGCTCACCGACTTTGTGTCATTTCCACCTTAGGCTCCTGCTCTAGGGTGAAACATGATCTAGCACGTTTTAAGGGTCTGCTCAGCATCTCTTAAAGCATGCACAGAGGAAGACCTTCCCAGCCACTCTGTTTCTCAAAGGAGGTCAGAAATATACTTTTATTTTGTATCACTGCCCTGTAGCTTCACAAGAATTTCTCTTCTCCTGTACTGATCAAAACATCCCAAGACACCATTTCCAAATGAAATTTTTGAGACCCCCCTAAGAAGTCGTAAGATACTTTCCATCTAATTCTGGGAAGCAACAGCACATTTCTTGGTCTAGGCAGAATATGGATTCTCTTCCACTCCCAGTTTCTAGGCATCTTAAATTGATCTCGCAGTGTCCTGGACCAAACACAACAAAGTCAGCCAATTTTTCACCAAGCTCCACCAGATTGTGGGTAGCAAGTGTTTATCTCTGTAGTTGTGCAGCTTATTTGCTTAATATCACATCTTATCCTTTTCAATAGGGAACATATTGTCATTTTGAAGATCCTTTAATTTTGTATTAAACACAGTGACCTTCATATGAAAGGGTATAAACAGTGATGTCACATCAAAGTGATTTTCACCAAAAGGGAAAGAAGTCCATTAATCCAGAAAATCTAGAATACTCTGTCTCTGTATTCCACATGCTTTTCTGATAGAACTTCACAGATCTTTTCTTGGTGCTTCAGGGATCAAGCAAGGCATTTTAGCTCAGATGGAAAGAGATGGCTTAGATTCTTCTGTGATTTTTTTTTTTTTTGCTAGGCATACCCATTAATTATCCCCAAATTATAAGAAACACTACTGCTTCTACCCCAGCTCAAATAACATGACAGAGTCTTCTGCATGTACTGTTCTTCCTATCTGGGTCACACAGCCCAGAGGGACTCTAATAATCTTTCAGGCGTCCTTGGTCATAAAGATCCTTCCCTATTTCTGGTTCTGTAAATTACACTGGTCAAAGCTGAAGCTTGTTTTGATCTCACACCATTTTGCAAACATGCAGATTGCTTGAGCTCATATCTATCACTGGCTCTAACTTGGAGATTGGTCCTGCTTTGAGGGAGGTGCTGGTCCCTTCAAATCTAAATTATTCTATGATTTTTGTCTTAAATCTGGAAGACTATTTGTTGTCATTGATCAATCACAGATTCCTCCACTAATTATAGCTCATGCTTTTAGCTAATGGTGAGGACCAAAAAATTGGAGAAGCTGAAGAAAAGCTTGTCAAATTTCCTTCATATACCTTCAGATTTCTTCCCCATTCCAGAAGCTGTGTGGACACAGCTACCTGGGAGACTACCACAATATTCAGTAACTTTACATCACATCCTTGCAACTTCTAAACCAATGAGATAGGAAAGGTGTTCCAGGGCTGCAAGAGACAAACCACCAAAGACACTTGAATTAATGAGTCATATGCAGCCGGTAAGATGTGTCAGTCCACTTTTTGGTTTTGCAGAAAGAAAGGGCAAGGTGCACTTAAACTTTCATGACAGCTTCCTCCTTGTGAACAGCTCAACACAGTGAGTTCAAATTACCATTGGTGCTGCCTGAGTAGGATGGCTGGGCTTCAAGCCCCTGTCCTCCTAAGTATGCAGTCAAGACTTTGGAGATCGTATCTCAGGATAACAAAGTGTTACTTACACCCAAAGGAGTTTAGAGAACCCTTTCTCATCTCAGGTTTATATTTTTAAAAAATACATTCATTTAGAAAGTAACAATACTAGCATGCAGTCAATCCTCAAAATCTACCATAAGTGGGATGTGAGACTACATTTCCAAGTATCTTGAAGCTTCACTGATGAATTTGTCAAGTCATTACAGCTCCTGTAACCTCAACCTCTTTCATAACCCAGGTTTATTCTGGCATTCGACAATGGTGTAGCTAAGCCTCTCTTTGACCTGGTTCTGCAACATTTTCAATGGTCCTGACTCTGCAGGGAACAACAGGAACCTCAGCAGCTACATACATTCATATATTGGTTCAAAGTTGTAACTTCTGGTACTTTCGGTAACCTCTCTTTGGCATACTGTTGTCTGAGAAACCAGTGTAACATCACTGAGGAACTGGGGCTGTACTGAACTGCTCTTGGCCTTTTAGCATGGCACTGTGCTATTTATGCTTGAAGAAGGAGCATTTTGGTCATTGCTGGTTCAGTGGAGCCCAGCCTCACCAAGGCCGCTAACCCACCCGAATTTCAACAGTCATGTCCCACCCTTCCTTGTGCTGCTGCTCATCTAAGGATTCCATGAACAAGCCTAGAGAGCCAATATGCTCAAAACCAACTATCTGCAGGAGTGGTCAGGTTTTGGTTGATTCTCCCACAGCTTGGAGGAATACCAGTGCTGGGAACAGAGGAGGCAGGCACATCACCCAGGATGGCAGCATCCATGCCAATCAGATTGTCCTTCATCTCCATGTCTGATGCCAAGATCTCCCATTTCTCTACTGCTGGCTGCTGCTGTTTTGCACAGGTTTACAAGACTACCTCTTTGATGCCATAAAATCACTTATCTTGGTGTAACCTTTCCCATCTGTTGCATTTTTGCTGGAAGAATTTTTTGGGGAAAAAGTGCCTAGGAACAAAAGCCATTCCTGAACAGACAGAGCAGAAGACAGTACAGTGAGCCTGGCACAGGCACAGAAGCTTTTCCTGGCACATTTAGGTGAGCAAGGTTTCCCATTCCCCACAGCAGTCCTCAGCCTCTCCACAGAGAGCAGCCTTCTAGCATAAACCTTGCAGCAGAGGAAAGCTCCACTTGCCCTTTGGTTTTGTATTTCTCTGGCCCTTTGATCAGCTCTCCTTTGTTTCAGAGTCCTTCTGCTTTCCAGACTGCAGTTGTTGATCTACCAGACAGGGACCACCATTAATGTCTCCCAAAGAGCCCAGGCTGGAAGAGCATTTCCCAGACAACCACCGCTATAACCATCACAGTTTAGTACTGCTGCTAGGTTAAAAAGCCCTGGCATGAAGAAATGCAGCAGTACTGAGAACACCACCTGGGACTTTCATAGCACACATCTGGGGCCTTGTATCAGCACTGGGACAAGCACCATGGACATACGTGTGTTATTCCCTTCCTCGCAGCTTCCTACTGAATGGCTCTGGGTAGCTGAAGCACACACTGTGCATATTCTCAGACACGCATGAAATGGCTGTCTGAGCCTCTTTAGTTGCTTTACAGGCTCTAAACTGCATCCTGTCCTGTTCCTTACCATACACAGTCAGATGTGATGGAGCTGCATTCCCCTGACCTCTCCCAGCACTGGTAAGCCCCACCGACTGTGGCTGTTCTCACAGTTCAGTTTAACTTGTGCCTCTGTTGTCTCTCCTAGAGGCCTGCAACTGCCAATATTCCTAGTCACACAAGGGATACTTGCTGGTTATTTCTGCTAGGCTCTTCTCCCTGAGATGAGGGTGTTCTATTTGTGGGGACCACTTTGTCACTTGTTCAGAGAAGTCCACTTCTCTGCTTTGGTGCAGCCCTACAACACCGTTTCACCTTAAAAAAGACTTAATTCTCAGTTTTTATCAAATTCGAATTCTCAATTTTATCAAATTTTTATTAAATTCTCAATTTAATCAAATATTTTTATCACACTCCTACAGAATGTGAAACGATTATAGTGAGCAGACAGATCTTTCAGGTCTGCAGGAGTGGTGGCATGAGATGGAAAGCTGCCCCCCATGCACACAGCCCCCCACACTGCTCTGGCAGTGCATCTGACAGTGGATCAGCACAAAAGCACTCAAAATGAAGTGTCTCTGGCACATATGTTTCCTGTGGGGATTATAGAAAGCACATGTGACCAATGGAAAATAGCGACCATGACCCTATGGCAACTACCCTACCCTCCCACAGTGCTCTTGCACAGACACTTCTCAGAGTTTTTGCTTTGCACACTCTGTCCTTGCTCATCATGCACTGGGAGTGTCAGCAGTTGTTTGTGCATCGCCTGCTGCCTTATCCCCCTTTATGGGCTATTGTCACCGGCTGTTTGTCTTCTCTTGCATCCAGGAGGTGATAAGCAGATGCCAGTTCCTACAAAGACTCTCAGACTATCTTTTACTGCCTCTCTAACTGCTGCTAAAAGCAAAAAGAAAAAAACAGGATTGCCAAAGGATAGCTGTTTTGACATTCAAAATATTTTGATACTGAGTGAGACTAAAGGTTCTGAACCAGTATTTGCTTCTCAGCATTTTTCTTGGCTTTTTAATCAGAGCAGAGAGAAATAAAATCCTAAATACTAAGTGTAAACAGCAGGATTAAAAAAACTGCAATCTGCTCATTTCATGCTTTTTGGACAGCAGCAGCACCAATGGCTTATATTATATTTCTCATGTGCAAATAATGCTGACTCTTTTTTGTCTTATTTGACATTCTAGCCAGACAAAAACATTAACAATTAGTAGCACTATTATCATTTGACAGCCTAGAAATATGAAGAAGACAGGAGGAGAGGGAAGACGAAAAACCTCTTAGCATTTTGACTGAAGTGCTTTTGATACCACCTTCTTTCTTTGAAAGCAAAGCCACCGTTCCTCCAGCAGTGGTGTGGGCAGGGCTGTTACCCAAGCGCTGACCTGCACAGGCAGGTGAGCAGGGCAGCTACCAGTGACCCTGCTCTCCTCCTGCCTGCCAGCACCTGGCAGCAGTAGGCAATGGGAAAGCCTGTCCAGCCTGAACAGGAACTCTTGGGTGGGAGGTTCAGTCCTGTTGGCCACCACACTGCCTTCCTCTTCATCTGGCCAGAGAGTTCAGGCAGAGACTGACCATAGCCTCTGCTCGAATTGATGGCAATGAGCCATGTTCTGTTTGATCCCATTTTTAAAACCAAGAAATGTTTCTAGACCCTTTTGGGAAACAGGCAGTGGCTGTTATGGAAGCTCCCATTGACCTTTTCTAAATTGTGAGAACCATGGAAACAAAAGCAGCCACAGCTGCTGGTGCACAACCCCTGTGACTTTAGCCAATGCAATTCATAAACCAAGAAAGGACCACGAAAATGAACAAGACTGAACAATCTGAGTACGTACTACTTCTGCAAGAGGGCAGGTAGGGCACAGATTTTATCTCAAAGCCTGTTCATGTGCATTTTGCAGAAGCAGAGCCCCTGGACACAGATGCTGGGGCTCACAGATCTGCCAGGGTGAAAGAGATGCAGCTACAATGTTTGGCATCTGTTCATGCTCTGATGACCCAGAGCTGCAGACATGTTTGCAACTGTGCAGGAAAAATGCGTCCCTAAACAAAAGAAATCTAGAGGCAATTTTTGTTTCTATGCTGCTTGACCTTGACTGGGTGTTGTGGCAGAGGAGGGGGGAGCTGCCAGAGCCTGACCACAGGACCAATTACCCCTTTGGGAGCAAGGGGTTCGACAGCCAGGAAGGCATACCATGAGGCATCCCCATGCTCTTATCACTTCCTAGGAAGAGATGAGCTGCAGAACAGGTCCCAGCCTAGATGTGTGCAGACATTACACCATGCTGGATGTGACAATGCTCTACAAAAGCCATCGCTTCATATCCAAATGAGAGATGTTTTCAACACACAGTATTGTTTTGTGCACAAAATATAGCGTGAACTGTTTTCTGTTTTTCAGTCACCTGATAATCACTGGATCAGACTGGTCTCTACACAGCCACCCTGTCACCAGCAACATTATTTATATATAAACCTCCCAGCCGTCCTCTGCAGCCAGATTTGCCAGGCAGGTAATTGTTGTTCCCATTGAAGCAAAACTGGCTTGCTTTCAATGACATGCATCTGCACTGCTATTATACAGCGGACTGCCTCAGTTAAGGTTTTTCCAACACAAAGATGAGGAAGAAAAAAATAAATAATCCTTTTATTTTGCATTTTTCACTTCATATTTAGAATTCCACCTAATTTAATTGCGGATTCTGCAGTCACGGGGGGGGGGGGGGGGGGGGGGTGTGGATTGCAGAGAAGTCTCCTTTTCCCCAGAAACAAAAATGAAGTAAATGAGATAGACATGACATAGCAGTCTTTTCCTGTTGGTTAAATCACTTTCCCCCAGCTCTCGCCCATCTAATACTGCAGCATTCTCAGTCCTCAAATGTACCATCTGAGTAGTGCATTCATCAGAGTGTTTGCAACTCCTGATCACTGACAGATGCGATCTTATCAACTGACACATTCAAGCAAAACTGCTTTTTCCCCCAATCTTCCAGTGGCCTGAATGCAGCAGCGCTGACAGCCCTACGCTGCCTTGCTGCTTGCATCGAGGATGCACCCACAGCCAGGAGGTAGATGCTTCCCCTCCTGCATCTTTCATCCCTTGAAAAACAGGCAAGGACCACAGCTTTTAGCCAACGACCTACGGCAGAGAGAATGCAAGTGCGGCGGGTACAGCAAGGATAAAACAAGCCCTGTTCTCAACAGAAAAAGGATGTAAATGGGATGCATTTACTTACATGACGATTCAGTGCCAAACATGGCTCGCCCCAGATGCTGTTATTTTAAAAAGGAAAGAAGAAAAAAGAGTGGAAGACAGAGGGAGTGTATGAGAGAAGGGATGAGACTGCTACACAGCAGGGGTCATGAAGCCAGACAATGCAGTCCAGGCTATCCAAGCTGCCAGATTCTCCTCTCTCCTCCTCAGCCCTGCTCAACACCGCAGACAGCTTTTCCTCGCAACCGCAGCGAAGGTCCTTCTTCAGGCAGCAAAAAGCAGGAGCTTCTGTTTTAAATCCGAGCGACAAGGGCAGGCCGGCGTCCTTTCTGTGATAGCGGCACGCAGAAAGAGGTACCGGGCAGCAGATACTGCAATCCCCAGCCCCTGCTCGCCGTAAGACAATAGCGGAGCTTATGCACACACGGGATGACGTCAGGACACTGCAAAGACTGACTGCTGCTAACCCAGAGGCTGGCAGGGGGCTTGGACACAGCACAGCGATTCAGATGGGAATTCCTTTGTCACAAAAAGCGGAGGACAAAGAGCCAGACATGTATTTCCCTCTGTGATGCTAAAGCTCCCACCCGGGACTGTAATGGTAGCAGGGAAATATATGCCTTGAATTCATCCTCCTTTTCTCAGCTGCACAAGATGCAAAGTGTCTCTGTGCAAACAGAATAAATTTCAGGAACAAATATCCTAGTAAATGCCACTTAACAGGATTTTCAGTAAAGAATAACCTCAAATTTCTATTACTGACTCTCTTTATTATTTTTCCCTCAAATACTAAACTCCTGGGCCAGTCTGCACTCCAGACCTAATTTTCCCATCAAAGTGTTAGCCAACTGTCTCATTTACTTGAATTTATTGTCAGAATACACCGTAACAATGCTCTACCCACAATAAATGAGTCACACATCTAAAAAAAACCTCCAAAGCGTGATGAATTCAATGATAAAAAGGCATCCTAGCAACCAAAGAAATATTGTCCTTAATTTTTCTTTATTCTTCAAAACCAACTAGATCTAGTGGGCATCTGCAAGTGCATTCTTTAGTGCACTGAGCTTATTTTTTTCCTGACATTTAGTAGTTGAAAATGTTCAAACATAGAAACAAAGCCCTAAGCTCACTCCTTCGATCCTCTCACAGACAAAAGGAATTGCCTGTCTTGTGCTGGTGAGAGCAGCCAAGCAGGAAGCTGATGGCTGGAAGCTACCAGACATTGGGGGCCATCCATGGAATGGCTGTCTAGAGGGGGCAAACCCAAGAACGTTTCTGCAATGTCTCACTGAAAACATACATGTAGTTCCCAAGATGTCAGACATTGGAAAGTATTGCTGGTGGATGAGGAGAAAGGAGATAGATGCAGGTCCATTAAGGGAAGCACTTAAAATGTCAAGCAACCATTCTTCCTCCCATTTCTCAGTTTTTGTGGGTTAACTATTCCCAAACACTCCTGCTGCTCTGCATGCCAGGAGGGTTTGTGCTGTTTGCAGAATACCCAATGCCACCATGAGCAGCAGGTCACAAAAACAAGTACTTCTCAGGGTTGGCAGCACCTGCCACCTGAGGAGCTCAGCATGCTGAATTCATTAGGGAACCAGGGAGGTGTTGGCTGGGACCACTGCAGCCTGAAGGACAGACTGGAAAGCAACATATGGGGTTCACTGCCAGGCCAGTCCCCCTGGTTCTGGGGATGGGGAACATGGTCCCAAGCTCACAGAGTGTTTATATCCACAAACATCCTTATGGACCCTCAACAGCCCTGTGCTGGGAGATAGGAGAGAGCACAAGAGGATGTATAGAGCCTGATTTTGTGCTTCTCACACAGCAATAGGGGGCACCTACAAGGCACACCAAGCTACTCTCCTGGCAACATCTGTCAGCACAAAATGCTCTTCAGCTGTTTTTCTGCTTTCCATTCCACACATTGAACAGTCACTTTGTGTTCTGCACACACCATAAAAATAGTTAGGGCCACCAAGCTCATGGCAACATTTACCTGTATTTCATTGCTGAAATAAAGTCATCAGAGAAGCCATATCCTGCAGTGAGATATCTCACAACACACTTTGAAACAGGCAGATTTTAGACTCTGTCAGCAGACAGGACATCAGTGCTCATAATCATAGTGACTCAAATCAACCCACAGATGTCTTAAATTAACCAGATGTCCTCAAATCTGTACTTAAGCACCTGAATTAATAGCCTGGCTGTTCAATTGTCATGATTTTTGCAATTACGTGCATGGATGCACAGCACCAAGAAGCCACATCCATATTAGTTTTGACCATGACAGTGGCACAAATTCTCTGACAAGGACTGTAGCTTTAATGTTCTCAGAATTTAACTAGTTGTTTTGACTATTTGGAGCAGTTAACACCTCCTTCAGTCAAAACAGGTTGATAAGAAGCTACAGTGCACCAAAGAAAGTTCTGGCTGGATTTTCCAGTAACTGGACTTTCCAGCAACTGAGGCAAGTTCACAAAAGGAATGTGTCTATTATGTATCTGTACCCCTCCAAGCATCTTTAAACACAGGTCTCTGGAACAAAATCCCAGGTGCACTCATGCAATGGCTGAAGAGTAAGTTCTGCTCTGATGAGCAGATCTGACCTTCCCACAGCACTGTTTCTAAGGGAGAGACAAAACCTCGGGGCTTTTCCAACAACATCCTTGAAAGTGTCAGAGCCCAGGCCCTCTGCCAAGTTCTCATTACATTGACGCATATAGGTAGTTGAAAAGCCCAAACAACCCATGCAGTATCTCTGGAAGGATTTAATAATAATCTATTTCATTAGTCTTAGGCTTGGCAGGTCAGTACATTGCTTTGTGGGAAAGGTGACCCACTACAGGCCACTGAAGGACTTTCTCTGAAATTCTTTCAAATTTACCTAAAGCATTTTGTCAAATGACTTTGAGAAAGTGTTAAAATCTGTTTCCAACCTACTGCTCTTTTAAGACCATAACCTTTCCATTTGCTAACAGAATTACGGATTTCTGTTTCCAATGCTGAATGCTGCTATTGGTTTGTTCTACAAAGGTGGGTCCAAAAATGGTTTTTCTCTCTTACGTTGCAGTGAGGATAATGTAATTAGTGTATAGAAAATATCAAAGGAAATCTCCAGCCAGCATTGCTGTGATTTGCTTACAATGCACATAAGACATCATTCAAGTATTAGATTAATTTACAATGTACTTCCATACATTCTACCACAAACCAGCATGAAATATTTAAATCAGCAACCATATACTCTGTCTCCTGTACATTCACATTTTCCAGAGAAAGGGATGTGCTTCTCAACCACTGCCACTCTTGGAGCAGATATTCTTTATTCCTGACTTTATCACTGCAGAAAAATAATACTCATATTTTACTTAATTTTGTAAGTACACATGTGTCAAAGCCCTGAAGCATAGTTTGAGTTTTAATAATGAAGCTGGATAATGAAACATTAAAATTTTTATGCAGATGTAAATTTCTGCTTTGAAGTAATTTCTTTCTATAAAAACAGTATAAGCAGGAAATCTGAGCTACCAACAGTCAGCTTTTTACACATGCCTTATGCTGATCCATTAAAGCATAAATCTTTATTCTCTCTTGCCACTAGAAAAATATTGCATTTTGCATTTAACCTCTTTCACAGGAGAAACTCTGGAAGATGGAAATGAGTCCATCCCACCTGTGAGGTTCTCCTGTCCTACTGCCCTGAGCAGCTCATCTCGACAAGGGAATTCTCACCTGTGTCCTCCCCAGGGCAAGGGAACAGGTCCCACACCTTCAAGTCTCTAGAGGGGAAGTACAGGATAATCTCAATAAGCCTCAAAGGTAGGTAAGAATTTTTATTACATTAGTTCAGCTTGCCTTTCCTTACCAAGGACCCCTGTTCTGTAAGCTTTTTAATGCCTGAAAGCTGATTTTTTTAAGACATTGAAAAACTTAATCCATATAATGTGCTATTGGAAACCTCTGAGTGACTCTGCAATGAGTCCACACCATTCAGCGACCTCCAAAAGGAATTTATTTTGCCTGTAGTAATGTTAGTTAGTTTCCTCCTAAAAATGCAGTGAGACCCCCACACTGTGACAGTCTCCAGCTTCTGTAGGTATTGTCAGCTCTGGCAGCAGCTGTCACACTGATTATTCATTAACATGGTACTCACAAAATACTGCAAGGTAGTTTTTTATGCTCCAGAAGAAGTGAAATCAAACAGCAACGTTCATTACAGAACTGCAGCTCTTTGGCTTTATGCTTTGCTCAACTTTGCTAACCCTAATAATATTTTACAAACATTTTTGGTGAAAAAGTTGACATCATGATTACACCAGTTATCCACTGTGGTGCAACAACTTCAGCTTCTCATCTCACAGGGGCACGTATCTAAGGTACAAACAACCCCCCAAGCAACCAAAACAAACACCCTGCACTCATGCTGTACCATCAAGCCCCCAGAGCAGAGGTGTTTCCCAATACCTCCATCACTAAATGAAGTCACTGTCCCAGAAATGGCAACTTTGGAGCTGTGGCAACAGGGAGAGGGACCGTGGACAGCTGGGATGGAGGACAGCCCTTACAAGCCCTTCCCAGCAGGAAAGTTGGCAGCAGGGCACAGGTCCAGTGGGGTCTGCCAGCTTGGACTAGAGAGCATTCAGAGCCAAGTCGAGCCAAGAAAGGTACGTCCCACCGGAATGAAATGTCTCAAGTGCAACATTTGTGCAAATGCCAACAAGTTTCCACAAACCAGGAGCAGCTCAGGGAGTAAGGAAGGCTGACACAGGACCACGCCAGGCAGCCAAAACCAGGGAGATAAAGGGGCTGGCCAGCCAGGCTGCGGAAAATATCTTTGAACATCTGAGCTGCCCAAAGTCCTCATTGCTCTCCTCACAGCTTGGTCTTATCACATTTTGTTGGAGGCTTTCCACCCGCATTCTCTCTTTGCAACATACCGTTCCCTTGTTATGTTGGCATGGAAAGGAAGGAGACTGCTGGCAGAAAAGAAGTTAAGATCTTTGTCCTGTTCAACACAGACAAAGGATTTTATACCAGACTGATTCATAGACTGTGTGGATTTTTTTTTATTATTATTATTTGTTCTTGTGCTGATTTTTATAATATTTTTGTGCATTCCACATTGCATTTACATAAACATTCTTTTTCTTCACCATTTTTAGGCAATTAATGCCTAGAAAAATTAAGCTTTGTGACTAAATATATGCATGCATACACAAATAACAAAGCAGACTGAAGAACAAGTAATTTTGCCACCAAAAAATATTTTTTTTCAACCCTGCATTGGTCCTTGCCTGAGAGGTGAAGTTCAAAAGACAGATTGCTTTTCAGAAAAGAGATACAATGAACCATAAAAATCAATTATTACATTACTGTCATGCCTTTTAACATGTGTTTTAGCAAAGATCTTAGCTTCACCACAGCTCTGTACGTGATTACTGCAAGCCATTCACCAGGGGCAGCAAGAGGCAGCTCCCAGCACATGCTCAGCCATTAAAAGGAAGTTCTGTGTGTTTTGTCTCTCCCAGGTCACCTAGCCATCTGAGGCACATCTAATGGACATGAAGTTCTAGTAGTTATGAAATGGTGGAGTATTACACACAGAAAACTGTATGTAAAGGATATAAGAATATTAATATATACATACTTGCATATAAGAAAGAAAAAAAGAAAATACATTAGCCCAGCTTAAGCACCTAATTCTAGAGAACATCTGAGACTGTGGGCAGGTCTCTAGCTAGATTTCTTTGTGTATCTGGCACCTGATATCAAGGAGTAACAGAACAGAATGGTATTCCCATTCCCTACAGCAGAGGATACATAACAAATTGTCAAATTTCATCAAGTTCCCTTACATCATTCAGGGTGAGACTGGTAAAAAAGGCAAAAATTATTTTGTAAGTGGCGGAGTAAAGCTCACCTTTTGTATAATACTGTCAAAAGATTAGGATCGTGATTCACCTCTTTTTTGTTTTGGTTTGGTTTTCAGTTTGGTTGGTTTCCTTTTAAAAAGAGAACTCTTTACCCACAAATATCTTAGACAGTTACCAACACTGTGACAATCTACTCCCAGGTGCAAATGAGATATCAAACCCAAATGAAATATGTTATTTTTTTTAATAACATCAAACCCCATGGCTCATCAGAGCATGTGTAATGTCTTGTTCAGTTCTGAGAGCAGTTTTTTGTCCCAAATGCAGGCAACTGTGTGATGAAATAGGGCCACTACTGTATCTGAAAAATGTTCCAGCAGAACACACTACCTCTCAGTATGATCCAAAGAGAACTTAGAGACAAAGGAAGCAAATAAATCTTCAGTGTTATTTGTTAAATTAATTTTAATCACCAGCTATTTAGATAGCGTTCTAAAAGAATAAAATATTAGAAGAAAAACAAAGTGTTTATTTTCTACACTGAGGGAAACACTTGAAATATTTTGAGTTTTTTGGTTTTTTGTTTGTATGCTAATTTCAGGTAATTTCCAAGGATCTATGTCACAGGCCTGCACGAGGTAGACATGAAAGTTTCTAATGTCAGAGCAAACAGAGGCGGATAACAAATTTTAAAAAGGGATTATAAATGAACCATCATGATTTTATGTGACTCTGAGGGATCAAAAATTAGGATTAAGGCCAACTCGTAATAAACTACTTGCAAACTGGCATCAGAGGGAACACGTGTGCCTCATACAAACACAAATATCAATTTATATGTATAAAAATGAGTCAGAGGGACTTAGAAGAGGAGCAAATATTGCCAACATTGCATTAAAATCTGTACCAATAATGTCTGATCTAATGTCAAGTCTTCATGATTAGCAGAAAGTTTGATTGTTGAGAGAGGAAGATCAAATTTAGATTACTTCTCAGCCTGAGTAAATACAACATGAACATTAAATCCAACATTACAAATAGCCATGATTTCACCATAAATACAGGAAAAACGAAGGACTTCTAAGCCTACAAGGGAATACCCACAAAACAAGGTAATCATGTTATCTGGATGGGTGAGTGCTGTGTTAAGCATATTCCCTAGCACATATAAAGGAATCCATTATATAGCCATGGGAAAAAATTAAATTGTGAGTTTTATTTCTATTTTCCTATTTGGATACTCCTGTGCATAACAGTGAATGAGCTGATACTGCAGCCATAAATATAATACAATTGCAGAGTCAGCAGGGAAACCAAGTCCACTGGAAGCTGTTTGACTAGCTGCCGTGCACATTTAAGGATTTCAGTTTTCCCAAGATACAGCATTTTGGTGGTGTCCCAGTCCCTCACTCTGGGAATTCCACTCTACTTTCATTGAGGGCCAGCCCCAGACTGGAGGACGAAAATTCGTTTCTTGGAATAAAAAAGATTAATCACAAAACTAGTAAATGCTTGGATAGCTTGGTTATCATAGCTTTTCTCGACAAAGAATGGCTTCTGTGAGTCAGCGAAACAGCCAAAGCAAGAGGCCCTCCTGCTCCTGCACTGTCATCGGTGTTGGGTTGCAGCAGCACCGACATCCATCCATCAGCCTCTGACTGCAGGCTCCAGCCACAAAGCCTGGGCACAGCACCCTCACTTGCTGAACACTCAAGAATAAAACCCCTCCTGGAAAAGCAACGTTCTGCAAGTTATAAAAAAGAATTATGAGGATAAGTGCTAGCCTGAGGAACAAATGTATGGTGAAGAAGAAGCCCCATCAATGCTCTTAAGCATTGTATCATTGGCTTTTAGGAGAAGAAGGCTTTTAAACTTGACAGACACCCTGGGAAAGCTCTCCTGAACAACGCACTAGAGAAACTGTTAGGCTTTTAGTCATGGTAATAGAAACCTTATGCAGACAATTAGAGGAAAATAGGATTGGAAAGGGTGGTGACATCTGCCCTCCTCATTACAGTGAATTGTACCAGCTCCTCACCTGACACCAAGCACAAAGGAAAAATGCACAGACTCCCAAATTTAACTCCAAATGGAAACTCATCTTAGGACACAGGAGCTCACAGCACTAACTGGCTCACAGAGTTCTTCTCACAGCACATTACAGTGCAAAGCATAACAAAGCATCAGTAACCACAGCTTATTCCTTCTGCCTGCAGATGGTCAGTGAATGAACACCACGTAGAATCATGACTCAAGACAGGCAAGACAGTAAGTGGCATTGGCAATTTAATGACAACTACATGATCAGACGTTACAATATTCAAGTTTCTCAGAACTCTTGTACTGATAGTGGGCCTCCCTCTGAGCAGACCACACTGCCAGGGTGCTGGTATCACTCTTTCTGTCCTCTCCCCCGGAGTGGTGGAACCCTCAGAGCTACTGTATTTCATGGGATGACAGGAGAGAGGAGACATGGAGGTTATAGCTCCCAATCTCCACAACATTCATCCCAAGAAAGTCCTGGTCAGCACCATTAGAGAGCACTGATTTCTAAATTAGTTTTGTTCTCAATTCAGCAGTTGTCAACTTCACCAATGCCCATTTCTCTTCAATGACTACAGAGAGTGCACACACAGAGTAATGTCTGCTCAGGTGCAGACATCTACACAGAAGTGCCTCCTGTGTGTCTGTGAGTTTTAGGGGAACCACTAGAAAAGGAGACGGCTGTGCTCATGTCAGGGGCCCCATAATTCAAGGAAGAAAATGTAGATCCCTGCACTCCAAATCTGCTTTAAACTGTGGCCTCTTCGATGGGTGTTCCCCCTGCACAGGTCCCAGATTGATCAGGTCATCTAAAAAGCAGCTGTTCAGCTGACAGAGAGACACCCTTTTGCCCCCTGCAGCTGCAGATATCTCCATAACACCAGGGATCTCCTGATACTTCAGAGCACTGTGACACTTCTCTTCCTTCAATGCCATGAAAGATTCAAGGGCTTGTGTCCAGTACCAGGTGGCACACTGAGTTTATCAACTTCATCAGTCCAGGCAGGAAGGTCATGCTGAGCACAGTCTGCAGATACAAGCAGTGGATAAAATCAGCAGGCATCACATCACCAGACTAAGTCTCCCCGGCCATCTGAGACATGCTACCTCCTAACAAATTTAAGCATGGACACACATTCTTTTCTTCAAGGAGAAGTGTTTGTGGCCTTTCCCACATAACTGATTTGTTTACTTAATGCCACCTAATCAGTTATGAAACCGGGCTGAAGAGCATCACCTTGCAGCAAAGCAGGAGCATATGGGTCTGCTCAACCTGCGGGGCAGGGAGATTGCCTTCAAACATCTGTCCTTGATGCTTCCTGAAACCCATCAGCCTTTAGATGGCCACCAGCTCTGCTTACTGCTGTTTGTTGTCTGTTATTTATCCACTTGAGCCTCTGGCTCTGCTTACACTATAGCAAGTAGTGTTTGATACCACTCATCCTTCGCAGAAGATGGTTTGGTGATTGGTCAAAGCACAAACTCAAGCACAAGGACTGCCTCGTCTCCCGTATTCAGTGGGTTAAGGCTGCCCCTGTGGGCACCCCAGGGGCAGAGGCTTGTGGGTTCCTTAAACTTCAGTCAAAAAGCATGAGAATCACACCTTGTGAAAATCTTTTTAAACAAAAATTCTCAAGAAAATGTATTCCAAAATAAAACACAGATTATTGTGTATTTACCTCACACCAAACATCACACTGGAAAATGTACACTGGATGAACGCCTTCCAGTATGGCACCTTCTCTGACCTCAACCTTCATATCTCCTTATAAACTGGTACAAACAAAACTTACAGGCTTCATTACTTTTGTTGCTAACGATGCATTTGACTGAAATTGATACAACACACTACAGACTGGGAAAAGCAAAGGTTTAGTTACTTGAATAAGAAAAGCCTATGTATTATCAAGGCTATGCATTATCAAGGCTATGCCCAGCCAGACACATACAGATTCCCCCGGCATGCAGAATCAGGTCCCATGGAAAAGACCTCAGTGGGAAGTACCACTGTGTTTTGATCATGTGTTTAACATATCCCTTATTCCAACTATCTTCCTCATGTTTGTGAAGAAAGAATTAAGACTCTTCTGGAACACTGGCGTTTTTTTAATGAAATAATTGCTTCTTATCAGAACAATTATTTTTATACAATATAGTCTATGAAAAAAATAGTTCACTCAGTTCTATTTTATCCCTGCACTACAGACAGAACTAAAAGCAACACATATGTGAATTTGTATTTCAGGAAGCTAATCCTTTGTGGACTTTTCACTGTTATTTACTATCTTGAGTTAACACCAGTTTAAACACAGCTAGTTAGATAACCGTCACTCAAAGAAATGCCAAAAACTTTTATTTTCCTGTGACATAACATTAAATATTTTTAAAACCTCCTTGCTGAAACGTCCTTTATGTGTCTTTTGGCAAGGGTCCACCCTGGCTCAGGCAGTGGGCAGACACAACGCTGCATGCTCACTGTGGAAGCCAGAAAGGAACTGGAATATCTCACTGCAATAGCCAGTCACAGTTCAGCTCTGCTGCAAAGTGCACCAGAATTACGTGTACTGTTACAGAGCCAGATGTCTCCAGGGCATGAGCTTTCTAAAGGGGTAATTTCTGGCTAGCAAGCTGCAGTTAAAGAACTTTTTTTCCTTAAAATACTTTAAATTTTTCTTGGGTTTTATTGCTATTAAAATTTTAAACCAGAGTGCTTCACTAGTTTATAACACACAAGGACTGCTATGTTTTCATCAGTAAACACAAAGCAAAACCAGATCAAGCAAAAGCCTACAGGGTCAGGTGACAGGTAGTGTGGACAGCCCCCTTGCAAGAAGCCATGGTGAAGCAACCCTCTGAGGATGGTTCAAACAAAGCAATACTGTCACGTTCATAGAACTTTATTCAAGCTAAAATCCAAGTTGGATGAAATGGGTATAGCAAGGTGCCTATTTGTTCAACCTGCCTGGCCACAGACAAGCTCAGATCCCAGCCCTCTACCCAGACCTGCCCCTCACTTGCCCCATGCTTTCTAACCCAGAGCTCTGAGGCATCAGCATCCACCTTGGAGGGCACCCAGCCTTTCCCAACATGCAGCCAATTCCCTCCTCAAGCTCACAGAAAAATCTCCCTCTTGTCTGCCTTGCTCCATATCCCATGTTGAGCCTCTCTGAAGTCACCCTCCAGCAGCACAGATTGCAAGGGTGTCCAAGCCCTTGTCCCATCAGGAGCAGCTGGGGTGGGTTGTGCATGGTCACATCCACCTGGGTTTTGAATGTCTCCAAGGATGGGGACCCCACAGCCTCTCTGGGCAACCTGTTCTGGGGTCTGAACACCCTCAGAGCAAAGTGCCTTCCCATGTTCGGACAAAATTTCTTGCATTTGAGAATCTGCCTTTGCCTCTTGTTCTACCACCGGGACCCACTGGGAATCCAGTCTGTGTATCCAAGTCCATTTCAAAGACTACAGCCCCTCCTGGCCCAGAGTACACCATTCCTTTCGATCTCTCCATCAAAATACCCTTCTGTCTCAACCAGAGATCCCTTGGATCCCTTATTGAAATAAATTATGCACATTGTTGTATCCTTGGATGAAAACAAGGATACAAACAACAACATGCGTAATTTATTTCAATAATGGTACTTAAAGCAGATGGATATGTAACTGGATTCTTTTTGTCTTCCTTTTTCCTAAAATCTGAGTATCAAGTTTTCTGCACGTCTTCTGCAGCAACAAAATGTATTTTTGTATATCTCACCATCAAAATTTCACTAAACCATGCCTTTAGAAGCTCTACAAAGCTGTTTTATGATCCCCTTCAGTTGCATGCACTGCTACTTAGCCTGCTGCTGCCATGTGCTCCTGAACACAGCCACGTGAGCCCATGCTCCTCAAATCCATGTTTTGGCACTCACTCTCCTGAGCAGCCCGTGGGCAGTCAGGTCTTAGAATAGACTTGGCTGAGTAGAATATGGAGAAGACTACAAAGCAAGACAGGCTGGCCCCACACAGCAAACTGTTCAAGTCACTACTGACCCTCAGCCATCTCTGCCATCTTACACAGAGGGCTCCCACTACCTGGGATGTTCTTTCTGCAGTAAATGTTGTGGTCATGAGCAAATACAGCCTTGGGTCACCTTTGTACTCCTACATTCCAGACCATTACGTTGGAACTAAAAGAACTGACATACTATTCTCCAAAGAAGCAGAATCCAGCTTTTGGATAAAGTAGTCTTTCGCACCAACAGAGTGTATGTACAATCTATCTTTTCAAAGAGAGTACAGTTATTATGGGAAATAGAAACAGTCCTTTTTCATTTCAATGATGGTTGAAGTAATTTTGGAATGAAGCTTGAAAAAAATTTATCTTGATTTAAAGGTGCTGCTTAAATGTAAAACTGAATGTAAAGCTGCATCTTAAATGACAGCTGCTAGTCTCAAGGCACAAAGGTAGTGCAGGGAAATGAAGCACAGTTCCCCAAGGGTGGATCTGGTGCAGCCTCTGAATTCCCACTGCTGACAGAGAGCTCAATTGGCATCTTTCACACATTCTATTTTGTTATTTGTTTGCTTGTTTATTTGTTGCACAGAGTTTACCGTCTCCAGTAAGATGCCAGCAGGACGTTAAGAAGGCTTCTGCCCTTAAATCTCACTACTTCCTCCTACACTCAAACCATTTCTCTTTCCACTTCATCCCACAACTCTCAAGCTGTCTTTCTGTAACTTGCGTAACTAATCAGGAAGTGCTGACAGCAGAGTGCAGTCAGCTTCCCAGTGCATCCCCCACCTCCAGACCCTTCCCCTACGGAACAGCTTCCCAGGAGTTCCAGCACAGTTTCTACTTAAAAGCTTCAGACCCTGCCAGAAGGAGCTAGGTTGTCAAATTTCAAATCTGTGCTCTCTGCACAGTACTCAGATGTGTTTCTGCAGTAGTAAATGTTAGCTCTCCCCTTGTGCATGCCCCTACCTTTTACACAATCATGACCAAAGCCTAACACAAATCTCTTCCTCCCTGTGCTCCTATTCCTCACTTCTAGTCCAGACAGTCTCCTTCTAAGACAAGGAGATAGTGACCACTTTGGAACGGGGGGACAAGCATCCACCCAGCTGGGGTCCATAGATCCTCATCAGTCACCATCACTTAATCACTATACCCCCAAAAATGCTCACATCATGAGCCTCCTTGAATGCCTTGGAGCCCACCTTCACCATCCCAGGATTAACTTGGCTATCCCAGTTTTTTAAAGTCCCTGACTTTGCTTTCATAGGGAGCTAAACCAAGTATCTATACATTGTTCTTATCAAAAACCAGGGGTCTTCACAGGACCCAATGGACAGCAAAGGTCTTGCCTGAGAAATAACAGGCTAATGAAAGTACTATGCAAGAGACTGTCTGGTACCATTGCAGCAGTGCAATACAGAGTCCTTTCCAGCAAATACTGAAGAACTCAAACACTACTGTATTGCTGTGTGGCAGCAATCCACACAGCAGAGTGGGTTCATTTCCCAGGTCAGCAAAGGTTTTCCCTGCTATGGGGATGTACTTGAATTTGCAACACCATTTTATCTAAAATCCTCATGAGACTGCAGTGGAGAGCTTCAGGAAACGGGCACTGCTGAAAAGCCAGAGACCAGGCAATCAAAGAGCACTGCAGGGAAGAGACAGGCATAGTCAGGGCAGACTGAGGTGTGAGCACAAAAGAATGTCAAGTTATGGCAGAAGGTTAACAGAGTAATATTACGCAGGGAGCATCAGGCATCCCCTCTTGTGTGCAGACACGGCTGCCTGAGACACATCCTGTGACAGAGAGCAACAACAACAAACCTGCTCCAAACCACCACAGCTGTTGGAGGAATTTTCCCATAGTAAAGGTCACATTCATTGCTCTGTGTCAGGAACAATATTGCATTGTAACATCCCTGGGATTCCAGCAGATGGAAGAACACATTCAACCTCAACCGCAAACAAACTCCGAGAACTGGCTAAAATGGTGATGATCAATGCTCCTTTGGCTGCGCTACAGGACCGCAGATTTTATATGTGTTAACCACATGGCCAGCACAGTGATGTGAACTCAAATGAAGAATGGAGACCAAATCTCAATAAACCTGCAAAACGACAGAAACCCCCCAAGCATCTGATAAAAACAAGTGTCTGAGACTTATGGATGTATATGACCAAAACAAAATATGAAAAAGAGAAAATAAATAAAGAAGTACTAAAAGAAGAAAGAAGAAACACTGAAGAATTTGAAGTGCTTTCTTTACCTCTACGATCTCACAGATCTGTCTGTGGGAAGGGAATATGGTGATGGCCATGCAGACAACACTGCAAACGTCACTGCTTTAAAAAAAATTAACAAATATTTTCAAATTTTTTTCAGGGTTCTTCTTCATTTTTTCAGGGTTCTTCCTTTTTTTTTTTTTCTTCTAAGTTTCCCTATGATGTGCCAAAGCTTATGTCCTCTTAAGAACTAGGATATTTTCTTATGTGTGATAGTCACTGTTATTTTTCTTCCTATGTATTTTTCAAGTCATCTTTGTCAGCATTCATATAAGTACAAGATTTCACACACACCCTTGTTTTTTTTCAGTCTAGGACCACTCTGTCTTCTCACAATCTTTACAGCAGGAAAGCTGTAGCCTCACAGAGAGGAAGGCATAAATTACACTACGACAGGTTTATAAGACTAATTCTAATAAATATCTCTCAGTAGTCTCTCATTCACTGTCTCCCTAGAAGAGGAAGGAGGGATTTTTCTGCTGGCAGTATTTTCAACTGCATCAACATGTTTCATGGAAGTGCATGAACTTCAGCAACACTTTGCCAAGGAAGCCCACACAGGTTTGCAAACCAGAAGGCATGAGGAGGACCCTTCAGAGGCCCTGGTATGGCATTGGCCTGGGCTAAGACAGACCACAGACTGGACCCTATCTCATGACCAGGTGCATTCAATCTACCCTTTTTTCACTGAAATCACTGCAGATCAGTCCTTGATCAACGTTTCTTTCCCCTATAAGACACTGCTCTTGCCAATTCAGCTGACCAGGAGCCAGGCAAGGCAGAGATCATGGATGTGAAGCAGGCAGATGTGTCCTGCAATGCAGCCACCAACACCAGCAAACCAGCCAAGCCCAGCTCACTTCCCAAAGGCACCTTGTGCTTTCTTGCATTGTTTCATGCTGGTTTGTTTGAGTATTCAGAAAATCCAAAGCACCATTAAAGATCTTTACATTTCAGAAGGACCTTTAGATATATCCTTGTTTCACTCTATCTACTGCTGCTAGATTTTTATTGAGGAAAAAAAAATGTATTGCAGACAGATAGAAATTACAGCCTGGAAAGAAGCAGTATCCAGTGGTATCAAAACCAGCTATGCCATGTGCTCTGCATTTTGCTTTCAGTCATCCCTTCATGATTGATTGAAACAATCAACAATTAACATGAACAGGACATGTTAATTGTCCTGCTATTACTGTTTCAAAAAACATTTCATGTCTTACCTACATGTATTTATTTGAATATTGGTTCAGCTACGTCACTGAAATGCTTAGAAACTCAAGCACATTTTTCAAGTTATTCAAGGACTTCTTTATTTAAGTACCATTGGCTTTTCTTGAAAGTCACAATGGTTCTGAAAATAAGATTTAGATGCATGATGATATAGAAGTAAATTGAGAACATCTTCATTTTGGAGATCTTAACCAGTCCAACACTGACCCACATGCACATCATCTGTTACCAAAGTCTTCTGTTGCTGATATTCAAGAGAATGCTGCAGAGAACATAGAGGTCTTGTGTTCGTGCCTGCTTAACTCACACAAACCATGAAATTCTGGGATAAAAACTAGAGGCTGAAGGCTAGAAGCTTTAAGTACTAAGGCATCTCCTGCAATACTTACAAGAGTTTCTTCCCATGTTACATTTGACATGGAACATATCAAATTATGGCCTTTTGCCCTTAGACAAGCTGAATTCTCTGTATCACAGCCTGAGTATACAAAACAAATAAGACTCAAATGAGCAACATTAAAAAAAAAAAAAAGTTAAATGAAAGTGAGAATTGATCTGGTGATGGAGTTCTTGCCACTCCATCTGCTGACTCTCCTTTTCTGATTATATTGAGAGTTGCGTCAACTTTCAGAAATATGAAGAAAGTCTTTGAAGCTTTTCCCTTATGCAAGATGTGCAGCTAGACTTCTTTGGTCTCCATGAAATGCCTGTACCCAATATCTCTGCTCTTTTCTTTTACAGCACAAGTACAGAGCATCTAACCCCACCTCCGCTTTTTGTTGTGAAATTGGAACATGCCCAACATTTTTTCCTCAGTAGACAATTTATTTTTAAATCCATGGATAAGAATGGAACATAATATATTTTAAAACAAATATTCTTAGTCATCATTTCCATAATATTTCAACCCCTTCACAGAAAATATTAGTCACAACACCAAGAGAATAAAAACCAATGAGTTTCAATGAGCAAGTGTCCACAGGTCTTCATTTCAAATCTCAACAATACTAAAAAACTTCTGTAATAAAAACTTAAAGACTGATTCTTTGCATTAGCACTAGTCAACAGCTGGAGATCTGTCTGGAAGGTACACTCTATTTCAGTGGGACATCAACTACTAAAATGAATACTTAAATTATGTTGTCCATGTTAGGAGCATGACAGACCTAGGTCTTCAAATAAGTAAAGTTTAATATTTATTAGGAGGTAATATAGGTCTAAAACTGAATTGCCTTCCTGAAACAAATTCTCATTCATGGCAACTGGGCTGTTATCATAAAGAAGGTTTTTTCATCTCAGACGAGGTAAGGTCTCCTATACCATCATTTCCTATTCTTAAAAGCACATCAAACACACACAGAAAATGTGGTTAAATGACTGGTGCTTCTAGTTTGTTCTCCTTTTTCCATATACCACTAATAAATAAAGATGTATTTTGTATCAGTGGGAAGGGAGAATATGTGTCAGCTCTGAAGCGTCAGGTTCAAATTGTAAGGTTTTGCAAATTAAGTTTTTATAAATGCCGAGGCCATGGACCTACGCCACGAATCTGGGCAGGCAATTTCAGTCATCAACACGAAATATTCCTTGGTTCCCTGACTATTGCATTACAATTTGGTACAAAAGTACTCCTGCCATATAATATAAAAGCAGATGAAAATCTTCATTACACTTAAGGATTCCGTAGGAAATGAGATACTGTATTGACTAAATGTATCTTACTGGGCACAGCTGAGGAAAAAATAAGTTGCAAATTACTGCAAATGACGTTTCATTTAATTGCTGCATTTTTTCATTCCTTTAGTTGAATTATTACTTTGACTTTGCTTACTGTCATGATTTTATTTTTATGTTTTTTCTACTAAACAAAGTAGGAATAGGCAGTACGTGAAATGTTGCTATTTTTCCTACAAAATTATTCCAAAACACACACAACTTAGGCAGAAACCACCCATTCAGACAAAAACATAACAGGATAATGCCCGATGGAATTTAAAGACTAAGTGGCAGTCAAAACATAAAATGGTCTGACCTGTATTAAGTGTTTTCTCTCAACTCCATTCAGAGGGTAAAGGCAGTTATAAGCACACTGTTTTCTAAAATTTGCTTAACAGAGGCAATGTGGGCAGAATCATGGAGCGTGTCTGCATGATTGCTTAGAAATGGTATTCTCCAATTTAGCACTGTAGCAAAAACCCAGCTGCTTCTCACTCCCCCCACCTTCAATTGGAAGAACTAAAGGCATAGATCATGGTATGATATTAAAAAAAATTACTAGAAACAGCATTGATATTAATAAACACCAGTAACAGCAGCAATAGTAGTAACAAAAGGTATAAATTACACCTCCATACCTTTTCTGGACAGAAAGTAACCCCTTCTCTCCTAAAGAGCAACAGAGGGCCGTTCTCCTGCCCCTGGCAGTCTCAAGAGGTGGTGCTCAATAACATTTGGGCCTGGCCATGCCCCACCCCAACTACTGCAAAAAATTAATCCTGTTCACGGCCAGAACCAGAACAGTCTGATGTTCAAAAGCTACAGCTTTTGTTGTCCTGCTAACACTGTGGTTTACTGAGCGGAAAGAACAGGATTAGAAAACACAGCACACACAACAGTATTTGCAATAAAGAGGATCCATGCCTTTGGGTAGACCCGGCACATCCACAGACCAGAGCCCATTTGAGTACCTGCTGAGAGAAGGACATTCATCTCCATGGCCACAGAGCTCCCAAGGATATCTACATTCCATGGCAGTATTAAATAGACATTAAATAAGAAAAACAATTCTACCTCCACAGTTACTTTTGCAATTAGATTAATTCAGAAAACCTATTTGTAAACACTGATGAACAACCTCTCATCTCATATTCCTGCTGGAGTCCAGTGGTTTCAGACCCAGAGCTAAAAAACATGTTTCCTGCAGCCCTCCATACTTAAGGCAGATCTCTCCCAGAGAAGGAGCATGGATGCACCACCAATCTCCTTGTTACTCGCACAGGGCAATCTATCCAAAGGAACTGGTTAAACAGAACAGTGTTTCTAGTCACAAATGTCTTACCTAGAAAAACAACATAAATCCAACAAACTCTACAAGCTGGACCTTATCCCATCCTAGAGCCTTGGGTTTACCCAAGACCCCAAATCTCAGCAGTCCTCTTGCCTTGTCGTTTTTGTCTGTTAGGATGGAAGACCTAACCTGTACGGGATCTCCTATTTCTCTTATGGTTCATACAATTCACAGAGCAGAAATCCAACTTGGCTCATAAGTGTGGCTGGTTCCCACCTCACTGCACAAGGAGATGTCCTAAAGTCACAGGTCTTGCTGGCAGAAAACAACTGTTGGCTTGCTGCGCCAGAAAATCTCTGGCCCCGGCTGTCCACAAAGTATCACATCGGTGCTGAGACAGAAATGTTGTGAACCAAAACACCAGTTACAACTATCAATGGTTTTCATACAGCAGATGGAATTCATAACTTCATAGGGGGATATATCACACATGGTTATGAATATGCTTAAAAACTCCTGAGATCCTCACTTATTTGCAAATAACAAAAAAGTTACGGTGATTCCTTAGGTTTCTGCTTCTGTTTGATGCTGAAGATTAAAAACTGTAAGATCAAGCACAGAAAGAAGAAAGAAAACAAGTATCTGGTAAAAACCCATTAACCTAAAATAAAGCCCTATGTATTAATTTGAGATAGAGAAGCAGGATTTTCCAAACATACCTACTGTTTGAAATCTCTTCCAAGAGTATGGACTCTTCTGAGTCCATAAAAGAAGTAGCAAGTATTGCATACTTCTTTAATGGCTTTAGAGAAAATGTGTAATGGAAAAATTCATCAAATGTCTGCATCATACAAATCAGTCAAACCACAACACACAGCAAGATATTGTTATGGGTGAAACAGTTCTGTGTATGACTTTACAACATTAAACTTTAAATATCCACAATTATTTGTCATTTCCCAAACTGTAAGATGCTTTGGTACCTTGTTTGTGAAGATTTTTCAAGGAGTCCACCACCTTGCCATGAGCAGGGACCCCTTCCTCTAATATTGCTCAAAAGCCCATCCAACATGGCCTTGAACACTTACAGGGAGAGGAAATCCTCAGCTTCTCTGGGCAGCCTTGTTCCAGTACCTCCCACACTCACAGTAAAAATGTCATCCTTATATCCAATCTAAACTTACCATCTTTCAATTTAAAACCACAGCCCCTTCTCCAGTCACTACAGGCCCTGGTAAAAAGTCTGTCCCCCTCTTTCTTATAAGCCCCCTTGATGAGGACCCCCTGGAGACTTCTCCAGGTTGAACAACCCCAGCCTTTTCAGCCTGTCGTCACAGGACAGGTGTTCTGCAACCCCAGAACATCAAACCACTGGTTTGTTCCTGTTCAGCTACATCAGTAACTTCAGCTCAATGACCTTCCTGTCTGCAACATGCTATCTCCTAATTCCATAAATCTTACCAAAACTACATAAAAAGAAGCAAGAATCTCAAGCAATTTAAGTAACCTGTACAGATGGTTGATTCTATGGAAGTAAATACATTCTGACAGATACAAAAGCAATGACTAGATTTAGGGGTTTTGCCCAGAAATCTCTCCTTCTTAGTTCAAATAACCACCTAGCAACTCATCAAACTCTGCAGCCTTTGTGTAGGAGTTTGAACAAGGAAGACATTGAATTCCTCAGACTTTGCTTTCAATGACTTGAAATCATAGTCATAGAATAACTTTGGTTGCCCAAGGATCATCAAAGCCCAGCTCCTGAACTCCTCAATTTGTCTTTGTAATAGCCCATGGTTACACTCAAGTGTCTGCCAGCTTGGCCTTAGTCTCCCACTGAAAGTGATACTGGGTTATCTCTTTTGCTTGTCCCAGAGGACACCAATACCTACTCATCCAGCTTTTAGCACTCCCCAGGTTGCTGAACGAGCTTCAGACAGCAGGGCTTGCCACCTTCCATTACCTAGAGACCTCCAAGAGAACCTCCAAAGCACGACAAACTAAATCTGACAAGATTTTTAGTATATAATGTTTTACATGAGCTAGAGGAGCTATAGAATTAAAGCATCTGGTCAGTCAAAGCCCTTCTGTTTCCATTTACGGTTAAGAATGCAAAAACTTGATGGTAATTTCTTTCCCAAACTCTCCTCAGCCTGTTCCAATTTTGAGACATAATTCAGTCTAGTCAAAAATATTTTAAACAAAGTGGTTTATTTATAATTGGAAAAGGCATCTTAGTAATCATCAAAATTACTAGAAGTTACTAAATTTAAAACACAACGACTGCATTTTCTTCTCTCCCCATACAGAGGAACAGACTGAGCACAAAATCAAGGCACTGCTGTACGCAGTTCAACAGAATTCTCTCCCTCCATGAACAGCTGCAGCAGAGCCAGAAAAAGAACCCTCTTTAGGTTCGCTAACCACCCAAAATGTGGTATTAGGAATGGCAAGGAATATGAAATAAGTCATCTATTTTATGCACTGTAGTTCACTTATACCTTATGAATATTATCACCTATCCAAAAACATGACTGTGGAGGGAGATGTAGCCATGTTAATACAAATGATAAGATTAAAAAAATGAATATTGCGTATGCTACATAAGAGTTAAAAGAGAAAGGATACTTCAAATGTCTGTAGAATAAAGCAGAACAACTGCAAAAAAGCAGCCATTCAATAAGATAAGGGACAAACTGAGAACTGTACAAGAAGACAGGCATTCACTAAACACATCATTTACTTGCAGCAGTCAGTATGGCAAGATGCTGCTGAAGTCAACTATGAAAACTCAAAACTGGAATTACAATAAGACTATCCATAAGAGTATAAAAAAGGCAAGCCAAGTGAAAAACTCACATGTGAAAGTTAACTAGAAATGAAGGAGGGGCACATCACAACCGTCACCTGCTCATTGGAAGTTATTTTCCATTGTTTCCTGAATCTGCATCTGGTATTACCTGTTCTCAAGAAAAAAATACACCACCCCCCCAAAAAAAAAACCCAAAACAACAACAACAACAACAACAACAACAACAACAAAAAAACCAAAAAAACCTGTCCATACCTCTTCTAAAGCAACACTAGAAGTGCTGTGTGACTTCACCACAGAGGTTTCTATGTTCTGTGTAGTTTCTGGAGCACAGTCCAGCTGCACCCACAAAACTCTCTACACTGCTCAGAAATATCAAGAACACATAAAAACCCTTGGTTTATAGAGTGGTGGTTTGACCTTGGCTGGATGCCAGGCACCCACCAAGGCTGCTGTATCACTCCCCTCCACAGGACAGAGAAAATAAACCAAAGGGTTCATGAGTTAAGGACTGGGAGAGATCACTCAACAAATACCATCACAGACAAAAAAGACTCAACTTGGGCATATTAACTGAATTTATTACTACCAAAATCAGAGAAGGATACCAAGAAGTAAAATAAAATTTAAAACCACCTTTCCCCCACCCCTCCCTCCTTCCCAGCTCTACCTCCTCCCCAGAGAGGCACAGGCAGACAGGGAATGGGGGTTATGGTCAGTTCATCACCTGTTGTTTCTGCCATCACTCAGGAAGAGGAGTCCTGCCCCTGCTCCAGTGTGGGGGCCCTGCCAAAGGCAACAGTCCTCCCCAAACTGCTCCACTGTGGTCCACTCTTCCCCAGGGTGCATCCTTCAGGCTCAGCCTGCTCCAGTGTGGGTTTCCACCATGGCCTGCAGAAAAATCTCAGTTCCACCACTTGTGGCAGCTCCTCCCCGTCCTTCTCCACTGACCTTCGTGTCTGCAGATTTGCTCCTCTCACATATTATCACCCCACTATTCTCTTGCCACAATTACTTTCGTGCAGTAACTTTTTTTCTCTCTTCTTAAATCTGTTACCACAGAAGTGTTACTTCCATTTCTGATTGTTTGGCCAGTGGTGGGCCCATCCTGGAGTTGGCTGGCATTGGCTACCAGACATACCAGAATCTTCTGGCAGCTTCTCAAAGAAGCCACCCCTGCAGCCCTTCTGCTACCAAACCTGGCCATGCAAACCTAATACATACAGAGAAATACCTGAGAAATTCATCAATAAATCAGGCATTTGCCTTTTCCTCTCATAAGAATTATTTTTAATTTTAAAAAATACACTGTAGGCCCTGCTCATATTTCATGTTCACTTACTTGTTCTCAGCTTCAGTTGTTACAATAAAGTTGGGCAAATTTAGCTATTAAAAGTATTTCCACAGCAAACTACTTCACATTCAAACTTCTTTTAATTCTTCTGACCTAGCCATTGCTGTTCAGCATTAGAAGATGTAGTAAGCTAAGGAAGGGCCAAGGGCTTGTCTACCAAGGCGCTATTCTTGAAAAGTCACTGCACTCCCAAATATTTATATCATGTTAAGTGCAAGAGGGGACAAGGCTGAAAGATGTAGTATGAAAAGAGACATAGGAGACGACTCACCAGAACAGCGCACCTATGCCTACGCCCTTGAAATTCAATGTGAGTTGCTGGTAATCGTAAAATTGGTTTTCCTGTATTATTTCAAATCTCTCTAAAGTTAAGATGCTGCCTTGATAGACACCAGCTAATGTTTTGTTCTATTTATGAATATCTGTCATAAAAACACGTCACAGCTGAGACTACTCTCCCTGGAACATTTTACAGGGAAAAAAATTTAAGTACTTAAACTGCTTCTACCTAGTATGCCTCATCAGAAGTCTCTTTACCTTATAGTTCACTTACAACTAGTCACATACACAAAATCAATCCAATGAGTGCAGAACAGGTGGGGAGCTGGCATTACAAACCCTTGAGACTGGTTTAGCATTTGACAACCTACTCTAAACCCTACCTTCAATGATGTTTTTCATCTTTTATCACTTAAAATTTATCTTTGGTCTGTCTGGATGGATGTCATAAAGGTGGGAGCTAGCATTTAACGCACAGCCATATGAAGACCAGGCACTTGAGCATCAACCTGGTTGAAACTTCCCAAATAAGCTCATGGACAAAATCTCAATGAAGTAAGCATCATTCCAGAGGCTCCTGATGTTGAAGAGTCTGTTTGAACTGTCTGATCAGCTTCCAACACCTACATTTTTAAATAATGCTGTTGTGCACACACAAAATATCAATGGCAGTCCAGATAAAGAATATAAAGCAGCTCAATAACAAACTGAATGAGCAGAACTAGAACTTGATTGATTTGATTTCTAAAAGAACAACCTAGTATACAATTTTTTTGCAAGGCATAAGCATCAAAGGCAGGTAGTGACTTCTTTCCTGAAAAATCCATGATAAAAGACACCAAATGCTAAAACAAGCAATATACATATTATTTTTTATAAGGTTTATATTGAAACAAAATGGACATTTTTTAAAACTTGTATCAGTGTCCAGGGCTACAGATGCCTGAATAGATCAGCTGTACCGGGGGGCAAGGGATACACGAAAAACAACGAACACCTTTAATTTGTTTCTACCTATAAAAATTCAACAACAAAGCCATGTCTGCATGTATGCACAAATGCTCAGACAGATTTGACACGAGCTCTATCTAATAACAGCTGGGGAGGAGAAAAACCTTCAGGAAATAAATGTAATTTTGCTGTTTGTACAGAACAAGTCAGCCAGAGTCAGACACACGTTAAACCACAGCAATTAGCACAAATTTTCCAGAGCCTTAGAAACTACTTTATGTCTGTAAAAACACTCTGTGGCCTTAACAGTTGAGGCAATGGGTGGGGTGAAGGTAGGCAGGCTGGTACTCGTCACCTCCTCAGCACCTCCATGTAAATTGTCCTCACTGTCTTAAAGGCTGCAGTCTGCAGAAGCACAGACACATAAATGCAGCACCTATCACCACAACTGGTTTTAACTGGCTGTTTAGCTGATTTTGTGGTAGTCACTTCAGGAAAACAAATATGAGACACTCTCAGTCAAAAACCAGTCCTGCATTTTCCATTTTTTGTCCTACTTAAAATAATCCAGCTTTATGATAGTCATCATAGTTCCTTCAGCTTTCTGCAGCCAGAGATCTACAGATCATGACTTTGATCCTTCATCTGACCTTGTAAAAGCCATCTACAGGACCCCCTCCCAAGCAGACTTACAAAGCTCAAGGGTGGGATCTAATTTTGCCATAAAACTACATCAGTTGTAGGATGGCCCTAGGATTTTGTTACCTATCATGTGACTGTGTCCAGGGTGGTACTTCCCCTCTGTGGGTAACATGCTGCAATACAGTGACAGTTTGGGGTCCCCACGGGCAGACGGAGGAGCTCCCCCACACCCGTTTAATGCATGGGGCTGTGTCCCCGTGTGCATGTGCCTGCTTGTGGAAACTGGTGACCTTCGCTAGGTCTCTGACACGCAGGCAGACCTAGGTTTGTGTCAGACTTCATTTCCCGCAGGCCGTGGCTGCCTCTCCTTGTCCCGGCAGGACTCCCGTGTCTTTAGAAGGATGCCCTCTAGTGCGAGAACTGTCCAAGGCCTTCTCTACTTCTGCCAAGTTACGGAGCATCAAATTCAAGATCTACTTAGAGCAGCTGAGGCAAGACACGGTGGAGGGCTGGCTCAAGCACTAGGGAAAGGACTGGAAGGCAACCACCAAAGATAAGGGAAAAAAACCTTGTACAAACCAACAGCACAGAACACAAATCTGATCTCGCTGTTCCCAGCTGAATAACAACCACTAGGAAATGGAAATGACTCAAATGCGAGTGCACTGGCTTCTAGTTAGTTTCTGCATGGTAAACATCTTGCCTATCAAAACTTCAGTTTCAAATTCAACGAACCCTTTCTACTAAACTTAAAACCGCAATATGCCGAACAGTAATGTTAACTGTCTCTGTAAGTAAATATGCCATTTATTTTGTTCACTATAAATTAAGAACAGTATTTGAACCTTAGACATTTCCCCTCTACAGCCACACAGTGCCTGGCAATCATCACACCAGAGGGACGTGTATTTTAAGATCAACATTGAGGACCCGAGTCAGTCGATGTTGTTCTTGCTGAACTACAGCATTCACAGAAAGTAAACACCATAACCATATTTGTTTGAAATGGCACATATTTTAGGTTTTTTATTATTATTTTATGGTATTCTCACATCTCTCATTAATATCAACTTTTATTTCAAACTAACAGCTTGACTTCCTGCAAAGGCAATGGCTACGACATGCAAAATTACACTTGCATATGAGTAAAAGAATACTGTGCCATTACAGATGCACCTAATACATTGTGTATCAGATATTAAATGCTTTTCTTTCGGTTAGAAAATCATTGTTTGGTTTATTACTATGCTTAGTAGAAAGAGTACAGAAATAAGTACATGTTAATAAGTAAACTAATGGCTGACGAAGGCATAGGTAATTAAATACCCCAAGTGCTTCTGAAAGCATTGCCTTGCAGATATAATTCCAGTCTGTGTGTTTAAAATACATATCCCAAACAAACTAATGTTGCAAACTGGAACAAAAAATATACTTTTAATGAGAATGTATCTTCACTTTAAAGACCAAAAGCAGATAAACTCTGCCTTCTGTACATAAATAAAACACATCCTGAGAACTGCAGAGCCCACCCTGAACCAGACATGTCCCTACCTACTGCATGAATGCCATGAGTTTTTCATGCTTACACATGGATAGAGTTTCTGAGGGACTAAGCCCAGGAACACATGGCTGTAGCCTTGCTCCTAAAACAAAGGCATTTGTGAGAAAAGGCTTTATAAAATTTCATCATTCCCAGCATCCTTTTCCCTTAAATGCTTCTCTGTCACATTAGATTAGAAAAGGAAAACAAACATAAAGGCAAACAAGAGAGATTTTGGTTGGCAGGCTTCTCGTTATTCATTTACTGTTTATTATTGATTTTTGTGCCCGTGCAGAAGGATCACGTGTGTCCTGGAAAGAGGACGACAGTAATGCACAGAGGGCTGTGTATGCCAGGGAGCTCGTGGCCAGAGCAGCTGTCTGTGGGCTCTCTGTGGCTGGTTTTTGGATTGTTGGTTGTTTATTTTAGACTAAGAAAGTCTCCAGTGTTCAGCCTGGACCAAACCACAAACTCCAGCTCTAAGGGTCCACTGCCAAGATGCAAAGGGCTCATAACCCAGAGTGGAAGAGCAGAGATCTTGGGTGACCCCCAGGGTGGGAGGTGCCCTCCCAGTGAACCAAGGCGGGTTGGCATTCACAGCCACAAAGCCACTTTACAACAACCGAGCAAGGGCTGCTCTCACTCACACCATGGCCAACATGGGCACCACAGCCCCACAGCAGAGAGCATGGCAGCACCCAGACCCACACACTGCTGCCACCTGGCAACAGGAACTCCCCTGCACCTAGGGAAGAACAGATTTGTAAGAAAGATATTGTAGATATTTATTTCAAACCTGTATTACTAGCTCACCTAAGGAAAGTAGCAAACAGTGCCAATCAATCCTGCACATCACTGATTCTGCACCCCAAATGATAAAGGTGTAGCCTCAAACACAAGGGGGATTGCACTGTATTTGATCACGTATACGTTACTAACATAAATATTATATATAATGTAATATATATAATATATTTTATATATAACATATTTTATATATTACTGTATATATTACTCTGAAACAAAGACAATCACCCAATAACAGTATTGTTCCATAAACAGTCATTGCCAGTTTGAATGTGGCCTGAAGAAAAATTGGGATTTTTAGATTTACCTGACTTACAGAAGAGTAGAATAGTACTTGAAGCATCCAAAGTTTTCAGTTAATGATTTATTAATTACTGGGTTCGGCTTATGTTGTGCAAAATTCATCACACCATCAGAATGCCTATGATACCTTGTAAAACTGAAAATTTATATTGCAACTTCAAGAGTTATAAAAATGTGTGGCAAGAGAACAGATTAAAAAGTTTTAAACATTAAAAGCTGCCAAGAAACTTTGCAGATTAGGTTTAGACAGATCAACTTCTTTTCATGCTAAATGCCTTTACTTAACTTGTACTGCCATCAGTTCTCCGTGTCTTGATACCTGTCACGTTTCAAATCCAGGAAGGCAGCAGATGTGCAAACTTATTTCAGATTGCTGAGAGGTGTATGAGAGTCATTCATGCTACATACCCTCTTTTATCGAGACTAATGTAAAAGAAACACTTGGGGCAACATTATAATTTCCTTAACTCAGTAAGGAGCTTTACCAACTGCTTCAAGGAGATAAGAACTGCAACACAGACTTTCTCAAAATAATAATGGGAAGTTAATTTCAATTTCTACATCATGATACCAGTCTGTCAGCTAAGGCTTTCAAATAAAGCAGTATCAGCCCTGTACAAGTAACACCTGAAAGACGTGGGATCAAAGATTTCCCTCTGCTTTGGTGAGGACAAAAGGCAGAGAAATAAAACTATATCTGAAAAAGTCAGACTAACTTATAACTTAGGATCTGTATAAAAACACTTAAAATCTATCACAACAAATTCAACAAACCAAGACTATTTCAACAAAATAAATAGGGACACAGCAAGGTAAAAAGCAGGATATGGTAGTTTCCAAAGTGAATACTTATTTCATTTTTGAATGGGAATAAAACTGCTGAATGTGGAGGAAAAAAATATTTAAAGGGCAAGAAAAGAGACACTGTAACAGGAGAAAGCAAGATACAATTCAAAGGACTTAACACATTCAAGACATGGTTAAGTGTAAGATTAAGAGAATATAGAGAAAGCAACTTGCTGAAGGAAAATACATTTTTAAAAGTAAGCCCCATATTGAGACAGTTTTCATAAACTGTTCAAAATCCCCAAATTATGCCAGAGTACTTCATATTTCTGTTTTTAAAATGCAGATCCAAGCTACTGAAAACGTTTAGGATAAATTAAGCAATGGAGGTACACAAAAAATTAGGAAAAAACACAAAATAAGTTAATCATGCTAGGCCAATCAGATGTGTCCCTTTATGAAAAATATTCAGTTCTCTTACCAAGAAAAACATGTAGCTCTAAACTGTCTGGATTTCTGAGCCTGACACAGTATTTTCACTACCAAAACCAGGAGATGCAGAAGGCAGGTGGCATGAGTGGCCAGAGACACCATATCAAAGTTAATGGGGCAAAAGGCAAGGAATCAGAACAGAAAACTATTTTCACTGGAAGGTGAGAAGGATTAATTACACTGTACAAGGCAATTAGTGAAGCCTTACCTTGACATATGATGGAGTGTATAAACCCAGTTATGAAATGGCCAGAAAACTGAAAGAATAAAGTACTACCAGCAAAATCAAGGACATCCAGCAGGTTTAGGAGAACAAGCAAGGACAACCCAACTGACTCAATCTTATAAGGGATGGACAAGCAGGAAAAACCCCACGTGAGTGCGCTGGGAACCAGTCTTCATGGTGGTGCTGCTGCTTCTGCAGGTAAAGGAGAGAGCTGTCACGAGCACAAACATGTGCAAGCCAGCCACAAATACATCAAAGCCAGAGGGAGAGCAAAGCTTCTATGCATGAGAATTACCAAGTTCTGGAAAAAAACCCTTCAGTGCAGCAGTTTATGGGAAGATAATGTAAAATGTGACAGGAGTCAGGGACCCAGAGGCCTGTATACCTCTCCAGTGCCACAGAGCACAGCCCCTACATACTCCTCACAGGAGGACATAAAGGGTGGAAACTCTGCCTTCCACTGAACCACTGACAAAACACTCTCAGCTGTAACAAAGGCCAAACCCTCCTGGCCAGGTCTGAGGAAATCCTGAGGTTTGGATACCTTCAGGAATCCTAGAGCTAATCAGAGCTCCTTGGGCCTTGTGTTCCCCACAAGACTATGTGGCGCTTGGGGTGACTGCTAAAGCAGCTGTCATCATCACTTTTAAGCCCTAAACTCTTGACAAGAATTTCTGGGAATATGTAGGACAATATTAATTCACTTGTGCTTGTGTCAATCCTCCTTTGTCCTGACCCAATGAGCAGGACAGTCTGACACAGGGACCACAAGGTCCTTTTATAACAATGCAGCACAACACAGGAACCTACTCTGAACAAGCAGGTACATCCATCAAGTCAGGCACTATAGAGAAGGCACTTCTGGCTTCTCAGATCAGTAATTGTGCCTCAGTGCAGCCCTGCACAAGACCTCCTCAGGTCCTTCTCTTCACAGAGAGGGCTCATCAGCTCAGCTGCAGCATCCTGCTGCTGCACAAAGTTGGCTTCTGCTCAAGAAGTATCTTGAGCCTCCCCCTGGGACTCTGTGTCCCCTTGTCCCCTGCACAGGGTGCAGAAGGCCAGCTGCAAGCCTTCTGTGACAGGCTCTGGTTTAACCTTCTCTCTGAAAACTGAGGAAATCACTAGCCTAGGACTCTAAGCTGAGATTTGTGTAAAACATACCAGATGGGTACACTGCTATCAAGTTAACTTCAGTATTAAAAATAGCAAAAGAAATTTCACATGGAAGATTAAGTGCATTAGTGGATCATATAACCTTGCTTCAGACCAAGTCACGCTGTAAACAATTTTCAGCCCTCAGCATAAACATACAGGACGTGTCACGAAAACATTTAGTTACGTGAAGTTCAACATTTATGACACTCTCAGGTTACAAGAGTATTTTCTTGAGAAATAAATGGCCACCTTACAAAAAAAGATGACGGTGATAACAACACTTCTTGTGCTTTAAATCTGATCTCTGAGTGTCTTGCCACTATGCACAAGACCCTGCATTTCAACCTAACAGCCCTGACATTTAATAAGCCAAGTTTATTTGTAGAAAGTGATCTAGAAATTAGTTCTCATGGTTGCAGTTGGCACACTACACAGAACAGGAATCTTAAAGATGACTGCATTTCATTTTTGCCCTATAGCTTTCATCCTTCTAATTGGTATATTTAAGTGCACTTAATCGCTTAAGCAATGAGTCTACCACAGCGTCAAATCTCCAGTTTAGACTCCACAATAATAAATCTTTGTCTTCTCTCAGCAGCTGGGGAGGTTTGATTTGGACTTTGAATTTAGGCCCTTTCCTCAGGTTTAACAGTTACAACTTGTTTGTTCTGTCTGCTGAAAGCACGACATTAGCTCTTGTCTTTAAATGCATTATGGTTGCTTAAGCTTAGTGTTCTTGGTGTTAAAATTGGTTGCCCTTCCGCAGTGCTCGACTAAGTCACACACAAAAAAATTCCAATTAGCCTGTGCTGGGATTTCACAAAGCAACTTTTAACTCATTAGTATTTACACAGCATCACCAATCCACATGACACTTCACAGACATGACGACAAGCTGGAGTTTATAACACAATCTTTCAATAGATGCCTTCAGTGCCACAAAGAGCTAATTTAAAAACAGGTGGAAGGAGCCTTCAGCCACCCCCTTTAACAGCCAACAGAAGAGTAACATCCCCACAAGCAACTCATAGTCTGTCCACAGGACCGGGATAGGCATTATCCTTAATTCTGTGACACATGGCCTAAGAACGTTCTTGAAACAGCTCTGGCAAAAAAGGGGAAAATTTAGGTGTGATTATCAAACCTCAAGAGGAAAAGCTACCTTGGGGCAGAAACGACTGGGGACTCTACCCCCCATATTGCTACAGGCTCCCCGCAGTACCTTTGTGAAATATTTGGGCCCCAATCTCCGAGAATTCATGCATTTTAATTACCCGTGCAGTAAAGCCCTGGGCCTATGCTGGCGGAACAAACTAAATCACTGAAGGTTTGCAGGATCAAGGTCTCATTTCCCTTTGCCTTAGTACTCCCTGTACAGTTCAGTAGAACTCTCAGTTGTATTCAACATTCTGACAGGTATCTAGAGCAGGGCCTGATTTTGCTAAATACAAAATACCTTCTTAAATGACTAATCTTGAATAAAAAAAGGTGAATCCTGACTTCTTGTGACAGCCACACAAAAGACTTCATTAGCTTCTGACAGCAGTGTTCATTCCTTCAATCCAGAAGAAACTGCTCTAGCCCTCCAACCTAAGTCACCACTTAAATTGTTTTTATTTCCTTTACCACTTGCCAACAAGACAAATAACTCTCCCTTAAGCACAGGGCTTGCCAGCTGACCGAACAACGCACAGAAACCTTGGACTCAGCAGGGACTACTCTCTGGCATGTGCGCAAAACTCCTGGCACATCTGGGACTATCAGAGCCTCTGTGCACAACACACCTGCACACCATCAGCAAGGGTTTTTAGCTGGGTGTGGGGGTTTTTAAACTTCAGCATGACAGTGTTTTAACTAGTCAGCTCTCCTGTTTACTATGGGCCATTAGATTTCACTCCCAGTTTCACCACTGAAGAGCCTAGCAATCCTCATTACACTGAGGGTCTTAATACTATGAGAGCCAAAGATGAAGAGGCATAATATCCCCTGGCATATAAGCTGGGTCCAAAAACACATCTTCAAAAGTATCTTACTAAAAATACTTAGCATGTGCATTCCTCTCGGTTCAGTTTGCAGCCACCCCCTTTTTAAGATCTGTCCTCCCTATATTAAAGGCTACTTTAGTACCTACTACTTTCCTCCCACCACAGAGTTTACAGCATAAGCAACCACCTCTCTATTCCAGCGAGGGCACTGCACACAGCATGTCTCACAGCCAGGCTGCTTCTCCAGACCACTGATAATTTGAGTCCCAGTTCTGACAAGTTAACATGAATTTTACCTTCAAATATTAGGAAGCTCACTATATGTTTGTCAACTAGATTAAAGCTCTTACACCTCCTCAGCTACTGTCAAGCAGCTTCTCTGTGATTAGACAGACAGCTTGAGTTTCCTCAGGTTAACAGTGTGGTTTTGCTAGACTCTCCATAGCTCCTCTCAGAGAACCCATTTTGAAACAGAGGCAGGTCATTCCCTCCAAATTCCCTCCAAAATCAAACATCATCTTCCTGATTCCTCCCAGGTGCTGCTCTCAGGCAGACATCATGACCTTCTATTTTTTCATTTAATGTACAGCTTGGCACAGAATTACGTACTTTTCTCTCTTTTTTCAGTCCTTGAGGCACTGACACCAGTTAGCACTTCTTTTGTCTTTCACAAATCCAAACTTATGATCTGGATTTTTGCATTTGCTTTGCAAAATAACCACAAAAAATCTATTTTTAGTTCTTTTTTTAGTTTAGAATGGTGGTATTTTTGCAGTCGCTCAGACAATTAGGACCTGTGACCCCTGTGAACGATGAGGGGCTTATGTTCTTTTGGGCTAAATTTGTCCAGGCACTAAGTGGATGCTTTGGGAAATCCCATACACATATGCAGTTTCAGGAGCATTTCCACAGATTTTCATCAGCACACAGAGGACATCAGACTTCAGTCAGAAGCTGGCAGTACAGCTCCATGGTTGTATATAAGTCAGTGTTACAGTAATCTCACTCAAGATGTTATCAAGTATTATTTTGAAGGCTCTGGCTTACACATTTCCCCTGAAATACTGACTGCAAATCTTCTAGAGCTTTTGCAGTAAGAAAGTCAATTTCTTAGTATTTCCTAGTAACTTTGCATTTCCTACAAACTTCACTCTGTTTCCAGCAGCTGATGCTGACGGAAAAATTTAGCTCAACCAAAAAGTCAAACTGGTGAAGAAATGTCAAAATTCATAGAAAACAAGTATCATTGTATACTGCATCCATTAGACATTGATCCAGCAAGTTTTGACATTGCTTTCCCCCCAAGAATCCTAGTTTAATCTACAAAGATTTGTGTACTTTTTGTCAAAAGTAAAATACTACTTTCATGCACATCATGATCTCTTCCATAAAAATTTAAAGGAAGAGTTTCCAAGTGTACCATGATGGAAATACACATGCTTTAAACATTTTAAACCTGTTTAAATAATAATAATCTCCTGAATATTAGCCTACAGCAGTAAAAACTTATTTTTGCAAAACCCAAAAACGCAGACCAAAAACATCCAAACCTGTCTGGAGGCTCAGCTGCAACTAGAAATGCTTTGTGGTGCTGTAAATGATACAGCTGAAGAGAGGGGTGGACAGTTACAAAAACACGGTTTACTTTAATTCCACTAAGTAGAAAATAAGATCAGTATTTAGTAAATATTTAATTTACGTTCTAAGAAACGCAAAAACTAATGCAAGTGATTTTGGGTCAGTGAGCAAACTATCTATCTGTAACTGATTCTGTGAATTTCATATGCAGGATTGATGCTGACCTTGACACAAGTGGTCATGCATTTGAAATTTTACCTTCAACGGTCAAGTTCTTAAAAATACCCCAAATAAATCTACATGGCACTTGCAGGGAGTTGAGAATTCTTCTATCTCCTTTGGTGGCATGAGAGTTTTGCTCCAGGTTTTCTGTTGACTCTCCCACCACCACATTCACTTCTGTAGCTCACACAGCAGATGCTTTCAGGGAAACCCATCAACAAGGAAGGCAGATTGCATGGAAGAAAGACCAAACACCTACCAGCAAGTCTGCAAAACTAAAACTAACTGCCCTTCAGTTCTTCTGAAGAGAAACAATCTGTTCACTGGTTTTCAAACTATTTGAAACTCCCTGGCCTTTGTCAGGTTAATGTTTTCCAACCTTCATGATTAACTGCACCAGCTTAAATTTATGAAGGGGAACAATACCTCCTGACTTACTGTCAAGATGCTATCAGAGCAAACACACGTCAACAGCTCAGAGGCCGAGCAGGCACTGACAGCCCCAGCTCCCCCATCCAGGGAAGACACACTCCCAGGCGTTCAGTCCCCAAAAATCCCTTCTGTCCCAAGGGTGGTTTATTACCTCAGCTCGCGCACACACAGCTCCACATGGCCAAATTAGCAGCAGCAGGAAAAAAGTGAAATTAGTTAAATTTTAATAACTGCCAAATGTCTTCTCCTGCTACTTGAATTTGAGATCATGGGAATGAAAAGTTACTTTTTTCTCACGCTGCTTATTGGGGCACATCGCACCAAAGCGCAGCACAGATCTGCAGAGTCAGGAAGCCCAGAAAGGGAAGATCAGAAAGATGAGATGAGCTTTGCTGACAGCAGCCACCACCCTAAGACAGGCTCCATCTCTCCATCTCCCGCAGTATTTCTGCTAATGAAATCACCCCTGGTTTCTTGCATGGTTTAACACAAGATAGTTTCATAAGATGGGTCTTTTCCAAGTGCTTTGCTTCCTGAAGTCAGTGCAATGCACACACCAGTGAACACATCTGAGGTGGGCCAGGCTGACTAAAAAAACCTCTTCATTTGTGTCTTCTGAGAGATTTTTGGACAAAGAGAAAGTGTCGTTGGACCTGGTGATGGCCAGTGCTGCCAGTGCTGCTCCACACCAGCCTCTTCCCTCTCCAAATGGCCAGCACCATGCACAGGGTTTCAGGTACTGGGCTTTAAGAAGTCTATCACCTGATCACAAATCCCACATTAATTAAAATTTTAGCTATTTATTTCAGTAGGAATGTCATAATAATAGTTTTAAAAAATTAATAATGAAGAAATATACCACGTTCCTCAGATAACAGCTCTGTCCTAGCCACCACAAGGTGATGTAGTCTTGCTCTTCCAGCCGTGGTTACCCTGGACCTGCTGATCTCAGGGGCTTGGCAGGACAACTTTTCTTGTTTTCTTCCATTCTGCAGGCTTCTAACGCTCCCCCCTTTAGTAGCACAGCTGGTAACACCACAGGGCTTGCTCCACACAGCTGGATAATAATACTCCACAGACACCACCAGAGCCAGACTCAACCCAGAGCTCATACCCGTGGATCTATTTTTTCACACTTTTAGGAAATCATTTTATCTGATTTCTCTACCCTCGGCAAGCCAGAGGTTTCCTCCTGTCTGCTTTGTCACAAGCCAGTCACACTTACTAAATTAAGTTTATCTTTCTGTTGCACTTTGAAAGGATAAATAAAATCTTCAGAAACTGTTTAACTTCAGTGCCTCTTTCCTTCTTAGGATTTGACTAAAAATCCAAATTCTTATGTCAGGAAAAACAAGCACATTTTTAGACGAGGTGTGTCTTAGTTCAGATTAAGTGTGGCATTCAGAAGTTGTGCAAGTGCCAACATGGGAAGAAAATACAGCATGTTATATAAAATAGGTATGTTTAATTATTTTGGAATAAGATGATAACATCCGCTTCCTCAACTGCTTATTCTGTATTTAATATTCTAGCCTGGTATATTAAGTGCCCTCTCTTGCTTCCTGGCTAATGGTATGATACAATAGTTCAAACTCTCCTGTTTATAATTTTATTATTTGATCTGGTCATCAAAATTTAAAACAATGGAAAAAATCCCAACCAAAACCAAAACCATGAAACATCCCATTCAGATGTAACATTAATATTTTCATATGACAGACAAGATTTCCCTTTGGATATATCACAGTAATGTACTCCACTGAGGACACTGAAATTATGCTTGGCCAAACTGAGGACCTTCAAGCCCAGGAGCTCACTGAAACACATGGGATGACCAACATTCACTAAGGCTTGGGTGTGCACATCTGTACAACACTGAAAGAGGGGAAAAATGACCCCACACTTCTTACTCAGACTTTCAGATACAAGTGATCAACCACCCATCTATCTGGTGAAACCATCTGCAATGACTGTGAATGCCAGTGGTGCACAGCTTGCTGCCCTGTCCCTGCCAAAAAGCAATTTAAGGCTGCATGAACACTAGTGATTCCTATTTCACCATCCGATTTGAAGACTTTCAGATATGCAAATCCCAGAGGTTCCTTCATCCTTGCAAGTCTGCTAAAAATTAATGCCTGATTATGACAAAACTGAGTTTGCCCTCTTGTTCTAGTCATCAATTCTTGTAATTCTTTACATTATTAAAAGGCCATTTCTTTCTCTCTCTCCAAGGCAGTACCACCTAACTGTAATCTTATTCTGATGCTTCTCTCCAGCCCTGGAACAATATTTCCACTCTCTTCTCCAACTTTTCCACTTCCTTTTAAAAATACTGACACTAGGCATGGAAAAACAAAATCATACAGCAACAGCAAGCACCAGGTCCTTGTGGCAGGTGCCCTCCCATAGATGCCACACTAGCCCTTGATATCACAGTAGCCCACTGTGGACTCTATAATGTTTAATGATCTGTATCTCTAAAACCTTTCTAAATCACTATTTCATGAAGAACAAATCATACCTGTGGAACTGCAGTTTTTTAACTGGCTGCCAAAGTCTGCCTCTGCTGGTACTGAAAACCAGTTTGTTTGACCTCAACTCACCAACAGATCTAGCTTGTTCTGGGAAAATACCCAGTCATTGTTTTCAATCACCCTACTATTTCTTTATGTCATATGGAAGTTTCAGTAGCAACATTTACAGAGTTATTTTCAAATCACTGAAATAAACGTGATTGGTATCACATCATCAGTTGCTGTGGTACTTCATGGTCAAACTTAAACTAATAGCAGTAGAATCCAACCGTTACCAGCTGGGGAAGCCAAGGGGGGGAAGACGATCCACAAGAAATTAAATCTGGTTTAATTATTTCACAACAATGTTGAAAAACTAAACAAAAGAAAAAAAATGATCATGTTATTACCGGTACTAATTTTTAAATAAATTCCATTTAGGAACAGATGATGGATAAAGACCATACTGTGCCTACCGTTCTCCCCAGTAACTCATTTTCATCAGGTATTTTGGGACTTTCTTTAGCCTTTTTAAACTCCTCAAAGATTTCATACTGTCATTTTACTTGCATTTTGTGACATTTCAGTAAACCCCAAGATGACTCAGCTGGAGTAACATTTCAAATGGGAAAATGCATCAAGAATTAGTTTGTTCAAACTCAGGAAGAAATCAGAGGGGGTTGATTAGATCTCAGATGGATGTCTGTGATTTTTTGTAGTAGTGAAAATTATAATATAAAGCACTCTGACATTTCTTCTTGACAAGCATGGCCTGCAATGTTTACCTGGGATGTATGCATTACATAAATTATTAAGAATCAAGCAACAAGAATTACTTCCTGTTCTAATCAGTGTGCAGCAATGTCAAAATAAACAGAATACTGTCCAATGACATATTGTGAAAATTTGAACAAAATTGCATTTAAAGTTTATAACTTATAAACTCAGTTTATAATTGCATTTATGCTTAAACTGAAAGCTGCCACATGCTGAATCTTCCCTTTTTTAAATTCTTCTCTGATGCTGGAATTGCCAGAGCCTTATCAAATGAGAGCAGGCCAGAGGGATGGGTGAAAAGCGCTCAGATAACGTTTGACTTCCCGGCAGCAGGGATGCTACACGGGTTACATCCCATCTGCTCCAAAACTAATTTGTCTTCTCCAGCTTGGGGGGGTGTGGGGTGTGTGGGGTGTGTGTGCAGAAATTAAACCATCAAAGTAGATGGGTAGAGAAAATAAGCAATTTCAAGATAAAGACACAACTGCCCAGTCCAGACCAGCTAACAGTAGGTAAGTTACTGCTGGTTCAGTACAGCAGTGGCACACTACCCTAGCGAGTCGGAGCACCCAAAGCAAAGTCCACTGCAACAGTGACACTCTTCCAGCGAACTTGCACTCCTATCATTTCTTATCATCCAGAAAAAGTACTGAGATCTAATTTTTATCAGAAACACAATGGAAGTTCTCATGCTGGTTAATAACAATGCTCGAGTACAATACGAACAGTACAAGCAGCTCCAGCCAGTACTCGAGCACCCGAGGGGGCGGCGCTGGGCGCTCCCCCACGGGCACCCCCGGCTGAGCCGCCCCGGGGCAGGGCGAGGGGCAGAGATCGCAGCCTACCTGTGCTTAAATTGTCATTGATCTTCAGCGGCACCCTTAAGATGTAGACGAGGAAGAGCATGATGAAGAACCACAGCGTCCAGAGGTAAGTCCAGGACCAGACGATGCAAGACTTGAGCTGTTCCAAAAAGCCCGTCCCAGCTTCAGCCATGTTTTTTGGAGAGAAAAGAAAAAAAAAAGGAGGTGGGGGGAGAACGGACGGACGGCGGAGTGTGGAGGGAGACCAACCCAAACGCTGCTCTCTGCTGCCACGAGCTCCCAGCGTGTGTCTCTGGGATGGTTCACCCCCCTCTGGCTGGCCGGGCCGCCTCTCCCCCGCCCGCCGCACGCACCGCCCGCCGGGCGCTGTGGGTGCCCCCGGGCGCTGCCGGCTCTGCCCCCGCTCGCCGCCGCGCCCGCCGAGCCTCGGCCAGGGCTGGCCCGCTAAAATGGACTCCTGCGAGCTCCCCTCCACCCGAGCGGGTGGGGACGTGCTGCGGTGGCAGCGCCGGACCTGCCCCCAGCCGCGGTCGGCCGCGCCCCGCGGCTCGGCCCCAGCGCTCGGCGCCCCGGCCCTGTCCGCGCCCGCCTCGCAGCGGGAGCACGGCGGGGGCTGCGGGGCACAAAGGCCGTGCGACTCCCCCCCCCATCTTTACGGTCTTGAGCAATGATTTCTGGTGACATTTTCACCGCGCAGCAGGACTTCAAGCCTAAAAAGGGCTCGTGTAGGATGGTTTTTTTTGCTGTTGACTCGTCTGAGTTTCTTGCTGGGATAATGAAACAGGCATAGAAGTCCCTGAGTGCGTGTGTTGGTGTGCACAGTGCCCAGCAGTCGTGAACTGCACAACTCTCCTCCTTGAAAGATAACTGTGTGGCGCGATAAATGGGTGGGAAGGGACCCGTGTCTAGCCAAGCCTCCTGCCAAGGGCAGGGGAGGCACCCACTAGATAGGTGTCTCATTCAAATAGTGCCAGTAAAGCATAAACTTCAAGCCATTAAATTGTACTTTTGAGAAATACATTTTGCTTCTTCCATGAATGAGCTTTATTCATGAAACAAGATTTGACAGCAGAATGCGATAAAAATTCAGGTCGGTAAACACGGCTGATCCGTGCTTTTTTGATGTCACACAGCTTACAAACATTTAAGTAAATACGCACCACATACTGCTGTTTGGTTGGATCTCTCTCTTGTGTTTCCACAGTCTATATCCAGTGGGATAACACTCTCCAGCATCTTAAGAATCAAGTAGTGTTTATAAAGTATTACCAGGAGAACAAAAAATCCTTGAAAATTTCTCCAGCTGGTAGTAACCACTCCAACCTGAGATTTTCTAGTCTGCCAAAGAAATAGTTGTCACGGAGAAAAGCATAGTAGCTTTCCTACAATGTTTACAATACCCAAAGGCATTAAACCAATATAAATCTGTAGATGTACAGATTGATACCTACTCATGGTAGCAAAGGCACAAAATTTGTTCTTTCAGGCTGCTGTGGGACTTAAAGCTGAATGGGGAGCACTTGGCTGTGTCTTCTGCATTCGATGGGAACAGGATCTTCTGATTAGGGGACCACGGTCTCCACATAAGAATATTGGTGTAGGACTGACAGACGTTTTTCTTGTCAATAAATCATAAAACTTTTAAAATTAGAATATACAGATAAACTACATAAAAGGTCATTTATAGTTTAATTACATACCAAAGAAAACCACATTTCAAATTTTTCAGCTTCCCTTTCCAGTTATAAAGGGAAGAAATTCTTAATACGTTAGGTCATATCTGAAAAACCTCAACTTTATTCAATCATGCAGTTATTTATAAATCAAAATATTCCTCTGACATTTTCTCATGTATTAGCAAAAAGACAAAGGCAGTAGGCAATTTTTCACTTTTATAAATTTTCCTCTACATATTTTCATTTTCAGTGTATTAGTGCTTATCTTAAAAAACTGACTATGACCAAAAATGGACTATTTCTTTTATGTATGAAAGAGATGTTGTACCGGGCTTTTCCAAAGTTTCTTATTATAAACAACTTTTCATTCTATTGTCTTTTATTGAAAGACAGGCGTGAATTGTGTTTGTTCCTCCAGCTCTGCTCTCTTTATATCTCATGTGTTACTAGAAGATCAAAACATTATGAACCGTCCCCATTTAAAGCACGGTTATTAATTTTATGCCTTCCTTCCTCTAAGCACTACTGCTACTGAAATTGCAGAAGTTATTAATACCTTGTTAGGCATTTCACTTCAGATCTCCAGTGTTTTTACAGTGAGAATATTTTAAAAAATAAGGATTCCTCATTGGGTGCTATACAAACAAACAAACAAACAAAACCCAAACAAGCAAACAAACACAATAGCAAAAAACAGTGGCACAAACCAAACCAGAAAAACAATCAAACAAAACAAAAACACCAACCCCCCCAAAACCCAGCCCAACAGAAAACCCAAACAGAACTCTCCAAAACCTCAGAAAATAAAAAGCATGTGTCCAAAGCCAAATGTTTGCGTGAGGTGACAAGCAATTATGCACTGGATATCTTGACTCATCACTAGCTTTGTGCATTCATATGACAAATTACATTTCTGCTGTTCGTGTTAAAGAAGCACCTAAGCTGACACTCAAGGCAAGTTCACTGTTCAGGCTCTATTTAACACAAATTATCTCTTGTCTCTCAGTTTGATGAAATTCCAGGTCAATACAAAGCCTTGAAATATGCATGTCACAAGTCAGAAGCAAAATGGTCAGTACTGTGAAAAGAGACCATTTTGAGTGTCATCTGGCTTCAGGCACTCATTTGCTAAGTCAAGATATGACAGAATACAGCTGAAGTGAATCATTGGACAAAAATAATTTTGAAAATATGTTTTACCATTCTGCTAAGATTTTCCACTCAATTATCTCACTTGTTTAGAGTTTTCTCACACAAGGCCTCAGTTCTTAGCTCAAAATAATACCTGCAAGTGCAAACACTACTAATTTGTTTGCCATAAATCCACTTCAGAGTTTCTAATTTCTCATATGACTGTTGATGACTTTACTAAATGAAATCAGGAAGCAGAAGCAATGACAGTTACTAAACACGAGATACAGTGAAGTTTTGTTTCTTTTCAGAAGAAAGACATTTTCTTCAGCTTGGGCCCTGGCAATTAAGAAAGAATAGATGGGACCACTGTGCAGCAAAAGTCCACTTTGAAAATTTTGCCCGCCCAATCTTTGTATGGGTCCAAAGTAGTCCAAGATCCAAAGCAGTGGTTTTTTTAATGTTTGGGTGTTTTAGTGAACCTTAAAATATGCTCTGTCTGGTAATTTCAGAAATCAGAATGAGAGGCCCATAATGTCCAACCTCCTTGGAACCTGGCTATAAAATAGGATTGCATTGGGGTCTTGACAGCCAATAGATGGCCAGGGACACTAGTCAAGGACATTCAGCAAGGGCAGAAATGAGACCTACATGAGCTCCACATATATATGTGAGCACTGGGAAACATTGTCAGTTTGGTTCAGAGGAGCCAGACATCCCCCTGACCTTCCACTGATGACTCATTAGCAACTGAATCCCGTTAAGCAGCATTATGCCCAACAATTTTAAATCTAGATAAATATTAAACAACAACGTGCATATGTATGCATGCCTATATCCAGATGTGGATTTACATTCATAGAAATACATATGCATATAGTGCACCTATTAAGCATGTCAGCTGCATATTAAACAATATCAGGGTTGAACTGGAGATGGCAGTACAGGCTGGAGTCAGCAGTGGTTGAGAAGCTGTGTGCCAATGTGAGTGACAGCACTGGAGGAGAGTTCATGGGATCCCGCACAGCACTTCTCAGACATAATGAAGTCTGCATAAAACGCCTTCATCACATACCAAAAATCTGTTTTCAACTAAAGTACACGCAATCCTTTGTCGCAATCCAGAGAACTGAAAATATGCTAAGAAACACTGAAATAAAAATAAGTGCTTAATTTGCAATTTAATCGATGCATTTTTATTAAAAAAAAAGATGTTGCATAAGTATGCAAATACAGATTTCTGAACAGTGAGCCCAGGCTGAAGTTTCTGTTCCCCATTCTAAAAGTGGGATATTACAGTATTACAGGAATAATTTTCAGCTTGAAGACAGTAATATTTAAAAACATGCCACCAATACTAATGAGGAAAAGTCAAATATGCCTGAGCACCACTTGTCAAAAAGCTTTTAAAAGTTGTCTCCATTATTAACAAAATGTTATCCATGGCTATGGGTACTCTTCCAGAAAACAAGGTGCTGTATAATGTGTCAGGGTAGTTGCGTGGGAAGGAGGAAAGCCTGCCTGAAAATTGTTTTAAGATCTTTACTGACAAAAAATTCAATGAACTTGCTGCCCTAATTGCAAGACAAGTAACAAAACCCAGGTTAGAACTGGCTCAGTTAAGAATCAGATGTCAGTGCAAAGAGAGGGCAAAGGAAGGTGTTGGTAAATAGCTAGTGCAACTCAGCGTGGAATTTCAGTATTTTTGGGTAGCATTCAAAATAATTCATAACCAGAAAGAAAACCCCAACCAAATTCCAAAAGGAAAAAAAAAAAAAAATCCAAACCTGCTTTCTTCTGCTGCTTTTTTTGCCTAATGATTTTTTTTCCCCTAAAATGAGATGGGAATTTCACACTGACTATCAGCATACTTAGGCATCAAGATGGGAAAGTGCCCCACCCCAAAAACACACATTTGATAAATCAAATTGTTTGGGGTTATTTGAAATCCAGGGAAATACTCCCCAGGAGCACTTATGTATTTTTGTGGACACACACATTCATTGAGGCATTTTATTAAGCTTCTTTGTAAAAGGTGGAGGAGCAAGACAGGTCAGTATTTGTACAAGATGGTACGTGCTCAGGATTCCTGAAGGAATCATGCGAGCTGCGAGGTTGGCCCCTGGTCAGAAGAGAGCTCTCCACAAGTCAGAATCTGGCATCTGTAATCCACACGTGTTCTGTACGTCACAGGAGGCTGTGGGAGAAACAGGGAGGCAGAGACAGATGGTGAAAAGCCCAGAGGGAACCAGCACTGATTTCTCCCTCCCCTACTGAGGTCAAGGAAAAGGACAAAAGCTCTGCTCCCCACATCCATGTCTTGGACTGAGGCCAAACAGTACTCTGGGTTTTGTTTTGTTTTGTTTTTTTTTAAGGAGATGTATTTGTGGGACATGTAGAAAACACGGCCTTTTTTCACTGATTGGTATCTTGACCTTTTTCTTCTAAGGAAAAAATATGTTCAGCGAGATCTTCAGTTCAGTGAGTGTTGATATTATATTTAATGATAAGACATTTTAAAGTGAGAAAAAGGCCTCAACTCCTCCCATCTGAAATCTGCAATTAGCAGAATGTAGCTTATTTTTCCTCTAGCATTTGCAACATGGCATCTTTACCTGCTATGTGTTGGTAGAAGCACAGAAATCCAGTGGCAGTTACATTTTACTTAATCTCTAGAAATTCAGAGGAAGGAAACCGAGCAGTCACAGTGCTGGATCATATGCAGGTAATTATTGCTGCTTGAGGCTGGCAATGATTACAGAGGACAAGAACAGCTCTGCCTGTTGGCAGGAAGGGATTGAGCAAGCCATGGAAGTAGGTAGCATCTAAATGGCACATCATTTACTCATATCACAGCTACATTTGGCTCCCAAGCCAAATCTTGTTAAACATTTGCAAAATCAAGAACCAAAATATCCTTTTGCCTTGTCTGGTGCAATTATTTTCTCCCTTGCTTGTCTTCTGTCTCCACCCCCATCCAGTATACCATTGCTGAGAAAACCATCCTCACTGAGCCTCTTCTTACCCTCTCCACAGATGAAGGTCCCTATGGGCTTGTCTTTAAATTTAGGCTACAGAATAGTTGTCTGTCTTACATGTTGGCTTCATCATATCCTACTTTTTTCCCTCCTTTGCTCTTCAGTTTTGCTTGATCTGTTCTTGCTGGATCACAGCCTTCTTTCTTCTGCCCTTAGCAGTCATTCTTCAGATCCAAATACCTTTCTCATATCCTTTAATTCAGTCCATCCTGCCTCCCCTTTTAGTAGTAGATGCAATCATTGTACCACATTACATTTAAGAAAGCCTTATCAATGATCCTGATGTAGTCTGTTAAGGAGAAAGAGAGTTCTGGAAAGGAAAAATGATGATGGCTTTTTTTCAAGTAAGAGTCTCCTGGCTGCAAAAGTGACATTTCAGAGCAAGCCCTTGTCTTTAAAATATTTTTGTTCAGTTAGAAGGGTCTGACAGACCCTGCAGCTTGTCTCAGGCCCTGTGGGTCCAGGAAAAAAAGGATGAAGCTTGCCACTAGTACAGAGCCCAGGGTTGTCCAACAACCTAAGACAAAGCTTAGTGTTAATTGTTGTTGCCAGTGGCATATCTTGCATTGAAGTGGGATGCTCATATTTGTTACCAGAAATAATTTCAAGAAGAAATTTCATGGAACATCATGTCATAGAATTTGGGTTGGAAGGGTCCTTAAACATAATCTAGTTCCACTGTCCTACCTTCCACTAGATGAGGATGCTGAAAGCCCTCTTCAGCTTGGCCTTGAACACTACCAGGAAATGGGGCATCCACAACTTCTCTGGGCAACCTCTTCCAGTGCCTCAACACCCTCACAGTAAAGAATTTCTTTCTAATATCTAATCTAATCACTAATTTTATTGATTTCACAGTAGGCCTTCCTTTCCCTCTTAATCTCAATAGTATCTCTTTTCTTCTACATTTTTCAAATAAAGTGTGTGCTCTTTGGCCAAACTCGGGCCTAGGTGAATTCTACATTATATCTATGCTTTTATACAGAAATTCTGTAGTTCAGCCTCCTTCTGACTGTGAAGAACACAGAAGGGTAAGGTGATGAAGGCACCTGGTTGAGACAATTTTCTTCCTTCTCACATCTGCTACTGTTGGTAAGCACAATGTAAAATTACTTCCTCTGTTCTAAATTACTGCTGGCTGGTAGCCTACTTACCATCTCTTACCATGCAGCTCTGAATTGACTACACAGCTGAGTGTGATTGGACAGCCTTAGCCAAGACTGTCACAGATGCACGAGAGAGGTAGGTGCCTGCAGCCCAGGAAACACTGGCATTTCTCACATACACCAGCCACTTGTTCAGAACAAAGTGTGTTTGTACTCCAAGCACCAGTGGATACCTGCAGTCCTGTTATTCAGTACATATCCCTGGCCCCACGTATTACTGAAATCTGCTATAGATATAGTGCTACTTATTCCCTGATGGTTGCTTTCATGACACATGCCACTGCAGTACCATAGACCATGTATGGACTTTGTCCATATTCTTTTGCAAACAGAAAACTGTGATGGAGAAGGAAGAACACTAAATATGGTCACTAACATGGGATCTTAGGCATATTTATTGAACTCCAGTCTGGCATCAATTTGAACGAGCAAGTGCTTCTATAAATCTGGGCTTCTCTGGGCTCTCTCCACCAGGGAATTTGGGGCAGCAGCCTTAGTTGTGCCTGGGTTAAGACACACTCTACCAGGACAGGGAGAACAGCTCAATCAACACTTGCAGCAGGTGGGCAGCAGAGGCTGCAGCCCACAGGCACTGTTCAGTGCAGACTCTGGCTGTGAGTGCTGTGCCAGCCTTCGTCAAACCCATCCTCCTGCATCCCAGCTTTAATTAACTGACCCCTTCCTCAGAGCTGCAGCATCAGGCTCCCTGTCAGAGGCTGAGCAGGAGTTGTGGTTGAATGCAAACACATGGCACCCTTCTTCCTCAAAGAAAATCATAACTGATCGCAGTCTTGTACCTTTCATCACCTTACTGAGATGTGTTACAACGGGACGTGCTGCCTCACCTGGGAAAAGGCAGCATGACAACATTCCATGATAGCATTCCAAACCCCAAGGCTAATCTGCAGGCCCCTTGCTGCACAGTTTGATCTTCTGGAACCTTCACAGCACAGCAATTTGAATATTTTTGCCTTTGGGCACCCACCTTTTAGTACCCAGGCTCTGCAATAGATGCAACACCACCACTTACCCCCCAGGAAAGCTGGCATACCAGGGAGGAAGGCTGCTGGAGCAGGCACAGAGAAACACTTCCATCCACAGCAGCCCAAGAGAATGAAAGGTAATACTTCCTGCACTCAAGAGCTTGTGGCTGTAATTTTCAATTAGGTTCATAAACACTTTATCTGCAAAAGATGAGATAGCCTTGTTTTCTTTTAGCCAGTTGTAAGAACATTGGCTCCAGGGAAGGTGAGTCCCTTCTTTACCTCAGGGGACTAAAACTGTTCTCTGTGTTTGAAGAAAATACCTTAGGTTCCAGATACACCACAAGTACACTGCTGCACTGTAACTGATAAGGCCTCGGGGGCACTTTTACTTCCTAAGAAAGGGATAGTGAGCATGTTTTTCTGAATCCCTCTTCACAATGCTGCTTGTCTTGTATTCACAGTGGTGTGGCAAAGCTGCAGCTTAGCCTTCTGTATTATGAAGTAAATTCTGAGATAATATTGAAGGGTAACTCAAACTCAGATGCATACTGGGAAGCTGCTAATTAAAGGAAGTACTCCCATTTCTTTCACTGATGCCTAGAACAGCTGTACTCAGTGTACACTTGAAATCATATGGTGGTGTCCTCCCAAACCATCCAATCAACTACAATATACCTACTTTAGCAGGTATATTTACAACCAATAAGCTGGAAGTTGTTTCTGATCTGACATTTGAAACTGCAGCTAATCAGGCAAAAAAGTCCCTACATGCTCCTCTTGACTGAAGAGGAACAAACCTGACAGATTTACCCCTGCACAGCTTTATTGATTTGCAAAGAAAAGATGCTCAGTAAAGTCTAAGTGTATACTTTAAGACAATGATTATCACTCTGACCCTTTTTTCTCATGAGCACGTGGCTAATATCATGCTGAGCAATACCTGCTACAGGTAAGCAAGTCACAGTAGCAGAAGAAAATAATTGCTAATAAGAGAATCTGCCAAGTATTAAACATTCATTTTCACAGAAGGAATAAAATGCATATTCAGTTCCTTTCTTTTAGCTGTAAAAGAAAAAATTGACCTTTTTGGTTAAAATCTGATGCAAATTTTCCCCTTAAAATAAAGAGTTCAGAGTTGACACTGTCACACAAAAATTGACACTTCAAGGTTATGAACAAACTAAGTTTAATCTAAACCTAGTTTACAATTGCATCAGATGAAGAACAGTTTCAGTCTTTCCAGTCAACAAATGCAGCAGAAGCTATGTCTGTGTCAGCAAGTAATTCAAAATGATATAGCGAATCCACAGAATCTCACAGTTGATGCACCATCTATACCTACAGTATTTACAGTCTGGAAATGTAAAGGCCCAGTTTTGTCTGAAGCTCCAGACATCCTCAACACCTAGGTAGGTGGTTTCAAGCTGCCTGAAAGAAACCACTGCAATGGACTCAGGTCACCATTCAGAGCTGGAAGGCCCCTGGTGCACACCCAGAGGCCAGGTCCCAGTTCTGAGTTCTCCAAAAGGAAGTGAACTCAAGAGCACCAAAATGGCTTTGATAGCCAAACCAGTCTGTGGGACGTGGGGATGAGAGAGGGATTTCCAAACTGCACAAACTACATTGCTGCCACAGATGTGGCTGGAGACAGCCCCTAAAGAGAACACATCTCTTAGGATGATCAGCCTCACACAATGCTTTTAGCCCTGGCTGAATCACCACTTCCTAATGAACTGCGTTGCAGTGTTCCCAGTGGAACCAGATGGCAGAGTTATCAGCATGTAGAGCAGTAAGCAGCAGTAGCGATGTAATCACAATTACAATGATTTTAAAGTTTCATTCTACCCACAGTATGAATTTTAAGACAGACATACAAAAAGGGGCTGCTCAGGAGAACCTGAAAGCAGAACTGCCACTCCTGTTGCAGCTGTTTACAAAGAACAGCTGTGCACTTGCAGAAGTTAAAAATTCCTTCATATAAAGGGGCACTAAGATACATAAGATGTAATACACTTCAAAAACACAAGCATTTTACAAGTCCATTTTACAAGCCATAATGTCTATTACATCAAGATTCAACAATACAAAGCTTGTCTTTATATTTAAAAATAGAATATAAACAAATAGTAGTTCACATTAAAACAATTGCCACAGAAAAATTTCTCAGAGAAAGTGCTTTACCTACAGGAAATACCCTAAAGCCTACCAAGCAAGCTCAAAAATTCTCCAATTTAGAAGTGGTAGGGATAGAAACAAAAAAAAAAAAGTGCAAGTGACATCCAGAACTTTGCTGGAAATCAAGAAGTCCAAATGTGCCATGTACCTCAGCTGATAGGTCAGCTTCATCTGAGGAGTCATTACCCCTAAGTATGATACAGCACACCATTTTGAAAAAGTAACAGAATAGTTGATTTACTTACAAATGGCTTTATTGAAGCTATAACTTAATAAATTTGATATTCAAGGTGTAAAGTTGTCTCAAAGACTAAGAATTAACACAACAAGAAAAAACATAAGTAATACACATCTACTTATGTTATCCAACTGGTAGAATTGAATCTGAAGGAAGCAATTCTTTCAAGATAAGGAATTAAGACTATCACAGGACTGAATAAACAGAAGGAAATACAGTAATAGAGTACTTCACAGTAAAATACCTCTTTATTAGGAATATATTTAAAACTAGTTCTTTATTTCAGGTAAGAAAAATAGCATTCTGACTTTTTGTCAGTGCTGATTCTGGTCATTTGCAACATTCTAAACAGCTAGAAAAGTTATTTGCACTGTTGTTGCCCATTAACAATTCCCCTAACTCTCCATTCACTGCCTTTTTTTACCTTGTTCTTAAATATGTTAGAAGAAATTCTTCAATAGGATTTGTATTTAGATCTTGGTTAAAACTGACTTGACAGTGACTCAGCATTTGTTATTAGCTCCCATGCAGATTTTATGAGCTAATTTGAAAAGAACAACATGGTTCAGGAACTCAACTACAAAGAATTGAAAGGGCAACTATCCAGGAAGACTGTGGTAGAACAAATCCCATTTTCTACTAAACAGTTTAATACTGTAAAGTAGCAGCAGTTTCAAGAACTTCTATACCTCTGTATAAGAGAGCACTGAAGAACAGAATACTGGGGTATTGCTATTAAAATTCAAACATCGAACTACTTCATATGTACATTTTTATACTCAGTACAAGTCTAGACTCTCTTGCTATGCTGTAACTTGAAAGTTTAAGGTAATTAGATCATGCTGTAAACAAAGACATAAAACATTTGTGTAAGCTTTACTGGTTTAGGAGTGTGTATAAACACCTGCCTTCTAAAAAATAAAAAAGCTGTTTCATTTTCCATCACAAAAAGGTAGGTTACATATTGTAAAACAAACTTTTATCCAATTAAAAATTAAATATATGCATTTCATGGGAGTGTTATACAGCATTTGTAAAGAAGTCTGTGTTTTTAGATACTTGACATCCATTTTCAAAATGAGATGTATCAGATAGGGAAAGATTTCGCCAGACAAATGTATTAATTTTTGGTCTTGGAATTTCTTCTATCCTCTGTAGTCAATGTGAAGCTAAAATACACCTGTTTTAAGTAGATTTCCATATGCAGATGTTTTTTAAATGCAGATGAAAACGATAATGATATTACAATCCCTAAATACACAAGTTTGTGGCTGTTTTAAGCAGGATTTTTAAAACATTTAGAAACACCAAAAATAGGCTATATCAGGAAGCAATCTGATACTCAAATAAATAGAAAATTTGCGTTTTAATGTTACATTGAATTTTAGTACATTTCAATCCAAGAAAAAATAAACAGACATACTAATGAGTACAGGATTATATATATTACAATATGCCTTGTTATAATACATTTGTAGTTTTATGATAAAAAAACCTGGAGGACAGATGGAGTTTGAGATCATTGTCAGAACAAAGCATTAAATGCAATTCTGGAGTAAGTATTTTTATTTAATTTCAAAACCTTAAAACAGCATTAGACCTTGGCCTTTTCTTTCAAAAAAATAATTAGCTACCACGGGGCTAGCAAGTATGTCTTCTAGGTTTAAATGATACAGAAAATACTTTTCCCAATTTTACATACAATGAAAGGACAAATGATTTCAAAAACAGCACCTATGGCTAACTCCATGTTGACCTTGACCTAGAAATGCATGTTACTGATCTCCACAAGGAATCCAGCAAATTTTGCAAGTTGTCCATTTCACATGAAAGCAAGAGGAAGGGGGTTATCATATGCAAAAATATTTTTTCCAACTGTTCTTAATGTGTAATTGAAAACTAAAGGCATGGTCTCTTCATTATAAAAAAATAAAGGTACAACGGAAACTCTAAAGGAAGATACTCAGCTATAGTGAAGTTGCAACCCTCTGAAAGGAAGGAAAAAGAAAAGAAGTCAATTAGCTAAGCTTTGTGCTCTAACCAAACTACTTACAGTGATTTTCAATGGCAAAAGCCCATGCTGACTGGGTGATTTGACAGTTCCAAATATTTTTTGTAATAATTTTTATTTGTATACAAGGACACTAAAATGATCCAGTCATGCAATGTTCACTTTAAGCATTCTGCATCTCTTTTCCAATCTTATAGCTAAGGATCTTGTTCCAGTCAATCTTGGTGCGGGTAACTGGCAACTGTCGACGTAAGGCCTTGAAAGTAGTGTCCGACATAGTCTGATAGTTCTCACTGATAGCAGTCTGTCAAACACAGTCATACAAAACAAACACATGTGAACAACAGAACTAGGATGCCACACAAACATTCAACGGCTCAGTGACCTGCTACTTCCTATAGAAGCTTAATTAAAACATGCTGAATTGAAATAATACTCAATGAAGGAAAGCTGCTAGATGTAGACTGAGACCGTGTGGAGAAAATTAGTAAGATATGTAATAAATCTGGCTGTAGTCAAGGTGTTTCAGCAAACCACAGTGTGGGCAATTAGCAGCATGAATAAAATGTTGATCAGAGTTAGCTCATACATCATTAATTCCAGACAGAAAAGTTTTCACTGTTTTTCCTGTGGGGATGCTGAAGTCAGTCCACAACATCTTTTGAACTTGAATATAATGCATACTATAGATACTTCAAAAATTTTTATTAAAGAGCATTTCTTCCAAACTGACAGAACAGTGTCTGAAATTTACCTTATGTTCAAGGTTCTGCAGAGGGTATCTGGAACAGTTACACTTTTCTAACTCTGAAATCACTAATTGAAAGAGGTGATGCCTATAGTCATATTTAGATAATAGAGTAGCCTCTGAACAGAATCTGTACAAAAATTCCACGTAGGGAATGCACTAATGCTTTGTGACATCAGAACTGCTGATACTTAATCAAGCAAGGAACTTTCCTGCTCTCAAAAAATTACTTCTGTTGTAATGTTAGGCAGGCGAGCACAATCACCAGAAGGTATGAAAAGGCAAGATGGAGTTGGCAGCACGTAATCTATTTACGTGGAGCTGCATTATCTTGCTGGTTATAGAATAGTAGTTTTGGTTAAGTATATGGTAATGATATAAATATGAGTAAGAATACTGTATTGGTTTCAACATACCTGATACTCATTTTCTGCAGCCTCTACAATTTTTATGAATTCCTTCGCTGTCTGAGCTTCATTCTAGGAAGAAAGCATTTGAATTAGGTCTGACACACAGCATAATTCTAGGACCAGTTGGATTATGTTTTCCCTATAGTTAGGAGTGATGTCAGGTAGACTCAATGAGAACTTGACCATTCTCTTGACCGTTCAGTGGCTAAACCAAAACTGAACATTCATCCAAAAGACATATCCCATATGATGATGATGATGTTAGAAAAATAAAATCAAACTGTAATAAGCATAAAGAGTGCTATGAAACTCATTAACATATTTTGATTAAGAATTCTATGGTATGATAAAAAGACATATGAAACAGATCAGCATTTGGAAAAATGATAGTGCCCACCCAAGTCTCTAAAAACATGCAAAGTATGGATAAAAACACTGTCAATGCTACATTCCCAATACAAACTCAAGAAAACTTCAAGAATATCAGCTAAACGAGAAGTTATAGTAGAAAATAACTCAGAAACCAAAACAGATTTGTTTACCACTAAATGTTCTGAATCTGGAGAGTAAGCTAAGGAAAACACTAGACTTTACATATCTGGTATTCCAAAATCATCCCTAAATACATCTTGCAAAAATGAGGGTGCAAATTTCATCATGATTGATAACGATGAGGTCAGAAAAGAAACTGTTTAAGGATGCAGATGTGTGGTTTGTTTAAAAATAAAATGTGTCCCATCAGTTAATCTGGAGGTATATTTGCTGAAGTGCTTAAAAGAAGTCTCCAGCAGGAAGTGAGGGTTCGCGAATTTCCAAACTTCCAATTAGCACTGGAGACATTCCTAAGAATGCTTTTGCAGAAGCTGCTGAAAGTCAGGAGTGTTCTCGTCCCATGTTATCTCTCATTCCTGCAAGGGCAAAGACTTGCAGAAAACTCTGACAGCTTCAACCATAACTGGTTTGAAGTTTCAGAGAAACTGCATCTAACAGCTGTGAAAGTGCTCTTGGACACTGCAGGAGACATGAAGGCGGAGGCAGAGAGCAAGCAGATGAACAAATGAACAGGTTTTGACTTTTCAGTGAACTGAGGAAATGCTTTCAAAGGCTCTGCTAATGAAAGGAAAAATTCAGAGGTGTGAGATCCTACTTGTCTCAGAGGAAAACAAGGAATAAGAAAACAACCTTCAGCAAAAATTTTTACAGCTCTAGCAACAAGAGAACTCTTCAGTCATTTATTTCTGCTGTGCCTGTTAATGGTTTTAAGATGGGTTCTCTGACAAACAACAAAAAAGAGGGGTAATTGAGGCTCCTTTTAATGTACCTACCATTTCTTCTCTGTGAAATAAGAACCTGTACAACGTCTGCCCTCTGTGAAGCTCACAGCCAAGGTTAAAAATTGGTAACCAGCAACATACTTGCTCTTGTTTTAGCTAAGTTACGTAAAAGATGTTTTCCTACATTGGTCTGCTGCTGCTTTACTGAATTACAAACCAGGATTAAGTTTCTTCCCAACAGTAAGTGAAGCAAAACCTATTGGCAGGAGAACTGCATCCCCATAACCTTCCCTGAAGCAACTCTTACTTGAATGAAAGACTAAATAGATCCCTTTGCTCTGGAGAGTCAGAAGTAATTTTATATCTACAGCTCCAGAAGTGTTATCAGTTGGCGCCACATTCCCCCATTTTTTACAGTGCTATTGCAACTGAAAAGCCAACAAGCCTCCCTTTATATTAACAAACAATGTTCATTATTGATGAATTGAGCTATTGAGCCAAATTGGCCACTGCTAGTTGTTACCGTTAAAATACTTCTACTGTTCACTTTTACTGTTTCTCTTTGCCAGCTTAACCTCACTGTCTTAAATTTTATTAAAAAAAACATCAACAGAAAATCTTGTAGTTTATAAATGCCATTAAAGACATTTCAGAAGTAGTAGCTGTTCCTGGTAGAACATTATCAATCCTTAAAAGATACATCTGGTACTATTTCTAAACAATTTTTATTTCTATTGTTTGTTCCTCATTACTATAATAATCCATTTGGCAAGAAATTAAAGAAAATGATGATTTAAATAAGAAGTGTGTTATGATTCTCAAGTTGAAGCATCTCTGAAAGGGCTTTTTGTACAGAACAAGACACTGACAGAACCAGTTACAAACAGAGAAAATGGAGAATACCCACTGCTGCTTCTCAATTTGTACCATTTGTTTACTGTTTTAGCATACTGATCTTCTAGTGAGCAAAGGAGGCAATTGCCTAGAGATTGTACTACTAAAGTCAGTTGTTTTAACTCAAACCTCCTTCAAATTCAAAAATTAATTCTAGAGGTCATTCGGCAGACTGAAGTTTAAATACAACAGAAGTGCAGGAAGACTGACAACAAGCTTATTAAAGCTTTAAAATCAAAGTTAATGTTGCTTATATAAGTCACACACAAGCATACATTAATTTTGGTTTTTACTTTTTTTTTTTTCCAAAACTAGCTACATGTTATGCAGAAGTAGTAAATATTACATATAAAATATCTGTAAATTTGAACATTAATTCCCATACATGTAGAATAACAAACTTCTCAAAACTTCTGAACTTTTTTTAAGCCTGCTTCTATTTTTAAATTAAAAAGTCACTTCAGTATACCCACTAAGGTCTTTAAAGGTCACTTACAGACACTGTTAGAGAATCTTGAATGTCTTTATGGCTCACCAGCTGAACATTACCATCTTCATAATAATGAACCTACAGAAAATTAAACAAAGAACCTCATATTAAGTTTAACAGATCAACAACATGCAGGAAAATCAAACTGTTTGTTACTTATCATAGTAAGAAACCTATACAAATCAGTCAAAACCACATACAGAATGTTACAGAACAAAAACAAATAGGAAAACCAAACTAAGGTAGAATTTACTATTTTTGAGGGGAAATACTGAAGAGGCTAGTCTGGAAACATAGTTTGTATTGATGTGCCAAGCAGTATTTCAAACAAAGAAGTTTAGGTTTTGGCTAACATCATGAAGATGACAACACCTTATTTATGTGACCTTACTAGAAGCTCTCGAAATGAACAGACTAGACCATTCTAAATGGTGAAGGCATATTTAGAATTAGAATAGTTTTGGGAAGATTTCAGGATACCGTGAAGTTCTTCTGCTTCCCCAAGTTGTCTCAGTTTTCTAGGGACAGTGCAATATTAAGTTTCCCTTTCTAGCTCTGTCTGGTTTGATATTTCGTTCTGTTAGATATATCTCATAACAAAAGCAGGTATTTATCTAGACAAAGCAGTTCCCAAGGTTAGATAGCAAAGCAGAATGAAATTATTTATTCTTGAAATGCTGTATCTACAGAACAGCTTCCTTGATTATTTTGCAGGAGAACACTAAAATTCTACCCAAGCTAACTTTAGTACTTTTAAATACAGTTGGGACAGCTGTGAAAACATTTAGTTCCTAATAAAACTGTTGGAAAACTTAAAAATCAGGAAGCACATATAAAACTACATGTGATAAGTAACAATACTTGATAAGAAGCTATGCAGGTCATTGACATCAAATAAGCATCTGCGAAGATTTTTTACAAGTTTGATAAAGTCAAGATAGTCAACATAGCTGATGTTATAAGAAAATGAAACGTTTGTGTCTCACCCTGTTAGACAACATAACAAATTTGACATTAATGCAAAATAGTATAATTTCTTATGCATTATGACCATATGTGCAAAAGACCTTCAACTTTGTAAATAACAGAAAAAACATGACACACAGTAAGCTGTAATACCACACAAAGGAAAGGGTTCCTAGATGAGTAAAACATTATTTCCTGTGATTCATCCTAAATTATTATTTTGCTTATTGTCAAATACTTGTTTTGGAATTAATTTCCTGTAAGATGAGAAGTGTTTACTCAGTGCACAGTTCTAAGAACTCCCAATGAAGCAGCAGAACCCGAAGAAATGTAAGTCTTCCCCCTTGTCCATCATGATTCACTGCAGAGAGCCCAAACCTCCCCTGTGCTCTGAGGCCAATATCAGCACAAACATCTTATCTGTGTAACTGAGTCACATTACTGGCAAACACTCAGACCTAAAAGCTTAGCAGAGATGGAGAGTCAAATCTTATTCTGGGATGTGTTATATCTTCAACAAAATATGAGAAGTAACTGTTCTGTACTATACCTCACTGCTGACACCCTTCTAGAATGCTAGATCTGGGTTCAGAAGACTACAAGGATGTTTATGAACAGAACCTCTTGGAAAGGTTAACTAAGGAGGGATGAGAATAACAAATTATCTAAGAGATAAAGTTAGTAACCAGTACACTTATCATTGTTTTCCATGCACAGTTGGAGCATGTTAAATGCCACAGGGACTTAGTTTTAATAAAAGGCTCTGCTGCTGCTTTTCCTCTTACATATAATTAAAGAAAATTAAACAGAAGAGATTCTGACAATTGAAAATCTCCTACATCAGAATTAACAGAATTTGAGAAAAAAGGAAGAAATTGTGCAAATGATCTTAAAAATACTGAAGACACCTGAAGATAGCAGGTGATGCTGCAATTTCCCCCAACTTAATAATAAAAGATCTTATCAGAAACAGAGCAATAGTGTATTACAGGTTTTGCAAACACTGAAATTTAAGTACCCTAAAATTATACTAATGCTGTAAAGACTTCTTTCTCTAGAAAAATATTTTGCTCCTTAAAAAAAATTAAAGCGCTTTTTTGTTTGTTTTGTGAGGTGAAGAGAGAGCACTCCAACAAATACTGAAGAAATTGTACACAATTTCTAAAATTTTAAAACTGAGTTCAAAATAACAGTTTCTACATGAGCAAAAAATAGAACTTTTCATCACTCTCCAGAACACACACTTTAATGAATACAAATAATGACTTGATTAATTATGTGAAATAGTACAAGACAAAATCATCTGGTGCCCAAATAGAAAAGCTGATTAGAATCTGAAAAAATTCCTCGTTCAGACTATTTTTTTGGCTGCTGTCCTAACCTTCCCAAGAATTAGGTGGACACCTGCTTCCTTGTTCTGGAAAACCTCTTAAGACATTTAACCAAAAGGACATGCTGTGGAGAAAATGCCTGCTTTGCTGCAAGTTGGATTTAAGTGGCAAAGTCTTGAGAAGCCTAGAAGTTACTTAAGGTGCTGCTTACCATGACTGTTGTGATCTGACAACATAATAATGGCTGTTCACATTTTGACTGTCATTCCAAATGTTAGCACCAGCATGGGAAAGCAGATTCAGGGTCCCCTGGCTTGGGTGAATCTGAACACAGCTACTACATCCTAAAATAACATCCTAGCCTCAGGCTAGGAAAACATTCCTTTGCATCTTCCTTCTGCAGTCATCTCTGAGCAGTAAGGACAAGCAAAAATCATGGGGGCACAAAAACAGGAAGAAAAAGAAATTCGACTCTGTCTTGTTAAAAAAAAAAAAAGAAAAAAAAGGCAAACCAAAAAAGAAAAAACCAAAAAAGATACACAGAAAGACAGACTGCACTAAGTTTCTAGTCCCTGATCCCAGAACTCTTTCAATAAACCACTGCAATGTATGTGTATATATTCCAGGGAACTAATCCAGGAAACTGAGTCTCCCTGCCTACCACATGACAGTCAGACTTCCTTTGGTCTCAAGACTTCTGCCTTCTTGGAACCTCTCCTTTCTGAATGCCCTAAAGCCAACAGGAAAGCCAAATTCTGAATCAAGAAGACACAGATTCAAAAATTTCTAATGGTGGAATTGGTGAAACCAAAGGTTTCCACCTTTCTGAACAATATGATAACATTAAAAAGGAACCCCATTATCAGTTAAAATGAAAAAAAAACAAAACATTCTACTTCAGAACAGGCCTGCCCTCAGGAAAGGCTTGTCTCATTGTGAATTCAACAGGAAACCAAAGAGGTGTATGCCTAGCTGAGGTGAATACACCTTCTCAAGTCCTCTGAATCATACATAGAACACACATTTTATGTTTTTAAGGATTAGATAAACATGCAAATTAAGTCACTAACACTTAAGTCAATGAGCATTGCTGCCTTGCTTATTGGGTCCCCATTTTCCCTTAACATACTTGATACACTGGCCTGAGTCTCCCCAGATAATGACTGGAGACTTTATGGCTCAGGACACAGTTTGAGATAAGCATACCTGAATTTTCAAGATGCCAGCCACTTGAGTGGTTGAAGGGGTGATTGTAAACTTCCATTCTGACCTCCAACGGCCATTCCTTAAAAAAAAAGTAAAACAAATTGGATGTCACCCCACTGGTTATGAAAAAATAGCCCAACATACATCTGATAGTCAAAGGAAACCCGAGAATGAAATTTGCAATGCAACTACACATGCAGAAAACCTTCCCCTAAAGATTCAGCCTCATGATCAATCAAGAACAGAACAGTTTCCTGAAATATTTAACCTCAGTTTCCAATGTGACCTAGGAGATTTGTTATTAAGGACCTTTTAACAGGAGAACTTAACTTCTGAAAATACCTAAAGCTTCCATTGTTATTTCTCTCTTGTAGTATTAGCTAGGCACACACAGTCAATATTTAGGTCCAGGTCCATCTAGAATCTGGATGACTAGATCAGCCAAAGTCACACTTCACCTCAGGCTATCAAAAAGTTGAATGGAAGGAATATTAAAGTAGCAAGACTTTCTGCTGTGTTTAACTGTAACTTGGTCTTTCAGCCTTCTTCTACCATTTTCTTTCCAGGACAACAATTTCCTTCCACAAATTCAGAATCCTTGCTAAAATGCCTAAAGTGTGTTTCAAACACCGGGAAAACAGTATAGGGAGAGCATGGTGTAGTTTCACCTGATTTCTTTCCTGTAAACTAGACATTTTCTTACTTAGCTATTGAGGTTAGTGAATTAGGTTAATACTATGGAGCTGAAGAAAGAAGGCCCTGCACAGTCCATGATTTGTCATGCGTTTGCACTTAAAGAAGGAAAGAAAGTTGATACTATGTGTTCCAATCCTGCTAACGTTAGGTGTAGATTCCAGTCATTCAGCAAGGGAAGAGAAAGACATAAAATGTTAAAATTAAGAGCTACTAATGAATCTGTATAATGACACATCTTGGATAATAACAATGGTAACTCAACTATAAAGCCATTGGTTATTATGTCAGACAATATCCAAATTATCACTGAAAATAGAGACTGACAGAATTCAGAAGCTTGATGGCATTGCTAAGAAAACTGAAAGGATTGCCCAACTTAGTGACACTAATACTACTAGTAGCCTTTTAGACTGACCCACTCATTATGAGAAAGCTTACATGCTGGATTATACCTTAAGTACAATTCTAGTTCTTGAATGCCAGGGATTCGATGGCTAGCTAACAGATTTGTTTGCTTCTCAGCCACTCTGTGGTCCCTTGAAGTTAAGATGACCACAATTGTTTCCACTCTGGGATATCTTTTTTGTCCTTAAGTTGCTTTTATAAAAAAAAATTCAAGTTTAGAAGGATTTTTCTGTAGGAAATGCTCTAAGGTAAAAGCAACACCATTTCTTTTATTTAGCTTGGCTGACTTAGATTGTTTTATAGGAGATTAACTTTCTTTAATAAGCCATCTATCCTACTACCTTGATAGTATTTCAAATAATCACAAAGCATGCTTCTTTGGTATATATTAGTTTTCTATCACCCACCAAACTTACTCTCATAGTAGGCCAACAGACTTCCAAATGCCTAAAAGACTGAAACACCTTGAGAACAAGTACTGGCTGTGGCTTGGGGTGGATACGCAACCATACAACTGGATAACTGAGGAATCTGGAATCCATTCCTCCATTTCTAAGTCTCCCAAACCAATACGCATTTATTACAACTTGCTAAAAACAAGAATTAGATTTTTGACTACTCCTGATAAACTGTTAAAAACATGGTCAATATTTACCCATAGATGCCCAACCATAACTTTAATAAAGAAAGCTTTCAAGACAGATTTTTCTCCATCTATAAAAGGTTGCTGTGTATCTGTTCCTCTTCTTTAAAGACTACAAAATTAATTATTTGAAATATCAAAATTCATTCATAGTTCCAAACTAAAAAGAAAACAAGTATTATTTCAAGTTACTTCTAATATTGATGTAAAACATGCAGACTTAACTAGTCAAGTTTAAGTCAAAAAGAAAAAAATATTTATTAGCTATACAAATTCAATAAAAATCAGTGTACTGGGCAAATTATTTAACTGATATATACACATGCTGAAATTAATATGGATATGTAATATCCACCTTCAGAATCAAACTCCAAAGATTTCTGTACTTCCATTCATTACCTGTGGGATTACTAATATAAATTGCAAGCAGATGCAAAATAACAAACCAAATAATGAAATAACCTTCTTCTGACAACTGCACATATAAGCTATGTTTAGGATATAACCTCCTTAACTCATTCGTGATACTGTGATATTTTATGTCAACTCTGGCCAGTTTCCTGTATGGAGCTACCCAAAGTTTACTCCAGACTGTAGAAAACATCATTAAACCAAGTCCAGGGGAAAAAAAAAAAAAAAAAAAAGAAAAAAAAAAGCTGCAGTTTGTAAGAGTTTATTTCATCCAAAATCACCTTTATCTGTCTAACCCCAAAACTGATCATTAAAGTCCCACCATAAAGTGTTTTTTGGTCACCTTCTTGCTCTGAGAAATTCAAACTAGAAGGAGCTGGTTTTATTCTGTCAGTCACAAAGGAAGCAAAACAAGCCAAAGCAACTGTATTAGGGAAGACACCCATGAGTATTGCTGTCAGTGTGATAAAAAGGAAAATTAATCACTTATATCATCTGTGTGATATGGAATTTTGCAAAGTTCTGCAAAAGAGATGCAGATACACAGGCAGCCATTTTACTTATCACAATGGAAGAGATTTCTACAGTTTTGGCAGAAAAATTTGGGAGTAGAGTGGAGGGAGAAAAAGGGTCCCCTGCAAGATATGCATCCACCTTCTTCTCTGAACTAAGGATTATCAGTGTAATGGCACTTACTCAGTCTGCTGTGTTTTACTGTCTGTGGATCCATACAGAAACTTACCAAAAATTTTTTGCTTGAAACTGATGGCTCTCTATGCATGCAATAATGGTTTGCTGTCCATCAATTGTTTTACCATACACCTTAATTAAAAAAAAAAAAAAAAAAAAGGAAAAAAAAAAGAACAGAGTCAAAGTTTGAGTAGACCTTGCTCAAACTGCTTAGATATCTGGTTCTACTATTGTTACATAAATTGTAAAATTTCATTTTATAACCATTATGGTCATGCATAACATTCTGTACATGAAACAGTAAAGTATTTATTACAATGCAGAAAAAAACTAAGATTAAAGTCAATCATCTTACCTAAATTTTATATATTGTGAACTCCTTTATCTATCACTACAGGAATTCTAAGCCTTTAACAGTGACTACTGAGATAATATATATATTTATTACCAGCTGGGTTTCAAACACCAGTTATTCTACCAACTATATGACAATTGAAACCTATACAGAATAGCAAAAAGGCTGGGTTTGGTCCTCTGTTCTGCTTTACCCCCCAAATCAAATACTACTAAAAATTATCTCAGCAAACTTGCAATCTGGTTTACTTTACAGGAACTGGAACTCCTCTGAGTGCTTGGGAATCCAATTCAACTTGTTAACTCAGCAGCTGATTTACTTTCCTGCTCCTAGTTAATTTTTCTGTTGCATCAACATAAATCACCGAACAGCTATCAATAGATCAGTTTGCTGAGATTTAAATAGTCATAGGGCTTGTAGCAGCAAGCAAATACTATTTTAGTCCAGATTAAGTGGTGTTATTTTAAGAAGCTCTCAGAATCACCAATTCTGGTGATAAGAATAATGGATATACACGAGATATGATGGAGCAAAACCAGTTTGCTTTACCAAGACAGTTTTGTCAGTAAACCAAACCAAGGCAGACATTTCTATCTAACAGAATTTTTCTCCCCTTCTAAGGAACCAGCCAGACAGCCAGGATCAACCTGCAGTAATCCACAAAATGTCTAAATGCATTAAGAAATTTAAATAAAAATGCTTACATGCAGAGGTAAATCTTCATTATGACTCGCAGTAACTACCCACTAATAATCCAATAGCTAAAACATTAAATTTCTGAAGCTTCCCTGCATTTCTCATGAACCCCCAACAGGAATAAATTCTTTACAGTCAAAACTGCCTGTCTTTCTAGTTTACAAATAGCTCCCTTTTAAAATTATGTCTATCTATAGTGGTACAGTGGTTATGTAATTTAGCACTTACTGTGCAGACACCATTTGGATAGTGTTCCTTCACATACGCTTTCATTGCTGTTTCAACTGAATTTCTCCAGGACTCTATGGCATTTTCAACTTCATGAGGTCTAGGATCAGTAGCCTCCTTTCTTAAGTGATCAAATTTAAAAGAAATCTTGTTCTTGGGATCCAGAAATTTTCCATTTCCCAAATCACCATGTTCTGTTATCAAAACCTGTATTATAAAATTTAAGTTAAAAATTATTTCATTTTTATATATTTATATACAATTTATTAAATCATAAAATTAGTTAATAACATTTGCTATTCAGTAAAAAATAAAAAAATTCCATGCCAAAACTTCTTATATCCTGCATTTAATGGGAGCTTAATCACACCCAAAGACTTAGATTTTAAACAAAATATGCATACAGCAAGAGAGAATGCAAATATGATACACTGCCTCAGAAAAACAAGTCTTGAATCTCACCCTCTTACTACAACAAACAATGCAAGACAGAAATCCATGTCTCCTACAACTAAAGAAGGAACAAATTGTTTTTACAGCTCCAAAACACTGAATTCAGCAACATCACAAAGTAAATTTTCAAGCTCTTTAGGTATCTCTGAGTGATTAAATTATAGGACTGGTACTGGTACTACTGAAGGGGCACAATCTACATTTTGGTAGGGAAGATGCATTTCTTTTAATTTTCTTGCCAAGAACTGTTCCAATACCAGAACATCTTTAACAGTTTAAGGAAGATTGCAAGTATTTCATTGTATTCATACCTGTTCGTCGTAACCGTCAATTTTTACAGGAGTAAACTGGTCCAAGTTGTACTGTGCAAATGCACTACAAGAGAAAAAAAACAACAAAAGCCTGCATCAAGCACAATCTTTCTCCTTAGTAGCGGTTAAGGGATCTAAATAATAGCTAATAATCTGGGCAATGATGCATTAAAAAATTAAACCAATGCTTTACCTAGCAGGCCAAAATTCTTGGAATCCCTTTGGTTCATTCAGTGCTTGTACTGCAGATTACAACCACCATTACACAAAAATTTACATTCAGAAGTAACCTGATAGAGACAAACAGCTAAGCTTTACAGTAACCCAGAGAAACTGGAAGAACAGATAAAGTTTAAATTCTACAGGGATCCAACCTACAAAGCCACATACCTCCACTCTTACAGATGAAACTAATTTTGGCATGAAAGTACAGTAGGCATAATGTTCTGATACAGAAGTAGGGTCTAAGGATGCACTGTCTTACAGATGTTCAAGTAACATCTACCATGAAACAGAAAAAAGTTGCTCTAATCATTAGGATACAATACAGATCTCTCCTCTGCCAAGAATTTAATCTTGATCAAAGATGCCCAACACACAATAGGGTTTTACTTGCCAAGCACACAACTTTAAACAAACTGCTTACTGATTATGCAAGTCCTACTGGAAAAACATCTTGCTTTTATTCCAATGAGTATGTGACAGCTGGTACTTACTGGGCTGCTCCTTCCCTGAGAAGATTGTCATTATTAAGCAGCAACCGAACATCTGCAAGGAGGTATTTACAACATGTAAGTACAGTTAACACAGAAACTTGTTTCAGTCACATAACAAATGTCAACAGACTGCACAAAACAAAGAAACCCAAACTATTCCAAACCCACAGAGATTACTAGGTAGGAAATTTATTGCTTCATATTTTATAGTTTTGACTAAATAAAATGAAAATAATAGTATAGAAATGTATCTCTTCCAAGACAATCTGGCAAATAGATGTAAGTTGTATTCTATAGGCTCTAGGAATCTGTCAATCTAGTTTTTAGTGAAGGTGTGAATGAGAACAGCACAGAATTCTACTAAGTTTCCTTTAAATTGTATATTACCAACTCCCTCACACAGTATTATTGTTACTGTATTCTGATGACACTGATATAGTATTCATTGAACTTACTGGTTTTTAAGCCTCACCATTTTTAGTCCCATTCCTAAATGACAGTAGGCAGAGGATTATACACCACAATAACATTTTTTCTACCATGATACAAGAAACTTATGCATATAAAATCAACACTCTCCTCAAAATTACTTAATATTTATTGTGCAGCAATTTTCCCATTTATGTACTTGACTTTACTAGGCACTGTTTTAATAACAATTTAATTCACTGCTCATTAACTAACCAATCATTAGTCTCACCAGAACATATTAAACTTCTTCTAAATATTTCCAAGGTATCATTTGAGTGAAAAGAAAAAAAATCTGGAATATATTTAAGGCATTTTTTTCTTTAAAAAACAAGCAAGCAAACCCTCCTGAAATAAATCAAACTCCACCACCCAAAAGAGAACACAAAATGCCCCAAAGAAAACAACCACCTCACATACTCAAAAAACCCCACACGAAACCAACCAACCCCACAATTTGCAGAACTGGAATGAAAAGCTTTCTCTCTCTCTTTAAGAAGGCAGCCTGAATCTCATTGAACATTGGTCAGACATTTGTGATCAAATGTTCATTATCTGTTTTCAAACACACTGTACTCTGTTACTGAGCAGGTAGTTGCAAATATGAATTAGCATAACAAAGTTTGTAAGTAGTACTACTCTAAGACATTTTAATAATCTTCAGAAAGCTGAGTTGGTAAGCTGCTCACTTCAAAAATGAAGCATTGAATAATTTTAAATAATAACCAGCTGGCCACAGTTTAACTAAGAACAAGGTACTTGTAAAAGCATTACATTCTCTAATAAGCTCTCTCCAGTCTGACACTGACTACAGGTTTAGTATACTAAATTTACTTTTTTACTTGAATAGCATCAGAAACATTTGTAAGCCACAACTATAAAGCCTGCCTTTTTGTACTACATGTATGCCCAAATATCTTGATGACAGACAAGCAACAATTTAAAAAAAAAATAACATCTTAAGTAACGTTCAGACAATAGTTGAAAGAAGCTTATTTTAAGTTTTCTTTCAGTTTACCAATACATTCAGTAAAATGGAACGTGCCCAGAATTTAAAGGTTAGAAATATTTAGCTAGGATTAATATTCTTTCCACAACTAGCATTAGGCAGTAGTCTTTTTTGTATTCAAGTTAAAGTATTTGTAAGCATATTTCTTCTTTAAAAAAATCATTTTCATTTCGGTTTGTTTAATATTTGTTGAAAAATATAATTTGTCTATCAAAGATCAAAAATAAGAGTATGTGTCTTCTAACAGAAACCCTTGTAACCCTTAATTCATGAACCACTAAAAACAGAGACAAAGCTTGTTCCCACATCACAAAGAAAAGTAGTTTCCCTTGTTTTGCATTTAAACTTCGAGTTGTCTTGTGATTGCAAAGCTTATCATGCCCAGCTACAAAACCAGCCCTTATAGCAAGGGAACTGCTACAATATAAGCCACACGAAATTAAGGAGAATAATCAGCAATGCAGTTTTGGATATAGATGCCTTTAATGAAAGGACCGAGCAGACAGATACTCACCATTGAACACCTCATTGAATTCCCCAGGAGGAGCATGAATTATGAATTTTGCTGCTATACGCACCTTAAATACAAAAAAAAAAAAAAAATCATGTGGTTGTATATACTTGCATACATTCCTATTCAAAGCAGTTATGCATTATGCAGTTTTAACAGCCAGACATGAAATTGTACAACTCCCACTGTTTCACATATTTGTTCACATTACTTCAACTACTTGGTCTTTATTAAAAACACAGACCATAAAGTTCCACCTCTTCAAACAGAACAGAGATTATATGTGATGGAAGTCATTCATGTTTTCTATTACTGGCAAACAGGAAAAGATGAATATAATAAATAAGATCAATCACATATTCACAATCTATGTCAGCTTTCAGTCCATGGATGCCTGGGAATCAATACACAATCCAAGAGAGCAAAAAATCCTGATGAAGATGCATTTGATCTTTAAAGCTTCTCTTCCAATTTCACTACATATAATTTGGTTCTATACTTTCCAAAAGGTCCACACTGACAGATTAAGCTTAAAAACACTGCATAGACACTAAAGCTTGTAATTTCACCTACATCTACTTAAGACTTCTTAGTACCACAGTACAATCAGATAAAGCTTTAAAAAGCCTTGAGACCTTAACTAGCAATTAATGGCCTTCAGCTTCAGCTTCTTGCAGAGAGAACACAGCATAAGCCAGTATTTCCACTAAAGTATGCACACCTGCCCTGGCTTTCTCTCTCCTTCTGCTTGCACAAGTCCTTGTACAACAGCACAGTGAGCAAAATCAGGAAAGTTTTTGCTCTTTATCTTCAGACTAGCACCCTGAGCTGGTTCACTACACAGCTTGTAGTGAACACAGCTTCACACATGTGTTTGCAAAAAAACCCACAAAAATACTTTCTAAATGTGAAACAACTTTTAAACTTCTCAACTATTACCTTACTTGCAGAAGGTAATAGTCTCACTTCACAGACACACTTTCATTCATTCTTGCTTTCATTTCCCCCTTGCACTGTTAAAGGCACCCATTATACAAACTAACTAAATATTGGTTCCCTAACTTAACCTGGCAAAAGTTCCTATCCCTTACAATTATCCAAGTTCACCAGACACTTAAAGCTCTCTTGCATCCTCGAGATGGTGTTGTTATTCGAACACAGGGTACTATCTGAACCAGTTTTCCTTTCCAACACCTTCTATCACGTGCCTATGGAATGAAGAGCTGGAAGATTCAGTGTCTGGGAGCACTGTTTGAAATTAAGGTGTTTGAGAAGCACACATTTCACTAACAATATCTAAAAATAATTGAATAATGCATTACATCTACACATTTCTTTGTACTTGAAACTACAAAAGAACTGAACATGCTAGAGCTCTTGAACTGACAAGAAAACAGCTTTCACAACTGAGTAGCAATACAGCCAGTGTCTGGGCCACTGTTTCTTGACAGGGCCCAAATTTCAGACAAGTGGCTCCAGGAGAAGTGGTTCAAGTGAAGTGTCCTGGGAGAGCACTGAGCTGCCTCATTAGCAGCGTTCAAGCCTCCTGAGATCCCATGTGACCAGCCCAGGCAACTTTCAGGTCACTAACAACACATGATCCTTCAGAGCTGGATAATGGAAATAGAAAAGTTGTCAGTTCCCAACTTTCTAACCTAAATGCTACAATTTGGATTGCACACGGCCTTTGTCTGCTACCTTAAATATCTACCATCAGAGCTCCTCTTTCCATGTAAACATGAATTTGCATTACACTGAGATAAATGTCATAGAGTTCACTCTTCTCAAAACACACACAGAGAGGCAAGAGCATCTTCTTCTATGGCTACTTATTAAAGCACCTTGGATTGTCTCATTTCAATGAAAAGAATGTAAACTTATCTGTGTTATCAACATTATCCAAATCAATCTGCACACTCCTCTACCTCTTGCTGAAGTCAAGGCACCATACTGAGCTCAATGCTCAAGCTAATTAATATAAAGAATGTGAAATAAGGGTAACTTCTGGTATTATTAAAGCACTCACAAAGGAGAAGGGCAAGGCAGGCTCCAAGGTTCTATCACCAGCACATTTTATCAAATGACCAATTGTGCTGGTTTTGGCTGGGGCAGAACTAATTTTCTTAACAGTTGCTGGTAGGAGACTGTTTTAAACTCGTGCTGAACACAGTGTTGATAATAGCTGTTTTTATTGTTGCTGAGCAGGGCTTACACAGCCAAGGCCTTTTACTGCTTTTCCTACTGACACACTGACAAGGACATTGGGGGTGTCTGGGAGGTTGGGAGGAGACACAGCCACGACAGGTGACCCCAGCTGACCAAGGAATATTCCAGACCATATCAAATCATGCTTAGGATATTAAGGGATGGGGGGAAGGAGGAGGAAGGGGTAGAGGTTTTAGAGTGATGGCATTTGACTTCTCAAGTCACCGTTACATGTGATAGTGCTCTGCTCTCCTGGAGATAGCTGAACAGCTGCCTGCCCATGGGAAGCAGTGAATTAACTCCCTGTTTAGCTTTGCTTGCATGCACACCTTTTGCTTTTCTTATTAAACTGTCTTTATCTCCACCCATGAGTTTTCCCACTTTTACCCTTCCGATTCTCTCCCTGATCCCACTGGTGGGGCAGTGGCTGAGTGGGGCTTGGTGGCCGCCTGGGATTAAATCATGACACCAATTAACAGGAGCAGGGATCAGCCCTGAAAAGCAAGTATTAAGTTGTGTGATTTCAGCATAACTATCACTGTTCAAGAGGAAGAAACATCATTTCTTGATTACTTCACTTCAGGCGAACAGGACTGCTCACCCCTGCCAAGGCCAGGTTAGTTCTGAGCAAGCACAGAAACAAGACTTAGAGACATCTGGAGCTGTGAAGTAACAAGTCCATCAGTTTTGGGCAGGCAGCAGCTATAGAAGCAAAATTAAGCAAAACGTGGGTGCCCAAACTGCATCCTGAATGACCACATGCTTTAAACTGGTAATATCTCTAAGGTGATACATTAGGTCTACACTAAAACATGACCACGACCTAATTTTCAGCTATTTTGGTAATATAAATTTGGTTTTGCTTATTTTTTTCACTATCAGTAAAAACTATTCTTATCAGTCAGATTAGCTACACTATAAGTAATATTCACTCAAAAGCATTCTGTAGTAACAGATGTCCTCAGGACAGGCCAACCTAGACATTACTTTGTTACAAACATTTTACAAGTAAATTCAATTTCTCACTGATGGTTTTTTTCAGTGTGAAAATTTATCACAGATGACACTTTTTATAGAACAGATAAACACAATCATGCAAATTTGCAATGAATAAATCATCAAGTATAAAGTATATTCATGTTTACAAAAGCAAAAAATCTAATGTGTTTTCAGAAGTTCAGAGTGTGTCAGCTAAGACACTCTCTGTATTTTGCTAACCTGCCTTTGTGAAGCAAATTTAAAAGTAATTCACTTTCCTTCAGCAGTAAAACTGAATTCTCTGTGATGAGTATCTGATAAAGCAAGTATTTCCCCAATTCATACATACAGAAAGCCCATATAAAATAATTAAATCCAGCAGTCTCACTGAACACATTAGAACTGGAAAGCACTTAAAGACTTATTGCCACTGAATTTTTCCAGAAATAAATGCTCTAAAGGGGACTTCTGTTTTTCAAACCCAGACTGATCCTGAAGGATAAATAAATGCACTTCCATGAGCCTTTACAAGATTAGTATCTCCTCCTTTTTGCAGGAAAAAGCCTCTGGCTCAGCTATCACTTGGAAAAGCACAATTAAAACAATGGGTAGTCCATATAAAATATGTTCATGGGCAACTAGAAAAATATAAAGTAAAAATGCACATAACTTGTAATACCAAGTGACAGGAAAAAGCTAAACTGCCCTTTAATCAAACTGAGATAGGAAATTTTATCTGCTGAAAACAGTTTTAAGAAAATCAATCAGGTGCATTACAGTTGCAGACAATGCTGATTATTCAATGCATTGTGACTTCTAAAAACTGATTTGAGCAAGCCAAAACAGAAACATGACAAAATATTAAGAACCAAAATGACAAAAAAACCTTTTTCCATTTCAGAAAACTGCTACCTTTATACACAGTACAAGGAACTTATACATGTATCAGCACGTAATAAAAAATTGTTACAATTGAGTTTTCCTTCAGAAAACTCAAAGACATAAAATACCTTAAGTTTCTCCACTTATTACTGTAGTTACTCCCAAAACACTACCTAAAGTTTAAGACAGTGTTTTATCGATGTAGATTTGATTTACAGACAGTTTTTAGCTTCAAGTCTTCAGAATGGCAAGAAACTATAAACTTCAGACTTCACTAATCCAGAACATCTGATCACCAGTGGTTTACAAAAAAATAGCTTTTACCACAAACCTATGTAAGGAACCATGCATTTTCTATATTAAATTTCTTGAATGCAAAAACCCCTGATCTATGTATGTTTTTATGAATCGTGTTTTTGTGCAGGTCTGAGCATTAATTTGGAGAAATCATACAGAAGCTGAGAGCCAGTTTAAAAAAAAAAAAGGATAAAAATGACTTGTGAAACACTGAGAAGGGAACCATTCCCCACTGCAGCCACTCTCTTTACCTAGTTTTCACATTTACACCACTCTCAGTCTTGCTTAAATTGAAGTCTGCTCTCAGTAGGTAAGAGCCAGCAAGATTTACTTTCACAATTCAAGTGAAGCCAAATGCTACCCATCACATCAGTTAAAAGTTTATGAAACTTACAAGCTTATTGATTTTATAAACTATTTCGATAAAGGTAAGAATTCATACAGAGAAGCCTAGCAAAAGAGAAAATGACAGGATTGTTGTATGTGATGAACAGGATTATTAGGCATTATGCCTAATTCTTTGTTCTGCTAGAGATTAAAACAGTTGGTCTATCAACAAATGCCTACACTCAGTTACGACAATATTTGCAGTTTTCAGACTACACAAGCAAAGAGCAATGTAGTAATGTACAGAATGGTGGCAGTTACGTTAAACCTATTGTTTTCCATACTTCTGCCTTTATTTCAAAATTTCATTTTTCTCAATGCATAATACTCATCATGTACATACAGAAATCCTACTTCTCTATCTTTTCCAGCCTAAGACATTCTGAAGTTTATTTTATTTGTAAGAAGTTACACATAACAGCCTCAAATTCCCCGAGATGACTCTTCCTGTTCCGGGCACATGAGGACTGACACTGGTTGAAGAAGCCGGACCTTGTGTGCTGTATGTGCCTATATATGGTCAAGAGTAGCGCTCCCACTGCAGGGCTCCGCAGTGCCACTGTCAGCTCCGCCAAGGCAGCTCGCTCCTCGCACTCTGCTAAGGTCCATCTAACAGTAACAGACAAAACTCTCCCTCTTTCATTTCTTTCCTCCCTTTTAACTCGACTGGAAACACAGTTATTTCACAGCTGTATTTGCTAGGCACCCAGACAGCTCACTCCTTCAATCTACATCCATGCTGCACAGAAAAAACTTGTTGACAGGCAGGATGCAGTGAAAGTACATACTCACCCTTACTCTTTCCTATACATCCCTTATTTCAAATTCAGAAATTCAGCTGTGAACTCTTTGCAGCAGGGAGACCCACCCCTTCCTCTACACTTACAACAGGTCAAAGGTTCACTGCTCCACAGCAATAAAAATGAAATAGTGAAATAGATACTAGAAGCCCTTTTTACCGAAGAAATTGCATGAAAATTTGGAAGAGGGGAGGAAAAGGAGGAAGAGGGAGGATGTACAAGATTCCCACAATAATTTCCACTCAAAGACAACTTTGTTGCTAATCACAGATGAGAAAAAAGGGCATCCCACAGTTACTTTTATCACTGCTACATCAGGCTCAAAGCATTGTACATCATGCATTTACACTCTGGATTCCTGAGGATACCCTTGCTATTTTACAACAGACAGGAAATCTCCCACTCACAGAAACCTGTGTTTGGCAAAACGAAGATTATGAGATATTACATCCAGAAGGGAGCCCCAGGAACAGCAGCGTCTAGAGAGCTCTGTTCTCAGTCACGCCTTCTGTGTAGTTCTTGTTGAAAGCCTGTCGGCAGGCAACTAAATCAATGGGTTTGTCTTGACCCACGTAACTCTATTTATAGGTAGCTACAGGGTTTTCTCACAATTACCTCATAGTCACATAGATATTAACACAGACTGATGTAAATGAGGCAAGTTTGAATTCTCTCAAGATCTGTGATCACACTCAAAATAAGGGATACTTCTTGTACTCACTGGAGTGATACTGAATGTAACACTTACCTAGTTTTACTTTGTTCTGAGTTTGATTCAAACTTGTGATTAGAGTTCAGCTTGAGCTGTACCATTATTTTTCAATATGCAGCTTTGCTATTCCTTATAAAACAAAATGGCTCTGACATCTACCACTCAAAATGAATTTTGCATTGAAATATGTAACACATCAAGGAGCATAGTCTAAGGTTCAAATACTTGCAAGACAAAATGCTTGATGCTCTATCCAAATATCAGCATGGTTTTTGACTTTGTAAACCCTTCAGTGTTTAAAGAAAATGTAACTGACTTGCTCTTTGGATAGCTAGATATTTCGTAGTACTGGCTCCAATTGCTCATTAAATCTTTAGGTTAGATACTTCCTGGGATGTTACACCAGTAGTTTTACAAACTCCTATGTATCATCAGTGCTCATCTATTTCTGTTAGTGTTCAGACAAGCAAATTGATCTAGCTAAAGAATAGCTTTAGAAGGTGGCAAGAAGATAGCAACCGATTTAGCTAAAAAAGAGCTATTACCCCATGTCAGCAGCAAAGGACTTGGGGTAAAGCAAAGACCTTCACAGCATCTCATAAAACCTCACCATACCCACGGTATAACTTCAAACAGCAAAACAGCATCCCCAAACACGCATCATCTCACACAAACATGGAACAAAGGCAGCAACTCTGGTAGAGAGGGAACAAATATAAAAGTAGTGTTGCAACAGCCTTCCTACCAAGCTCAACTGAAAATTCACTGTAGTATCCAATTCACTTCTGCTTCTAGAAGAGCTAAGGAAAAACGCTGTAAAAATGTGGTTCTGTGGCACAGGAAAGGAGGGGCACATTCCATACCTATGGTTTTGACTGAACAGACATTTCCTTAATTGTAATGCCTAAAGCTGCATTGCATCTGGAGAACATGTGTTTTCCTCAATTATTTTTAATACACAAGTATTTAAGAGTATGTAACAGTACCAGCACTTAACCAGTAGTGCAAAAAGAAAATCTTACACTATGTGTGGTAATTTAGCTGCATTCTTTCTACCTGATGACCTGACTTGAATAATGAGATTTATTTTCACAAAAATAACCATTTTGATGCTTCACTGTAGGGCCTTTCAGCAGAAGAGTATCTAAATATCATAGAAGTCTCCATCTTAAAATCACTTTACACACACATCATATCAAGGATTAAAAAAAACCCCAAATTTAAAACAGGACTCCTGAAAGTCATTTTTGTAAGGCACAGATAGCAAAAAGGAGTAAGAAAGCAATAGATGTTACTTGGGTAATACACAAGACTAACCATAAAAAAAAATTACATAAGATAAATGTCTCCCATGTTGTTCTGTAGTTACATTTATTACTCCTGAGTATATAAAATTGGAAACCTGTTATTATATATATTTATATACAGCTATTTATGTGTATTATATATATATTTATATACAACTATTTACAATTATATATAAATGTATACAATAGCAGCTGAGCAACTGCATACTTAGCTTATGGATCAGATAGACAACAGATAAGCAGCATAAAAAATTATTTCCCTGCAAAAGTCATTCACTGAAAACTGAAAAAGTAGTAAAATTTTACATTTAATGAAAAGCAAAGGCATTAACTTTTATTTGAGAAGTAAATGGTATAAGAAATGGCTAACCAAGACTTCACAACAAAAGAAACCAGTGTCATCTCCCACATAAAAACCTAAGATGTCCTTTTATAGGGATATCAATATATATGATCCTCAGCTGCAGCATTGAGGCCTCTCTTTCTCAGCAGTTTTTACAAAGTGGTATCCACTATAAGCTGAAAAGCCCTTGGTTCATATTTGTAAAGTCTTCTTCTACTACAAAGCCCAAGTTTTTTAAGTGATTCTTCCTCCTACCCCAAGATAATTTCTTATAATGGGATGCTCCAAGGACATCAAGCCTGGATTCAATAGCAGTGGGGAGAGAAAAGGAACATAACATAATTTGGTCTATGCAAATTGATAAAATAAGGTAATACCTTGTTATGTCTCCCCCTCCCAATTCCAGTATCTTATAATTCCCTCTCAAAGTTACCTATTCAAGATTTTAATGCCTTCTATCAAGCTAAGAAAGTATTTGAAGTATTTTACATTCCAGAAGCTTTTTTACTCAAGGATTAAAAAAGTAATTGCCATATGCTCAAAAACCTGGTTTCATTTCTCAACGAGTACTTTAAATTCTTCTACATCCCACCTCCAGAACCTGAAAGTGAATAGCATGCAGGGCTGCCTGCAAAAAATACACGGGTTTGACAAACAATGCAGCTAAACCCCTTTTTGTATTCTTTTTTGACTGCCAAATTTGAAACCAACTGAAAATAGAATTTCACAGCAGAACTGTAGGTTGAAGACTGTATTGGTAGGCAATAGAACTATACTTATTATACCATAAATTAATGTCTCCAGTTTCACCACTGTATTTGCCAAGAACTTGTTCTATTACTCTATTTTTGCTTCAATTTGTTTCTCTTATCTGCCTGAACTATGAGGTTTCCTAGGTAGCAAGCTTCTGCAAGAAGTTTTGAGAGTACAAAGACAGCAAGAAAGGGACTTTTGATGGTCCTGACGTGCCAGTGCATTATGAGTACTCCCTAACACAGCAGAAGTCATAATCCCCAAAGTGCACCTGATCTCTTCAAACTAGTACTAAGGAAAGAATATATGATCTGAAGTTTTAGAAATCATGGATCTTTTATTTATAATAACAGGTTTCATTTGTATTATTCGTCTTCAAGCTTCAAGTAATTACTTTTAACTTAAAAAGGCAAACAATTTTGCTTTGCACAGTAATTACTATAGGGGTAGACAGTGAAAGACAAGACACACTATACATAAGTTGCAACAACTACAAATTAGGAAAAGTGTCTGAGTGTGGGCTTAGACAAATATTGCAACACCTCACCCAGAGAGCCAGTACAGTCTCTGTCCCTGGAGATACCCAAAACTCAAAAGGGTAAGTCGCTAAGCAACCTTATCTAAGCTGGCCCATCTTGACTAAGCAGCATTTGAGTTACCTTCAGAAATTTCTTCCAGCCAGTATGACTGTAGAAGTAAACCAAGTTATTATCTGCAGTTACACATACAGTGTATGACTGCTTCTTCAGACAGTGTTTAGCACTTTTCCAAGAATGTATATCTATTCCGTCTTTCAATCTCAATGGTATTGACGCATTTTTAGGTTAAAAAAACCCAACGTCAACAAAAAACAAACAACAAAAAAAAACCCTAACTCAAGACAACACACTATCTTCACACACATTTTCATGTATATCCTGAAAAGGGCATGAAAATCTTAAATCTTGGAAGGCCTCCAATATTCAAAATTACATGTCAATCTGATAAACACTCCTAACTTCCTCATTCTTACTAAAGAATGTCATCAAAATGTTATCAAGGACACTTGCAAGACTTTACTTTATAGATTACAGTGCAATTATACCCAGAAAAGGCTATTCAAATGCACCTCCTACTCATCTACAGTCTCCAATTTAACACAATTCTGAAAGTCAGAATTCTAAATCCTTTCAAATCAAACGATGTAGAACACAAGAATTGCTTTAACACATGTAAATTAGAAAAGTAACATTTTTTCTATCAAAAATTCCGCTAATGCTTTCAAAGCAGTTTTAGGAAAAAGGTTTATATTTGCATTGAGAAAAGTAGCTGAGCCTCCCACATTGGTGGGTTTGTACATGTAAAGTGCAATCTGCTGCCAATGTATTACACTTTAAAGACAACATTACAGGTGAGAGATTCATTTTATTGGCCTAGACTTTTCATTCTAAAACACTGACATAAGAAATGGGTTTTCCTTAATCTGACAAAACTACACTGCAGAGTTTAGTTTAACTTTATTAGGTAAATTAGGTGTCAATATCTGCAAATGTAAGAAGTTACAAAGTTACACAATGCACCAGGAAATACCTGGAAGTCATCCAGGCTCACTTTCACAAATGGGACTACTTCCTCATCATAAGTGAAGTTTTCTTTTAATCACACGGTTAAACCTCATCTTTCTGAAAAAGTGAAACTATTGAGATATAAGCTTACTGAAAGAGGTGTAGTTCCTTTTTAAAAAAAATATGCTTGACAATTTCCATCTTTATTACGTTCAGCATTTTAAGGAATGCAAGAGCTAATTTAGTATTTAGAGACTTTATGTGTTATCCTTTCCTCCCTGAAGGCATCCTGATTTTCTGAGGCTTTATCTCAAGTCATGCACAGCTATTTAACTCTTGTGCTTTGTAGATTCACATTAAAAACAAAAAAACCCCAACCAAACCTGCAGAAAACATGTCTCTTCAAGTCACCAAAAATGGACTAGAGAACACTAGTTCTATGATTTAAATAGTTTTTGTGCTGTTTTTCATTGTGCCATTGTTTGTAAATGAGTGTTTACATTTTTACTCTTACAGTAAAATCAGTACCCTTCATGAATTATGGCCTACATTCATGTAGAAAAATGGTACCTTTAATATTCCCACTAATATGCTTATTAAAAATATTTTTATATATGTTTATTTGTTGTAGCTCCAGGTAAGAAAACAACTTCTAAATAAACTCGAATAAAACTGAACTGCAAAAGAATGGTTACTAGACTTCAACAAAACTACTTCAAATATCTTGCGTACATAAATAGGTTTTGCATTCAAAATTGGTTAAACTGATGATCTATTATCTATAGGAAGGGCGCAGAAATAATGACTTTGTTGCTTGGGAGTTCAGGGCTTCAAGATTTCCACCTCTCACATCCCACTTTTAAATAAACAAAGAGAATCAATAAACAAACAAACTTATATTATTCAACATACGTAAAAGCTTCTGAAATTTCAGTGACCTATGTAAATAACGCAACTACAAAACACTGTTGATCACAAAAGCTGTCTCTAGCACTGAAAAATCGCTGCTCCTGGATGCCAAAACCAGTAACTTTCACTGGCAACAGTCTAACTTCAGATCTTTGGATCTACACAAATTTTACACACCTTATTTGCTACAAACGGTCCTCGTATTTTTTTTTAAAGCTTGTTCAAATTTATTGTCGCACTCATTGCATCATTGAAAGAAAAACAAGGCTTCAAAAATCTCTTCAAAAATGTGAATCTAAGGAACAATATTGAGTTCAAAATCATTTATGCAATTTTGAATATTGAAATGCTCTTTCTGGTTCTTCTCCTTCCTTGGATTTAAAGATTCTTTACTTGAAGTGTAACAATCTGGTTTGCCACTATTCCAATTATGCCCCTTTCTATATTCTCAATTATGCTGAACACTGCAAGTTTTAAACTTGAATTATGCTACAGCTAAACACGGTCATCTTAAATCTAGCAACAGTAAGGCATATGGAACTGCTTACTGCCTTTGCAACACTTAAATCTTTTCATTAAACATAAAGTAAGATATGAATCAAAGACCTTTCTGAACTTGTCCTATCATTGCATCACTCGATCTCCTACTTAATTGTGCTCAAATATCATTATTACAAGTCTGAGACAAAAAAAGTTCTGTTACTTGGTTCACTTTCTTTTCTCCTTGAATTTTAGGAGTTTCAGGGGTCTAGTTATGTTTCTACTGAAATTATCTACAAAACTACATTATCACCATCATCTGCATCAGCCTTCAATACTATCAGTTCTGTATCATGGGAGGAAAGCATATAAAGGAGCAGTGTGATTTATTTCTCATGAAAATCAATGTTTGCCTCTTTGCATCTACTCCTGCACCTATTTATAGTCCCAACTGGATGAGTGAGAAGGGTGTGCTTGTCAAATGCTGTCCAGCTGATTTTTTTTTAACCTCAGTAAAACTCAATACTCAAAATAACGTTTTTACTGTACAACAACAGCACAACGTAATGCATCAGAAATAAAACCTTAAGGTATCACATGTATATTGCTACATGTACATTTTCCATGAGTTTGCAGTGTTGCCCATCTTTGATTTCTCAGCCAATAAAATATACTATCAGGCTTGGAAAATTCCACCCATACAAGATAATCAATTTTGTATGGGAGTGATAGAGAAATCGATTTAAATTTACAATGGATGAGTACTCATTCTATTCACTTATATCAAGGCAGGAAGAGTCTCTATGAGTCTCTGCACTCATTCTCAGGGAAAAGAAAAACTGAAATTAGTGAGTGGAAGAAGGTTCAGAACTTCACTTCATCAGCCACAAAAGCATAGGCAGCGCTTCCAAGATCATACAGAGACAAGATAAAACTATCATTCTGTCTTGTATTATAGGACAGGACAAGAAACAATGGGCACAAAACAAAATCCATGAGGTGCTGTCTGAGCACAACGAAGTTCACTGCAAGGGTGACCAAGCAATGCCACAGGTTGTCCAAGGAGGCTGTGGAGTCTGCATCCCCAGAGATTTTCAAAAGCCATCTGCACCTAGTACTGGGCAGCCTGCGCTAGATGACTCTACAAAATGATGTCCAAGGATCCCTTCCAATCTTAACCATTCAGTGATGGCAAGACAGCTTGTAGTCAAAGTATTTTGAGCATACCTTCTGGAACAATGTACTTGATTAGTGTTACTTGTATTTTCTATAAGGGGCTAGAAAAAACGCAATTACCACTTATACCTATGGATCATATTACGATTTGTATCAACAGAGAGGTGGCATTGAAATGTGAATTAAGTAGAGGAAGGCAGAGTCTTTAAACTTCTTGGGAAGAGGATAGCAAGATCTTGGTGCTGCTATGCACGCCTAGGCATATCAGTGCATCTCTACTTATAAAACAGGGTCAAACAGCAAATCTGCCTTACTGTAACCACTTAGATATTTGAGACATCCTTCTGACTTCAAATAAGTTTAAAACATCATTTATTGATGCCTTCCACATTGAGTAATCTCACAACTTCCATAGACATGAAAATACCCGTTTTTAAAGTGGAAAGTGAGCAAGATCATGCATTACATAAAGGCAGGAGCAGTACACCAGCACCATGTACACCACACCCTAGCCTGGAAACAGGCAGCTGCTGTGATGTGAAGCTGGATCCCCCAGAAAATGACAAGGAGCAGTGATAATTGAGGTCTCACAAAACATCCTGCTGCTTTTGAGACTTTTCTGGAAAAATGTGCCTTAAATTTGAGTTTCCAACTGCCACAAAAAGAGTACATGGTACATCTCGCTAACACAGGCCCTCTGCTCCTTGACCTCACACTTCCCCAATTACTGCCTCCTAACAGGAAGCAAAACAGCCTTTCCCATCCCCACAGCTCCTTCCTCTCGTAAATCGCATGTATCCCATCTCCTCCCGGAGCCTGCGGGGGTGCCCGGGGACGGCAGGCCGGGTGCTTCGGAGCAGCCGGCTGGCACGGGCACGGTGCCTCGGGAACGGGAAGTGGAGGTGGGGGAAGGGAAAGCCCTTCCGCGTCTCTTCTGCCTCTCCCCGCCGTCCCCGCGCCCCGCACGCCGGGCGGGGGCGGCCGCGGGGACCGGCAGAGCACCCCCCGCCCCCGCCGGGCCCCGGGCGCCGCCCCTGCCGGGTCCGCACCGTACAAGGCGCGGCGGGAGATGCGGCCGGGCCGGGCCGGCCCTGCCCCGGCCTCCCCCCGACCCTCCGCCCGCCCTCCTGCGGCCGGGCCCGGCTGCGCCACCGCGCTGCAAACAGGATCCTCGCCGGCTCGGAGGGACGGAGGACAAGAGGGCGGCGCGGCTCGGCGCAGCGTATCCACCCATCCCTACCTTCTCCTCGTCGGACAGCTGCTCCTCCAGGTCCGCCATCTTCCCGTCCGGCTGCGCCCACCCCCTCCCGCTCCTCCTTCCCGGCAGGAAGGGCGGGACCCGCGCGCGCCCCGTGCGGAGGCGGTGCCTTGTGCGCGCGCGCGGCGGGCGGAGATCCCGCAGCGGAGGGGCGTGTTGGGAATGGAAACCGGGGGATCCTGGAAAGGTTTGGACAGCAACTGGAGTTACGGGCAGCGAGAAGTAAAACCCACAAAATCGCTTAGATTGTAAAAGACTCTGAGATCATCCAGTTCCACCTGTGAGGAACACCACTTGTTCAACTAGACCATGGCATCAGTGCCACAAGTTTCTTCTTAAGCAGCTTCAGGGACAGTAACCCCCTCAACTTCCCTGGGCAGACCATTTCCATATCTAATTGCCCTTTCAGTGAAGAAATTCCTCCTAACATCCAAAATAAACCTTCCCTTGCACAGCTTAGGGCTATGTCCTCCTGTCCTGTCTCTGGTTTCCTGGGAGAAGAGACCTATTCCTGCTTGGCTCCAGCCTGCTCTTTCGGACAGGAGGAGAATGTCCGGGTTCAGCCCCCCATGGCAGGTGCTCAGGGCGGCCCAGGGGGTGCCGGTGCTGGGCCTGAGGCCTGGGCACCCCTCAGGTGCTGGGGGAGCTTGTGGGAAGCTCAGCCCAATACCAGCGACACAGAAATGTGTGAAGTGATTTGTACTGTAGGAGATTGGACATGGAGTGGGGTCAGTGGGAGAAAAATGAGTAGATTGGAAGTTTTTTACCTCCAGAGTGAGAACTTGTGAAGAATGTCATCCAGCGATGTGACATTGCAGGTATACAGGGATTGGGGATGATGACTTGCAAGGATTGCCTCTCGGACTAGTGGTTACTCTTTGATAACATTTGAAAATACAATTTCTTAATGCCCAACACAGTGTACTTCACCTCAGTTATGAACAACAAGGAAAAGCTGATTATTGGTGGGAAGATCACAGGTAATGAGATACACCTACATCGGTCATGGCTAGTGGTGTGAATGTAGCCAGCTTCAAGCCAAAGGATCTTGTTATGCTGTGGAGTTCGTCCACATCTGTTATTCTTGCCATGAGTATTTCTGCACAAATGTTGTCAATGTGCAGTACAGCAAAATATGTCTATATCTGTAGAATTTTTCAGGGCTGTTACTCTAGATGCTGTAAGAGGACTGTGATGTGAAAATGAAGGAAAGTGAAATAGGGCAAAGAGTTGCTTAAGTCAAATGTGGGTGTTATAATGGCACCAAAAAAGTATATAAGAAAAATGTAAATGAAAAAAGTAAAAATAATTAATATGTAGTTTGGACAACATGACTGGTTCAGGACAGTTGAAGAAAGATTTAAAATGTCTGAAGCCATGGAGGATAAAGATAATGGACAGTAGTGTATTTATGTCAGGAACAAGATAAATGACAACCAAAGCTAATGTTTGATAAGACCATTGCTAGATTTAGAATGAAGTGTAGAACAGAAAATGTGCATCTAAGGGATATTTGGGGTTTTGAACATTTTTCATGTATTATTTGTACTCAATAATAAAAGGTAATGATCTGTAACAGGGAACAGCATTGTGCAGCATTCAGTGTCATGCAACAGTACTTTACAGCTTCCACCCAGGAGTCTTAAGAGTAACTACCTCAGGTCTGTGAAATGCTCCTGTTAATTTTTAACACACCTTGGGATTTTCCAGCTGAGAGATAGTGCCATTATTTAATATGTATCAGGAAGATAGCTCAAAAAGGTAGATCTTCTCAGATAAATGGGAAGAATTTCCTTATAAGTTAATGTATCTGTTGGATGTACCATATTTATGCCAGATTTTTCTTGGAAATTTGCTGAAACTAACATAATGAAGTGAATGATTCAGAGGACGCTTAGTCATCATAGAAACTGACATGAATCTTCTTAATAGTACCCTCACAGGTATTTTACTGTGACCTTAGGACCTAATGGGAAATGAATAATCGTGCAGAAATAATGTGACTGTATTTTGTGACTGAAGTATTGTGGAGTGTTTGTGTGTCTTCTCAGGAAGAATATGGAAATTTCAGAGGGATTGTAAAGAAGGGCTAAAAATAATCCTGGAGATACAGAAAAAAATTCAGGATATGAGGCTTAAGGATGTCAAGATTGAGAAGTGATTTTGGATATAGCAGAGATACACGAGTTAATTTAGAGTTTAAATGCATCTTCTGGGAAGTCATATATCTCTGCTTGCTGTTTTAAATTGAATACAGCCAATTTCCAACCGGTAAATCTCATCTATAAAATTCATATTTTTTCATGTGTCAGTGTCTCTACACATTGATCAAAGGCTAATTTGCACTACAATCACATACAGAACAGCAAAATATCCTATTGCTTACTAGCTTGCTCATATCTTAGCAGCTGTCTAGTCCCACCATGTGAAGCTCACTGTGGGCTAGCAGATTTGTCTGATGAGCAGCATGTGGTTTAGTGATGTAGTGAGAGAAAAATTATTAATTATAAAAAGAACCCACCCACCTCCCAAACAACAGCTATTGAGTTTTACTTCATCTGATCAGACATGGTAGAGCTACCAGTCAAGTGCCTTGCTATTTTGGTGTACTGCTTCTGTCATTTTTTTTCTGTATTGACTTTGTAGAGCCAGACCCCTGGCCCTTGAGTAGCATTGGGAGGGAGAGCACAGAGCTCCTTAGTGCAAGATCTCCCTCCAGGGCTACCAATATCACTTAAGAGAAGTCAGTTTCTCTGTGCTAAAGCCATCCTGAAGATTGGCAATGAGGTGATAGGGTGTAGTGGGTAGCACAGCACACCTCTGTCCTGCTGAAAATTTAGATAAAAAATGCAGAAAAAAAAATTTACATTTTCATTCTTCATCAAGGCAGGTGATTGACATTTTATCTATTGCATCTGCTCGAAGAACAAACTCAGGAGAGGTGTATTCGGGGCCTACTTGTTTAACCTGGAGGATGTACTACATTCTGTTTTCTAGGACAAAAATGGACTCTGGCCAAGCTCTGAGCTGGCTCAGGTGGTGATCCTGGATGTGGGAAAGGAGGAGTGCCCAGAAAGGCATGGCAGCCTGTGTCCCTGATGCCTGCTCCTTTCCATGGGAAGCTCCTTCTTGCATCCTGATACCTGTTGGAATAAATCCTGATGTTCCTTGAGTTGGTAGGAGACATACTCCAGTTTCTGGGATTCCCAAGTGCGTATCAGATCTAAGGGTCTTGGGAATAGTGTACCAAATTGTGTCTGTATGTTTGGGGACCTAGTACTTGCAAGCCTCTCAATTTGCTGTTTGCGACTTAGAGATCCTTAGCAGTGAAAGTAATTAGGCTTGTTCTAGAGAAGTTGAGTGATAAATCCTTACAATAGTGTTGGAAAGAAAGCTGTGACAGGAAGAAAAAATATTAATAAGTATAACTGTAGAGCAAGCCTGATTGTGAGCTTCCTTAGATAGCACTTAGGATATTTTAGGCCCTAATGGGTATTCAAGGGAGTGACTCAGTAGCCCTTCATCCACTGTGGAGGTGCTTCTTAGAATCATGGAACAGCCTAGCTTGGAAGGGCCCTTGAAAGAGCAACTAGTCCAACCTTTTGTGAGAAAGGGAACATGAATGAGGTTTGTCTAATGCTCTTTCCAGCTGCACTTTAGAATTGCCTCATCTTGGAGGTTGTTCCAGTTAATGTTTGTTCTCACTGTAAAGTGTCTTTCCTTTAGCAAGATTTTTGTTGATACCTTAGAGTTTAATGTCATTTGGATTTTTGCTTATCAAGTTCATGGTCCTGCTTACTGTGGCATTTTTTTTAAATTGTTGCACTATGCTTTACAACCATAATACTTTTATATTTTTTTAAAATTTTGCACGATTTTTTAAAATGGAGACTATGGATGCAATGGCAACCTGGATAGTTAGAGTGTACTGCTTTTATGAGTTAGAGGGGTCTTTACTAACATATTTACCTTAAAAGCTCTTTTTAAGTGCCTCACAGGATTGCATTCAGATCTTATCCATGCATGCTTTGTGACTTCCTGTTCTGTTTCTGTTCTTGGAATTTTTCTCAGCTTCTTTATCCACCCCATCCCCTGCAATGAATAGTCAGTTATATAGCTTGCCTTACATAATTCAAATTCAAGGTCTAGTATTTGCTTTTCTTTTGACATGTACCCATGTTTTAGGAAGTAGATTCCGATGTTGTTTCTCTAGATTTATCTTGAAATGCAAGTCAGCAGTTTACTTTAGTGGTTACAACAATATTTAGTTCTCCCATAAATTGAGATGCTTTGAAGCTGAGTGGGATTATTAATTTGTGATACAAAACTTTTATCCAGGGATGGGAATATACGAAAGGAGGGTGAAAAAGACCAAGTGTTGAGCATTTTAGAGAAGGGCAACCAAAGAAAGGAGATACTCCTAGATCTTACTGGCTGCTACTCCAGTTCCAGCAGAGACAAGGAAGTATGAGGGCCATGGTCAATAGTACAGCAACATCTGCAAAGAGCTGAAGTCAACAAGAAGATAAGGATGAAGTGCTGCATGCTGAACCATCTACTTCTGATTCTAGTCAGTCTGCAAACTAGCTTTCTAAGTGAGCAATACTTAATATATTTTCACATTCTCCTGATTATTAGCCTGTATTCTTCAGACATAGGGGATCTGATTGTAGGTTTCTCTGAATGTTAATTATATTTGCTGTCTTAGTATGTTAGCTTTTTAAAAGCCGCAGTGTTAGCTATTAAAATGTTGTCTATAGTGGCCAACTTCTTTTCTTTACCTGTCCTTTGACTCCTTGAATGTATTGTTTGATAAAATTGTCAAACTTGCAAAAGGGCTTGATCCAAAATTCCCTGAAGAAAGAATCCTGATTTTCTGCTGAAATGTAAAAGGAAGTACTGTCAAGCAAAGAAGATTAGTGACTTCTTATAAAACATCTTTCATTACAGAAAATCTTCTCTCAATTCTGATGCAATTGTAATAAACAACTGAATAACAAAAGTGTATTTTAAAAGTGTTCTTGAAGTTAGCAGTGCATGACGGATTGCTAGAACTGAGCAATTTTAGGGGCTTAGATAAACACACCAGAGTTTGCAGGTAAAATAGGACAACTAGAGAAGTTTTCTGTAAGATTGTTTACAGTGTCTGTGGAGAAGTTGCTAACTTACTCTGTACTAAAGTGCTAATATTTTATTAATAAATTATAGCCATGTGCTGTGACAGTGCTTTGGAAAGAAGAGTATTAACATGTCTATTTTATAGCCTGTTTTTAAAAGATAAGTATATTTCTTATAGACAGGTACAGCTAGAGGCTTTCAAGGAGAACATTTATGCATTGCAAAGAGTTCAAAGAATAATCAGGGACTGGAAAAATGCAAGCAATCCAATCTCTGATTAGTTTTATTAACAAAAAACTTCTTGAATGTTTGTAGGTACTTTCTGGGATATCAGAAAGTTGTTAATAGGATGTTTTGTTGTATTAGAATACAGGATTTATGGCTAGTAGTTAAAATAGGACAATTTCAGACTAAAAATAAACTTAAGACTGATAGTCAGAGCAGTTAACTACTGGAATTATTTAACCAAGGCAACATTGGTGCTAGCAATTTTAGAGTAAAGACTGACCATTTTTCTAGAAGATACCTTCTCCAGTTCAGTGAGAACTTAAGGAGTCTTGTGGCCTGTGTTGCAGGAGAAGGTAGCAAGGAATATCCTGAAGCTGTCCTTCCTGACACTGTATGGCATGATTCTCTGAGCCCTTTTCCTTTTCAGCATCTGATGTAGAAAAGCTGGAGTAAGAATGGAAGTGGGTCCATGGAAGAGATGAATTAAAGAGAGGATAGTTTGAATGTAATAAACTGAATCCAGCGAGAATGGAATACAAAAAGGAGCAAAAAAATGTACCAGGGAAATTACTGAGGATAGAGAGGGTATTAATGAAACGGGGAATATCATGGTCAAATGAGTCATCTGTAAAAAGGTTAGTTCAGTATTTTAAACTGGATTATTGGGGAGTATTTTTGATACTTAGCTAATAAACACCTGAGTCTCAGCTCATGACCCTCAGCTTCCATCAACAGGGAGAAATAAGCGCTCCAAAGGTGAGATTCATCTGACCTGTTAAGACACCAGTCTTTGTACAAGATTATTGTCTGTATGTGCTCAGGTACTGTATTATGGCATACTAGGTACCTGTGTTATGACAGCCAAATCCCCTTTCACTGTTAGAAGATCAAAAAGAAAGAAGGTGATGGACCAGTGAAGAGGCACAAGGGTAAGGGAAGAACACAAGAGACAGCTGAAGTTAGAAAGCTAAGGGAAAGGAGACAGGACTACACTTGTAGTTGAGCACTGCTCTGTGCTCCCTAGGGAAGCTGTCCTCAAAGAGGTAAATCATATATTTATGCACAAAGGACTTTGTACCAGGAGGGCTGTACTTCTGTACTGCCTTTATTGCAGCTCCTACTCAGACATCAGGAATGCCATGTTGTTAGCTATTGATCATATGGAGATAGAGCAGGATTAAGATTAACAAAGGAAGAGGACAGGCTGGGGAATAGGAAATAGACCAGAATCAAAGTGTAAGGGCTCTGCACCCCATAAAGGCTAAAGAAGGCCCTTAAGATAAGAGTGTGCCTTACAAGAAGTCCAAAACTTCTTCTGCCTGAGCCAGTTTCGCTCTCTTTTGGTGTACCTAGTTGTTTGCCTTTGCTCTGTACTGGAGTAGATTAAGAAAGCAGCAGGAGAAAGCAAAATTGAGGAGAGCAAAGGAGCTGGAGCACTGCTTGTCCCAGTCACCAGATTGTTAGAGGAATAGAACACATAGTAGCTCACAGGATTTGAGCAGTCACCTGATTTTGTAAACCTCCATGAGAAAACATAAAAATTTCTTTCCTTCCCTCTCACTGAGCCTGGTTCTTGCTTATATTTTTAGTTATTCCTTAAAAAAAAAAAAAAAAAAAAAAAAAAAAAAAAAAAAAAAAAAGAAGGATGTCTAGTCTTCTAGATGGATTTATTTACTTTCGTTCTAAAGGAGACATTGTTTGGCAATTTTATTTTTCAACAGGAAATGGTAAATGTGCTGATTTGTTTAATGGAGTTGAGATTCACTGTAGGAGTCCAAATTCCTTTTTTGTTTTACTCTCTGTAGAAATGAATGTCTTATGTAGATAAAATCTCAATAAAGATAAACCATTCAAGCAGATGCGAGCAAAGAGCTGAGAATTTCTGGTCTAGTGTAGAGAAAAATGCCTCACAAAGTCAGTGGTACTTCATCCTGGTAAACAATGGAGTGGGGCCTTAATTTTTGATATTTTGCACATATTGGAAGAAATAGTAGGAAGAGAAGTTTGGATTTTGAAGTAAAATAATATAATTTTATTTTTCAATGTTGAGCCTCTGAATGATATGCAGCATAAGCACTTCAGCACACTTGCTTCTGACTTCAATAAAAGTTTTGAATGCTAAATACTTGTGAAAATACTTAGGAAAGTGTCTGAATGTTCATGTAGGAAGATTACTTCTGTTATCTACTTTCAAGTCAGTTGCCATGTTGTGTATTGATAAAATCACACTGTTCTATTAAAACATGTTTGGTTTGTTTGTGGGGTTTTTGGGTTTTCGTTTGTTTTCGTTGTTGTTTTGTTTTTCTTTTGTTGTTGTTGTTCTGCAGTGTTCTGTTTAATCAAAGGCTGGTTAAGACACTGGTGCAATTTGCCTGTAGCAGTCAGGACTCACCTGTGGCCTTAGAGCCCAAGATCTGCTTCCTTGGGAGATCTGTCATTTCTTAACACTGCACTGGAACACAGTGAAACCCCGTAGATATAAAAGATACTGGAGGATTTATCTTGCCATTTGACTTTAGCAAAAGTAGTCCTAAATATGACTATAGTAATTGCGTTGTTCTCAATTTTCTGTTGTCATAGAAATTGAGACTACAAGGGAGCCAAGATTTTACCCACATGGATTCTGAAGTTGATGATGACTGTGTATCAGGTCAGGTAAATTAAATGAGCAGGAATCAAGGGAGTTTATAGATTATTGGGCAGTGTGTCTGAGGGAATGCTAGTTTTATATTACTACACATTGTCCCAAGATAGCATTCAACTTGTTTGACTTAAGCCCCCTACATTTTCTTATTCTGAGGCCTCAATTTTACACTGAATTGGGTGTATAATGGTACAGAGGTCTGTTGCAAAGAGCAAGATTAAGATCAGAGGTGTAACAAAGTTAGTGCAGAAATTATCCATTGTATTAATAATTTAATAAGTTCAAAACAAACATTATTAATCAACAAATGCTTTTTTTGAGCTTAGCTGTGACCAACTTCATAGGCTTCATATTGACAAACCCTTATTAAATTGTTTAAGAGGAAGAATTTCCACCCCCTCCCCCAAGTATTTCCACTGTTGATTGTCTTGATGGGAATGAATTTTTTATTAGATTAACAATTCTATTTATTCCCAAGAAGTTTGTAAAAAGGGAAGATACTTTTTGCTGTTGCAGTAAATTGGGTTATAGGGATCGTTCTCCCCCAGCAGTCATGAAGACAATTGACAAATGTCTAATGCAAACCCTGAGAAAATACATCCCATCATAATGTCCTCACCAACCCCCCAAGAAGTCATTTTTTGGTTAAGAAAAGCAACTATTAAAAAAAAGTAACACAAAGATTAAAGCTCTGATTTTACTAGTTTCATTTCTTCAAGCTCAAGAAATACACAAAGGAGTAAATCATTATACTTACTCCAAAAATAAAAATGCTGTCATTTTCCTCTTTGTGGCACTTTAGAAAGCATTTTGTATGGACTAACTGGGAAAGGAAAACCTTAGAACTGTAACCGCATTTTGGTAGAAATTAATAACTCACTAAAATTTTTTTATATCTAGATGAACTATTTTGAACCAAAGAAAATGCTTTTGATCCTGAAAGGGAACAAAGTTTTATTCCATATATGCTTTAACCTGTTCCCCAATTTTTAGAGAATTTAATTTGCTACATATCTGTGCCTGTTTTATCTCCTGTTGCTGTGCTGTAATGATATCCCTGACTGATATGGATCAATATTAGTCTGAGAGAAAGCCTTGTGTACATTCTTTCCAAATGGTAAGCTCAGGCTTTTGCAGTCTGTGGAAAGCTAGTGCAAATACTGTGCTCCACTTCCTTCCTCACAGTAAGATTTTGAAGTTTTGGTTTTAGTCTCTCATGTCAGATTCAGGATATGCAGCAAAAAAAGAAGTCTCATGTCTCTGTTGTGATCTGTAGGATGAAGTGATGAAGAGCTACAAGCAGAAGTGAGATATCTATATATGCAAAGTAACACCAGCTAGTGTGATGAAGAGGGTTCTCTAGTCTCCCTATTATTTGATTTTCAAATTTTTGTGGCCCTCAAAAGTAATTTTTAGGGAAAGGGGGAAAGAAAAGCAGCAAGGTGCCATTATAAATGTTTCAGGTGCAAGAGAGAGTTTTCTTGGAATTTAATGGTAGCAGAAGATGAGAGTTTGATAACCTATGAAAGACCTAGAAGGAAAGATGGTGAAGGTGGTATGACACGGGTGGACCACTGCCTTGCTGTGCTGCTTGCTGACACGATGACATGAAGAGCTATTTCTAAGCCTGATTGAGCTTACTTACAGAGCTGCTGCACCTGAGTCCAGCTCCCTCATACATCTTGTGTCATCACACATTTTTTTCTGGCCATGCACTTGTGTAGTACATCATGGTTGGACCTGTATGTGTTAATTTCTGATAGTTTTAGCTCTTTGTTGCTGCTTGTTTCTGGGTTTGGCTTTACATTCCTTTTAGTCACAGTCTTTGCTCTGAGCCACATCAGACTACTGATTCCACCATTGCTCGCTGCCTGGTAAATTCTCCTGGGAGCCAGGGAAGAAAGAGAAGACCTAGGAAAGGAGTGGGAAATGGGAAGATGGGGAGAAAAGGGAAGCAGATCTCATGACATTTTTTTCCTTATAGCACGTGGCCCTTCACAGTTTCCATGCAATATAGCCTGTCTTTTGTTGTGGGCTGTATTCCAGGGGAGGATTTTTCAAATGATCTGTTAATAAACCCTGATTGAGTCACAAAAGTCTGTTGCAGTTCTCCAAACCTGGCAAAATTGGGGTTTTGTTGTGTGTATGGTGGACAGCCTGGTAGGGCCACATGCTGGTGACCAGCACTGTTCATGGCAGAGGCTGGGAAGGACAGTGACGAGGGCCTGATCCTGCCCATGGCACAAGGTGGAGAGGAATGGACTAAAATGGGCCAGGTCTGTGTCATACGAAGGGTTTTATGTTTTAACATTTACAGGAATTTCTCTTGGCCAACCAAACCGAAACAAAATTGAAACCAAAACAAGTAGTGAAGTGTTTTCAATGAATGTCAATGGACTGGTTCCCCTGATGTCAGGGAGAAGTTGATGAATAAAGCTACAAAGTCTGAAGGATGTGTGCTTGACTTCTGTGCATGCTGCACACATCTGTGTGCCCAATGTCAACTGAGACGTGCCTGATACTGTATTTTCTGGATTAAAGATTAGTGATACCAAGCTATAGGTACAAAAAACCCTCGGTGAAATATGAGTCCTTAGGATAGAAGGGAATCTGAGGCAATTGGCATAGAGATTGTAATCTTTCTTTTCCTGCTGCAGGATATACAGTCTTAATTTTAGGGTCTCTTTCGTAGTTTAAGGCAGTCTATATAAAAAGCTGACAATGAATGTACTTTAATCTAGTGTAGAAGGCCAAGTATGATGCTAGATACAGTGGCAGGGTTGTATAGGATTTTGGGAAAAGGGTATTCTGTTTATCTGAAAGGAAGCCCTGGATGTAGGTACAGACTGAGTAATGAGATGCTGGAAAGCAGGGCCGCAGAAAGGGACCTGGGGGTCGTGGTCGATGGCAAGTTGAATTTCAGTCAGCAGAGCCCTGGCAGCCAGGAGGATATCCCATGTCCTGGGGGGCACAGCATCACCAGCTGGGTGAGGGAGGGGATTGTCCCACTCTGCTCTGCTCTGCATTGATGTAGCATCACCATAAATATTCTGGGCAGTTTTGGGTGCCACAGTATAAGAAAGATATAAAGCTATTGGAAAATGTCGAAGGAGGGCTGCAAGGAAGATGAAGGGCCTTGAGAGGAAGCCGTGTGAGAAGTGGCTGGGGGTATTTGGTCTGTTCAGCCTGGAGGAGACTGAGGGGAGACCTCACTGCAGTTACAGCTTCCTCATGAGGGGAAGAGGAAGGGCAGGCATTGATCTCTTCTCTCTTGTGACCACTGGCAGGGATTGAGGAAACAGCATGAAGCTGAGTCAGGGGAGGTTTAGGCTGTATATTAGGAAAAGATTTTTCACCCAGAAGGTGTTTGGGCACTGGAGCAGGCTCCCCAGGGAAGTGGTCTCAGAACCAGCCTGACAGAGTTCAAGAAGCGTTTGGACAATGTTCTCAGGCACATGGTGTGATTCTTGGGGTTGTCCTGTGCAGGACCAGGAGTTTTATTTTGATGATCTTTGTGGGTCCCTTCCAAGTCAGCATATTCTGTGATTCTAATAAAGAGATTTGAAACATATGCAGAAATTTTAATCTATTTTAGTGCATATTATAAAGATTATAACTTGGGTTGGAAAAGTCCTTAAAGATCACCTAGTTGCACCCTCCTCCTGCTGCTTTGCCTGTGCCTGCAGTGGTCAGGGATACTTTCCACTAGAGCAGGTTGTTCAGAGCACCATCCAGCCTGGCCTTCGGCACTTGTAGGGATGGGGCATCCACAGCTTCTCTGGCTATCCAGTTCCATTGTCTCGCTGCTCTCATAGTAAAGAATTTCTTCCTGATGTCTAACCTAAGCCTTTCAATTTAAAGCCATTCTCCCTTTTCCTGTCACTCCATACCCTTGTAAAAAGTCCCTCTTTAACTTTCTTGCAGGCCCGTTCAGATATTGGAAGTATGCTGTAAGCTCTCCTTGGAGTCTTCTCCAGGCTGAACAACTCCTCTCTCAGCCTAGACGACATCTAAAAAAATCAGAAATGTTTCAGTGCATCTGTTTTGAAAAAAAAAGATTTAGAACCTGAGCATTAATGTCAATGTATAACTTTATTTCAGTTAATTCACAGTCAGTAGTTAAATCTACTAAATAGATTCAACTGTGAGGTTTTATTAATGACACAAATGTAAGTATGATGTAAGACTGTCTTTGTCTGAAAGTTATATATTCCCCCCTGGTAAGCCTCGGGACCTCAGGCATGTAAGTGCGGCATTAATTTATCAGTCCTTTCCCGTTAGCATTAGGAAATGGTGCAATAAAGCATTGTGTGATTCTGTGATGCTCTGAGCACAGCAATGCACTAGATGGCACTGTTGGTTTTAGTTTTACTGCTACCTCTTCTCGAGAACTTGTAATTAGCTCCTTTTGAAAACAAACATGCTGCTTCAACAGAGGGTCAGTGTACATTGTTCTGGGCTGCTGCTTTTATATTTATAGTCATGTAATCAATATGTTGGAAGGGTAATTAATTTTTAACTTCAAGCCAATTGTAGATCAAATGCCACTAGAGTTGCTGGGTGGAGACAGTTTAATTTCCTTTGAAGCAATGATACTGATTAGCTGTAAAGGGTTTGCAGTGAGTTGCTAGAGATCCAGAAGACCTTTTGCTTTGAAATACTGGTGTTAACTTTAAAGTAACACCATTACTGTGATACAGATTAATGAGTTGTGGCATAATTCTGATAAAGTTCCACTCATGTACTTGCTACATTTTGTCCTGTCAATTTCTATTTCAAAGCAGCTTTATTTGCTTTGACGATTCTGTTTCTATCAAAGGAATCATACAAAGTAAGCATTAAGTTGATCAAGCTGACTTTATGCTTTTTATCCCTGTTCTCTTATTATCTGTCTTTGGGGACTCTGGAAGCCCATGGCTAAGGATGAGATGTGACCATCTGTACTACAGCATACAGGAAGGATGGCATGAGAAGCTGGGGTATTTTTTGAAATCTCTCCAACCCATGCTTGTCAGACATGCTGGTGTCCTGGCCTCCTGTCCCTTTCTGCTATTGTCTAGGGCAGCTTTGTCTGTCTCTCAGGTTCCTTACTTGGAGATACTTGCTAGCTTTCAGTGATCCTTCCGTGCTTTCAGCCCATCCCCTTGATGCGTGCTTGTCCTCTGAGCTAACCTTCCTTGATCATATTTTCATCTGTTCACTCTTTTATCTTCTTCTTTGTCTCTGTTCTTGAACATTTAAGCAAACTGGAATCTCAGCACTCAGCTCTCTATCCCTGTCTTACAGCTTTAACACCTTCCTTGTCCTTTTTGTAATCAATAAATGAGCCATTTTCATGGACAGACTATTGATCACTTCTCTGGCTTTTTGGATTCTTTCTGATCTTATGTCTTTGCTTTCCATTACACAAAAATTTCACTACAGGCTCTGACTATCCACTCTCGTGCAAGTCTCAGAGCCTCTCTGCTGTCCTCATCTTTGTTGATCTCTTGGCTGACTTTTGATACTTTGATAGTTTAATTGGATTTCATGCTGAGTAAAACCATGGGCACTGGTTTAATCTGAAATTAAACTATTGTTTAGTCTAACATTAAAAAATAAGGTCAATTTCAAAACAAAAAATATTTCCGTTTCTCTTAAAAAAGCCAGCCTCTTGTATTTTTATGTTTAATTTATTAATTTAAATTCAGTCTAGCCTGAGCAGTTATTTCTGTCATTTCAAGTCATACTTTTGAGTAAATCTTATCAGTTAATGGAACTGTGTTACTGAGCTGTGCTGCAAATGTCTCTAATTTCTTCTAGAGCCAAGAATAGCCCTCAGTATAAATGGACACAGCCATCAGATATTGAGACTTGTCAGAATTTTAACCTTTTCAGGAAGACAAAACATCATAATTAGGAAAATGATCAGCAGAGGTTAGGGTCCATGCCATTACATTTTCTGTCAGAAATTAATATTGTGACTAATAAAGGCAGGACTGCAGTTACTGCAGCAGACTGTTCTGTAGACTGTAGCCTACAGTTGTTTGTAAGATATTAGATTAAGATCATGAAATTTATTCTAGTTTTGAGACAAACTAGAGATGGATATATGCAGCATACAAGTAGACTGAAAACACAATTATCATAACCACAAGAACTAAAAAGAAAAATCTGTGCTGTCTTCCTGTCTGCCGGTCCTACAGGGTCCATTTTTCCAGTGATCTTAGTCACAGTGCTTCAGAGTAGTACTTCTGTCAAATCTGTCAAAATTGGGGGGCGGTGGGGGTGGCAGAAGGACATATCCCAGTGTATTTACAGTAGAGGGAGCTGATGTTCAATGTGTGTGCCTGTGAGTTTTAACTGCTGTGCCAGTCTTTGTACAGAATAAGCCATTACTGAAGAAACAACTTCTCTCAGGAGTTTGAGAGAACTTCATCCCTCGCTCACCAGCTGCAGTCTCAGAGAGCTCTCTGTCAAGGTCAGTGGCCTCAGAGAGCACTTGTTAGAAGGAGACACCTCCCAGGGCCCTTGGGCATTTTTTCCATGCATCAGGTTTGACATGAGGGAGAGAGTGGCAGAAGTGTTGGTATAAAATTGCAAACATGGAGCCCCAGTGCGTCTCCTCCCTTACCTACCAAAGTCTAATGTTTCTATCTTTCCAAATATCATAATTTCCTATTATACCATGAACAATGTCTCTATTGTGCTCTTAACTTTGCTCTGTTACCTGAATCTGGCCTGTTTTCTGTCTGACCCATCCATGAATATGTGCTCAAGAAATTTCTTTTTGTACAGCTCCATTTTTAAAAGCCAGAGATCTCTCATTCTTTGGTATTGCCTGGCTGGATTATGCAAGTTGTTCAAAGTTAATGGATCAAATTTAGTTAAAATAGAGACAACGGAAGTGTGAAACCACTAAATACATAATACATATTCAAAAATATGCATTATGTAAAATGCATGTAATATTCTTTTAATGCAGGCTAAGGGATGAAGGATTAGGGTTCCAACTAACTTGAGTTCCTGCTCCTGGCTTTGCTGTAGCTCCTTGGTTAAAAGTTGTCCTCTTGAGGCAGCTTTCCTGACTGCAGTGGTTCAACTAAGGTAATCACAAAAGAATGAGTTAGGAGAGGGACATCATCTCCAGACAAAAGTAGGATTTAGACTCATAAAAAAGAGGACTCAGTGTATTGCAGACCCATTTAACTTGTATGATCAGAAAGATCCTCAGGCAAGTTATTTATTTGCCTTCTTTGCACCCAGAGCCACATTTCTCAATCTGTTTGTGGAGAAAACCTCTAAGCACATAATGTGCTGTAGTAGGTTGTTTGTTCAGGAAACTTGGGTTATATTATTGGTGACTTAATTTAGCCATGAGCAACACAACCACTGACTTAATCACTCTAGAAAGTGGTGCATTTTGAGAGTACCAAGTCTATCTTTGGCACCACATTTTAGAAGTAAAGAATTAAAGATACACTGGGAAGAAACAGCAAGAAGAAACTTAATATGTTAAGAAAATAAAGGCTATGACTAAGGGATGAAAAGAACTATTTAATCTGAGAAGAAAAGAGATTAAGATGGAGCATCTGTACTTAATTTTTTTTCTGTAGATAACTTGACAGTTGTTTGTTGGCTATGTAGTCAGTGTTGGGGCAAAAAGATGGATATGGGTCTCATATCGAGTGAGAAGGATGTAGAAAGAAATCAGGACAGGACAACTTTTGCACTATACAAATAATAAAACCTTGAAATCCTTGTAGCTTTTACAAGTGGGATTTTTTTAAAAAAAATTAGACGAATGTTTGCCAAGGCAGCTTAAGTGTGTTCACCCTATCTTAGTGACATGAGTTGGACCGAATAATCTCCTGACACGTCTTCCTGCTCTGTATTTCTGTGCAGGTGCTTTGAAATACATTTATGAGAAGCACTCTCTCCAAACTAGGTTGTAGTATTCATTATAATAAAGGAAAACTCATATCTCCAAAGTTGGTTCTTTTTGCTAATTCTCTGGTCAGATTTCCTCCTCTGGCCTTGGCACTAGGCGTTACCACAGCAGGCCGAAATTTTCATTAGCTCTTTAATCAGAGGACTGTTTGATTAGAAGCATCATGAAAGGAAACAAGGAGGCTTTTATGATGACATTTTCACAATTTTCAGTATTTCCTAATCACAAATAATTTTGCTAATAATTTTCTTAACAAGCCTTCCTAAGAGTGATTGATTTTTGAGCTGTATGCCATGGTCTGTGTTACTGGTTAATACCTTCCTGTTGAACAGTGTACTGATGTTAGCTGATCACAGAGGTAGGATGGATTTGCTGCTTTTTCAACAGCTTTTTATCAGTTTTCCCTTGTCTTGAGTTAAAAATGATTGTACGCTGAGGAACATCTCTCATATTCTCTAAGTGTAGCTTGGCTCTGTGGGAAGATGTGATATATATATATGCAATTTGTACCTAAAGATAACCCACTGCAACGTAAGTATCTGCATTTGTGGATACCTTTCATGTACATGAAAAACACACTGGCATTGCAAAATGTAGATAAGCCAAAACAGCAACCCTCCTTGTTCACATCTCCTGTATCTGACAGCTTACTGCTCAGTTCTGTTTTAGTACTGAACAGAAGTTCCCTTGCAACTGTGCAAATCTGTGACTTTATGCTCAGATATTTGGAACTTGCAGTACGTCTGGGAAGTGAAAAAATGCTGGGAAGTGTTTCAGATCTCGCAGTTGAGCATTTCAAACAGATGGCGTTTTTCCAGAGAGAGCTCTTCCAGCTTTTAAAATTACTCCTCATAAAATTCGATCTAGCTATTTAGGGGTATTAGTAAGAGTGGTGGGGAGGAGTGGCATTAAACTTGTAGAAAATAGTGTTGGGTACCCTGAGCAGTAAAATCCTTTGATCTTCTTGCAGTCTCTAATTTCCTGATTGTGGCTGAATGTAGGATTGATGGACAAAGTTTCCATATTCTCATTCCAGTGATAAAGGAAGTTTGGTGGGTTGGTTTTTGTTTGGGGTGGGGTTTTTGGTTTGGGTTTTTTTTTTTTTTTTGGCTGGTTTGGTTTGGTTTTTTCCCCACTGAAATGATCCCTTGTTGATTTGAATTCAGGTTGAAAATACCAGAGTGTTGATCCTGTCTGTTGTACTTTATGAATGAGTTCATAGTCTGCTTTATACTATCTGCTTGGCAGACTAGTGCAGAAGCACAACATGAAAAAATATGATCTAAATCAAGCATTTAATTAAGCAAAGACATTTGTTATTGGCTTTTCAGTATGGGCCATTAACCTTCATGGACGATACTTTCCCTGCAATGAAATTACTATTTTAACACCATTCACTATTTTATGCAGTCAAATATATAACTACATAAATTTTATGATAAGTACTATAAGGACTTTGGAAGAGGAGTCTTGGGAGAAGTGCTGTGTCAATAATGATTTGTTCATCACAGTAATAATAATATAAACATATTGTTCATCACCATCCAGACCTTATCTTCCTATTTGGAATTATCTGCAGAGAATAATATTGGGTAGGTATTTGTACACAGAACATCCATGTGATGATGACTTCTTGGTAGTGTGAAGATACTAGAGGCAGGAACCAGAACGAAGTATTTGGTAAATCAGTTTTGGCAGACAGATGAACCCTCAGGTACTGCAGAGAAATGTAGTTTCTGCCAAATAACCAAAAATCAGTTTCCCTTGAATCAAGCTCAGCTTTCAGAAGACACAAAACCTATTTCAAGATGCCCAGGATAGCTAATAGAAATGAATTCTCTTCATTTATCCAAATGAATTGGCAGATACATTTTGGAGCTCCTAGATATATGACATAGATTTAAACATATTTCAAAATAATTTAGTTTGTATTTTTGTGATGGTCCTAAGAAAACCCTCCTATACAAATTAATAATAATATTCCTAGCAAATGTATTTTATCACTGTTATTGTATATGTACAGGTATTTTTTCAGGAGATTTTTGAGTAAACTTAATATTCATAAAAAGTAGAAATAGTTCTTACATAGATGGCGTTTGTGTACCTGCATTTCATACAGCAGCCCAGATTACACCTTTCAATGAGGTGAATTTGTTTTCATCACTTCAGTGACATGATTCATGGGAACAGCATGGGCCTGACAATTTTTTACCATCTTCCCATCTGATTCAGAGCTGCTGCTCAAAAATTCTGACTATAGCTGCAACAATTTGGTGCTCAAATGTATATGGAGGACATAGAAATGCTGGAGCATTTTCACAATTATTGAGCTATTGACCTTTGAGAGAAATGTTTCAATGCTGTTGCAGTTCTTGTGGCCAGGTGGCAGATACATCACACAGGCACTGCTAATGATTTAATAGACCAGGTAATTTCAATTGATACATTTCCAGTAACTGACGATGAATGAAGAATCTATTCATTTAATTACATTTCTTTACAAAATGCAAAAGTCACATGGTGAAATTGGTTTTAACTTCTGATGGTGGTTGTCATTCCTGTAGCAGTCTTTTCTTTAAGGTTTGCTTAAAGAAACTGATAACATGCAATTGGAGTTGGATGTGACTCACTCCTTGTTATGTTCCACTTGCTGACGAGGCTGTATGTATTGTCATATCTTCCCATACGTTTGCCATCAATTCCCTGCCATGAGCTCCAACAGGCTGGCAGCCCCGCTGCCTTTCTTAAATTGCCTTTATTTTATACTGAGCCACACAAGATAGAGAATATACCGCTGTTGTCTGGAGGCTTTTTTTCCTTCCTAATTAAATTTCAAATTCTATTTTTAGCATTTGCGTTCAGTTTTGTCACACTGGCAAAGCATGCCAGCTGCCCCAGTGAGCTGCAGCCTCCTGGCAGCTGAGGTGTCCATGTTTGGTCATGCACCCTAAAGTTTTTGGCAATAACATTTTTCACATCCTAAAGGAGGATATTCAACTCATTTGTGCCAGAGAGGGTCTCAATGTGTGCTTGATAATTAGAACCTGGCAAGTGTTAACGCATGGTGTTTGTAGAAATGCACAGAGCCTCAGAGGCCCAAGCAAGGATGACTTCCCTGTTAAATTTTAATGAATGTAAGAAAACGTTTGGCAGATAGTGATGAACCTCCAAACAGCACTGGGCTGCGTCAAAGTACTTACTTCTGAAACAGAAAAGCACACGGAAACCAGAGGGTCTCCCTGGGCTGAATATGGCAAGGATTTATCTTCTGCTGAGGGTCCCTCCCCAGGCATTGTATGTAGTGAGGAGGCTGCTGGCTCCAAGCCAAGGAAAAGCACCAAAATTAATAGTAAAAGCAGCCAGGGAAGCAGATTTTCTTACAAAATAGAAATCTTTTCTCTTCTGTCCCCCAGGAGGTCATGGAGTGGCTACAAGTGCTTAACCTTAATCAGAAACACTCTTTTGGTATCCTCATGGGAAGTAAATGCACCTGTAGTGTTAGCAGGTGGATGGGGATTGCAAAAGGAAAATTCAGGTTTAGTGTCAGAGCACAGTTCTGGGGTGAGAGACTGATTTCCACTGGGCTGGTGTCTGTTAAGTCAATAAAGTTGTTCTGAGTTCTCCCTGCTGTCTGTGAGATCACAATTTCTTGTAAATGTTTTTACTAATCAGTTTGGCACAATCCTAAGGTTTCCCGTGTCTTTCTTTCATGCTCGGAACACTCAGTTCATGACCTGTTTGTTAAAAAGAATGGAAATTGGAATTTTCAGGAATAGATGTTTTGCTTAGTGAGTAAAAAACCTATTATGATTTCTATTTCATTTATCTGCTCTGACCTTTTCTTCTGATATAGTATTATGGCTGAATCCCAGAAATGAAATTTCTGAAGGGAGAGTTTCATTTTTAGGTATAAAATGATTTTGAGGCCCTTTTGCAGTTTCTCACCTGTGCTGTTTTTGCCACTGCAACCTCATAATTTATTTACATAAAGCATGTAGGTCTCTTCTTCATGACTGATTTTAAGACCAGAGACAGAAAATTAGCAATATGCTAAGCCTTAGCAACCCAGTGGTACTGTGTACCATTTTCCTTTGTTTTGGAAACCTTTAATATTGTTGGATATATTAAAAATCTTCTTTAATAGAGGCAAGTTACTCTCAATGGATTAAAAATCTTCCTAAATAGAGGCAAATGACTCTCAGTGGTTGAGTTAATAGTGCACTAAAAAGGTTGGTGTGAAATCAACAGGAAAATTTTTGTGGGGTGATGATATCCCCCCCTATTTTTCAATCTCTTGGCTTTTGTGTAGGGTATCTGTTATGCAATGTTTTGACCATGGGCCCCATCCACTGTTAATATTCCTACAGTGGGAAGCCTGCCAGTGTAAGTCAGCTGCAGATCTGCTGCACTGTGTACCTGGTATAATCAAAATCACTAGGATGAAAAGCTGAGCATGGGAAGCTTGTGATTCTGTTGACCCTTTCAAAAATGCAATATATAGCATCCCTGAGAAATTGTGAGAAGTAATCAGAGGAATGTGTTACAAATCTGGTATTTAAGCTTAGATCATCATTTGACTGTGTGTTACGCTGGTTTAGATTGAAGACCCTGGTATTAATAGCAGATTGTGTTAAAACCTTGGAGATTTTTTATTGAATTTTCAGGGAAATCCTGAAAATTTAGTGGGAAATAAATTAAATATAAATAATGAGGATAAAAAAATTGATCAGTCTTGTGACCTAGCAGAATATTTTGATTCTTAGCTACTATTTTCAATGCCCTTTTCACAGAATAAAAGAATATTTAGGGTTGGAAGGAACCTCTGGAGATCATTAAGTCTGAACTTCTCCCTGAAATATACTTTGAGGTGAAACAGAATTTTTTTTTTTTTTGTTAAGAAGTAAATATATCTGGAGAAACTGTGTTTTGATGTTGGGTTTTTCTGATACTTTGAAATGGCAGGAGCATATAAATGCTAGTTTTAATCAGTTGAGATCAGACAATTAACTAGGTTGGAGAACTTTGATATCATTAAGTCCAGCCTATGACCTAACACCACTTTGTCAACTAGACCATGGCACTGAGAGCCACATCCAGTCTTTTCTAAAACACCTCCAGAGACAGCAACTCCACCACCTTCCTGATCCAACCCAGGATGCCATTGGCCTTGGCCACATGGGCACACACTGGCTTATGTTCAGTCTGGTGTCAATGAGATGATGTGCATTGAAATACTTTTTGAGTGAGGTAAGTACAAAATGAGATAAGACACTGGAGAAATAAGCTGGTAGGGTCCGACTTAGAGTGACACAGGACAGTGTGTATTGCAGTGTTTGAGGGGTACCCACTTAAAATACGCTTCACAAAGGAAACCTGTGAATTCAGTGGGAGACATCTCATGTAACTGTGAGGAAATGTGTGGAAAAAGGGTGGGGCTGGCTGTTCTTGCTTCAGAAGAACCAAGAGACCCGTGGGTTTTTCTTTTCAGGTGTCACAGATACAAAATACCTTGCAAACATTAAACATGGGATGGATGATCCTGAGGGACACAGATTCAGGTACTTGAAATTTCTTGTGGATCATGACTGATTAGGGGCTTGGATACCAAACACAAGTGCTGGCATCCTTGTTGGGCCATGCAGGTACTCCTTATGATAGTTAAATTCCAAGTTTCAAATGTCACCTCAATTCTAAGTGCATCAAGCATTGTAAGGCTCTGTATGGGTACAGCCTGTGGTTAGGCAAGAGGCTTCCAATTCAAACAAACTATGCCACAGCTGTTCATGACAAATATTTGGCATCTTTCTCTGACGCATTAATGGCAAGGAGGCTCATGAACTCTGTGTTTGATTTATTGGTGCACTCTGTATTTTAAGATTTCCGAGTTTTTTCCCCTCTCTCCCACAGTTGCACAGGTTGCTCTTCCTGTGTTACTCAGAAAAAGCATATGGACAGACTTGTCAGTTTAACAGTCAATGTGAACAGTAATTACAGCATTAGGAGCTTAAAGTATTACAATAATTCATTTTAATAACATGTTTATTTGGTCATAACAACAACTATAAACATAAGTACCATTCAGCTCTTTGCAGATAAATGAACTTACTAACATCAAATCTTTACCAGAATCACATATTCTTGCAGGTGTCCCAGACACAACATTAACTTTATTAAGCAAAAATTCATAAATAGTAAAAAATGTCCTCTGTTTCACATTGCAGCGTTCCTCAAGCATGTACGTACAAGTTTGGAGTAACTTCTCCAAATCTATGTGTTATAAACTTCCTTAGCTGTTTTAACAACCATAGAGATGATTTTTTTTTGCCTGCAGCAAAGCCTTTTGTCCTTGAGCAATCTACAATTAGTATCACTCTCAACAGACATGAAAGTTCATTTCTAAAATGAAAGTGGTGATGAAACACAATACAATATTATCTGCTCATAGCTTGCCTACACACTCTGCCCTCATTATAAATCTTTCAGTTATAACACAGTTTCCCATGAACAATATATCTCCCTTATATCAGTTCTTTATCTGCATTATCTCTCTTTGAAGATCTTAAAATGCTTTGCCTGCAGCAATGGAGATATTATACTTATGGTGGAGTGTGTTTACAGTCAGTTCTTTTCCTTTTTAATATTTACACAGTATTTCTTAAGGTTGCTACAGTTTATGAATCATGTACATCGGCATACGTTTTCTGAAATGTTCACAGTGCAGTATTTTGTGGCCTAACCAAACTTTGTAAATGTCATTAAAAATAAACTTTTTTAATATAAAAATAGAATACTTTATGTGTTTACACCAGCAAACCCAGTTCTATCCTATTCTAAACAAACTATACAGTAGTATGCACAGAATTCCACAGGAACAGAAATGACATGTGATGTTTGCCCTAAAGTTATAGTACTTTCCCCTAATGAATAGAAGTTTTATTTACTGTCTCTTTTCAAAATTGTTCCTCTTGTCATAACTTAGTATTAAAAGTAGATAATTCACTGGGTTGTGTGATCCAAAAGAGAGTAAAGAGGGCCTAAAGCCATTTCTTATTTTGATCAGTCTTCTCTGCTCTTCAGGGCTGGTATGAAGAATTTACTGATATGCCTGCTATGGTGGTGTCTCTTTAGGTCAGGGCTGCCTGCAACACCTCCACTCCTTACTCACGTCAGTAGCTCCGCCCAAGGGTAGGTGGCAGAGCTTCAGCTGCTGCAAGTGACTCACCAGACAGCAGCTTTCAAGTTTTAATTCTCAGTGATCCATTGCTTATTGAAAGAAATGGAGGTTTTTCATTTTTCAGCAAGAGATCTGTTGCTACAGACTGTTTGACTCAATGAAATGGTTGCATGTTGGAATAATATTGACAGTAGGAATGCTTTAAGCTAGATGATTTTCCTTTGGTTTTTGTACCGTCTGACTACACCAGAGAACTAGTAAGACAAAGAATCATAGAATGGCCCACGTTGGAAGGGACCTTGAACATCATATAGTTCCAGCCCCTCTGCTGTGGGTACATTAATGAATGTTGAAAATTGCAGGGATTGGGCATCCACAACTTCCCTGGACAACCTGGTTCCAGTGTCACCATCCTCACACTAAAGAATTTTTCCCCAATATCTAATTTAAACCTACTGTCTTTCAGTTTAAACTCATTCCCCCTTGTTCTGTCACTTCACGCCTTTATAAATAGTCTTGTTCCATCTTTCCTGCAAATTCCCTTCAGGTACTGGAAGGCCACAATTAGGTCACCCCAAAGCCTTCTCTCTTCCAGGCTGAACAATCCCAATTCTCCCAGCCTTTCCCCCTAATCATCATGGTTGATGATTGATGTCCTTCCTGTGATGGGCCCCAGAGCTGGATGCAGCACTCCAGGTGGGGTCTCACCAGAGTGGAGCAGTGGGGCAGAATCCCCTCCCTTGAGCAGCTGCCACACTGCTCCTGATGCAGCCCAGGGTACAATTATCTTTCTGGGCTGGGAGGGCATTTTGCCTGCTCATGTCCAGCCTCTCATGCACCCCAAGTCCTTCTTGGCAGGGCTGCTCTGGATCTGTTCCTCCCCCAGCCTGTGTTGATGCAGGGGTTGCCCTGACCCAGCTGCAGCACCTTGCCCTTGGTCCTGTTAAAACTCTTGACATTTCCACCAGCCCACTTCTTGAGCTTGTCCAGGTCCCTCTGGATGGCATCCCATCCTTCAGGTGTGTCCACTGCACCACTCAGCTTGGTGTCATCTGCAAATTTGCTGAGGGTGCACTCCTGCCCTTTGTCTATGTCATAATGAAGATACTCAATAACGCTGTCCCAGTGCTGACCCGTGAGGAACACCACTTGTCACTGATGGCCATCGGGACTCTGAGCCATTGACCACTGTCCTCTGGATGTGACTGTCCAAAAAACTTATCCATCTAACACTCCACCCATCAAATCCATCTCTCTTGTTTAGAGAGGACATTGTGGGTAGGGGGAGCCCATGACAAAAGCTTTAGAGAAGCCCAGATAAATGACATCTGCACACCTCCCCTTTTCCACTGCTGTAGTCACTCCATCATAGAAGGCTGCTAGGCTGGTCAGGCAGGACTTGCCCTTGGAGAAGCTGTGCTGGTGTCTTGAATTCTGGTGAAGGACCGCCCTCTCCTTCATGTGCCTTCTAGGAGGATCTGTTCCATGACCTTCCCAGGCACAGGCTGAGCTGAGGCTGACAGGTTGGTGGTTTCCCAGGTTGTTGTTTGTTCTCTTCTTAAAGATAGGTACACTGTTCCCCTTTTTCCAATCACCTGGGACATTCCCTGACTGCCATGACTTTTTGAATATCATGGAGAGCAGCTTGGCAACTGCATCAGCCAGTTCCTTCAAACCTCTGGGATACATTTCAGGTCCCACAGACTTGTGCACATTCAGGTTCGCTGGGTGGCCATGAACCTGGTCTTCGCTTACAGTGGGAGGGGCTTTGCTCTCCCAGTCCTCATCCTGTTGTCCATCCATTCAAGAGGTGTGGGAAAAGATTTTGTCATTGAAGACTGAGGAAAGAAAGTTAAGTACCTCAGATGTCTCCTTGTCCATCAGCACTGTTTAACAGAGGGGGAACACCTTCTTTGGCTTTACTTTTCTGATTAACGTACCTGTAGAAGCCTTTTCTGTTATTGTTTGCATCCCTTGCCAGGTTCAGTTCCAGTTTTTTCTTGGCCATTCTCACCCACTCCTTACTCAATCATACTTTTCTATACTTATTTTACTGCACGCAGTTTCTTGATTTTGATTTCTGTTAAGACACCATGAGGCTGGCTATCTTGGCTGCCTAGGTTCTTAAAACCTTGTTGATTTAGTTCAAAAATCCAAAGTTTGCCCCATGTGGAATGAAAATACATTTTAAACTCTTGTAATTCTCATTTCTTGGCCTTTTGTGTGAAAACCATTTCTGCACTGCTCATTATCCTAAAGTACATGCACAGCAACAGTTCTTCCAGCCATAGTGATTGATATTCTACTTTCATGGCATTAATGATGAATCTTTGTTCTTGGGTCTGAGCACACATTAATGAGAGTTTGTGGGAACTAGCTCTGGATGGTAGCACACCATATTTCCATTTGGTAAATCAATGGCGTTCTCCAAATACTTGGAAATTACTGTGATGGTTTATGGAATCCTTTATCCTTAAACAATATGATATTGTGTTCTTTTACTAGTGCAACTTGGGCAACAACATAAACATGTGCAACAGTGTTCTCACAAAGACCAGGCAGTAAAAACTAGTGGACAAAACGTTTGCTTTTTGTTCATACAACTAAGAATGGATTTTCCTTAATTTCAGACATACCCGTCATGTGTCACCATCCATGTCTGTGTTGTCTTGTGATGATAGAAGAGAAGGATAGGGAGCAATGCACTTCACATTGACATAAGTAGCATTGACATGAACATAGTGTTCCCCAATAAAAGTGGAGAAGATTGTTGATATTTTTGAAACAAGTTCAGAAAATGCTGGACGCATCTCAGGTTTCGGATGCCAGCACTTCAGCATGACTTCATACCTGCCATTCAAATAAAAGAAGTGTTCAATTATGAAATCACATAAAAAGAAAAAAACCCCAGCTTTCCCTTTCCTCCTGCAGTCTCAATTACTATAGTGCCAGAATCATCAGCATTTGCAGAAGCCTTTGCAAACTATTTACTTACAGTGGATCAGGGCAGTATTCAGGCTGCAGCAGCCTTCTTCCTTGTAGTAAGTAAACAGTTATATCAAAAGAATTTACATCAGGATAAGGTGGTGCCCCTCGTGTCATAAGTTCCCATAACAATACACCAAAGGACCACTAAGAAAACAAACAAATAAATAAAAAGTTAAAGGCTTGGAGGGCTTTACATTCCTGTTTTAAAAGATGGTTTCACAGATGTAAGCATTCAACTGCATGGATTTTCCCTTTGAAAAGTTGTTTTACTGCATTCAGCTTTCTTTTAAGTGGGCTCATAAATGCTGTAGGGACTTGAGGAGCCACTTAAATAAGAGCCAGAGAATCTCATCTGAGTAAATGAAAGAAAATAAAAGCCTATAGGCCTGCTACTTTGATGGTATAAATTGGCAGACCTCTTTTGAGGTTAATGGAGCTCTGCCAGTTTACATGAACTGATGATCTGACTAACTCTGGGTAAATACGTGCTGAACACAATATACATGGTGAAAATTCTATGCATCACAGGTCTGTCTGAATCTGGATTGAATGGAGTGCTAAAATACAAAGCAATCCAGCCAACTGACTTCATTGTAACAATTTTTTCTTCATAAATGGCCAGGTAATACCTGAGATTGCTGTAGGCAGCCAGTAAATATTTATAAAGCCAATAAAGTATTTTGGAGAACTTTTACACGTCTCCAAGTTAACCTGTTCTGTCAAGCTTTCCAGAGCCCCTCCTACAGCAGAGTTCAGCTCCAACCTGGCTTCTTGGAATGTCCTTAGTTTCCCTTGGAAGAGGGTTAAACTCCTAATTCTTTCCTGAGCAGTAAGATATAATCAGGTCAACAATTTCTTGCTTTGTGACTGGGACAAATACACTTTCTGCATGTAGAAAGACTTTTATTCTTATGTGAACAAAAGCTAGATTCAAATATAAGTTTTTATTTGGAGGTGTTCCATTAATTAAATACTAGAAAGATGCCTCAGGCAATATAAAAGAAATAAAGAGGTGATACCAATATGTTTGTACATTACCACATCTGACTTTGTTGTGAACTTCTGAGTTTGTAAACTTTCTAAAGCCATCCATTTCACTGGCAGTTTAGCTCCTGTTTTATTGTGCACACTGTAGTATTCTTTATCATAGACATCTCTAGCAAGACCAAAATCAGCAACCTTGACAGTGAATTTTTCATCCAACCTAGAGAAATGACAAAAGGTATTATTTGCAACTGAGCAGGCAAGATTTATTGTGTTGGTGAATTATAATGACTGACTTGCATTTTTGAGATTGTGACTTTGCATAGCAGTACTTTATTTGGGATCTGTGAACTAATGTAACACTGAAACAAAAGTGCAGCAAAGTATATTTGACAGACATTTAACACATTGAATGAACTCGGGAAATGACTGATATTGTTTTGATAATACAATTTGAATTGCAGTTATTTTAAAACAATTGCTGTGTATAAAAAGATTTTTGCTAATAGCCTGTATATCCTGATTGAGTTCTACATCATTCCTTCTACAGACGTTTTTTCTTTTGTATCCTTAAAACCTGCTAATTTTTATTTCCAAGTCAATGCATCACCATTTTCACTTACTCTCAGTTTTGATAAGGAGGGATCCATCATTATCTCAGTGACTGCCTTTATGTAATAATATAGTCCTGTAACTGAGGATGAGTTTGGTGTCTGTTGTGGGGGAAAATGATAGCATAACAAAAGTTCTGTTGGGGTTACAGCTCAGCCATACCAGAAGACCTCCTTAGGTTTGCTTTTCTAAGTTTGGTATTTGTCCTGATAAGTGGTATCATTGTCACGAACGGACAGAGTGTGGGTGTTGGCATTTTCAAGCCTATCCTTCTTTACATATGCAGACCTAGTCACAGCAAGCACTTCCTTTAGGGCTTCTTTACAGCATCACACAGTCACAGAATGGGTGTGGTTGGAAGGGGTTCCTGAAGATCATTTAGTTCATCACTATCTCCCCTGCTCCCTCTGCTGCAGTTTGCTCAGAACCATGACTAGGTGGGTTTTGAATATCTGCAAGGATAAGGACTCCTCTACCTCTCTGGAAACCTGGGCCACTGTTCAGTCATCTGTACAATAAAAGCATTACTATGTTTAAATGCAATTTTCTCTGTTTCAGTTTGTGCCCACTGCCTCTTGGCCTGTCCTTGGGCACCACTTAGAAGATTCTGGCTTCCTCTTCTTTAATCCACCATATCAGGTATTTATACATATGGGTAAGATCCTCTTGAACCTTCTCTAGGCTAAATAATCCTGTCTCTCTCAGTGTCTACACATGGCATTTCCCTTGAATTTATGAGGTTTCTGTCTGGACAGCTCTGGTCTGTTGAAGTCCCAGTGCATGGGACAGAACCATCTGCTGTATTTACTGATGTTGTAACTTAATCTGATGAAGGGAGTAGGAGGGAACTTCGATGGGTCAACAGGAAACAGTTTATGCCATAGCAGGTTCCTGCACCTCTTCCAGGATAGTGGAATAGAGTTAAGAGTGCCTGAGGACTACATTTGCATGCTGGCTTCCTTTCTGATAGACATCACCACTGTAGCAGGGCCTGTACTGAGTGTTGGATTGCACATGGCCACCGGGGAAAGTACTGTGGCAGAAACTCTCCATACTCAAGTGCTGATCCCTATAGAAGTACAAAAGCAGTCATTCAGTGGTCATGTGAGAAACCCTGAGAACAGTTCCTTCCTCACCCAAGGAAGAGACAGTAGGCCAAGGGGAATGTTCTGTTGCCACTATTTGGACTTTGATTAGATTTTGTTCAGGAACCCAATGCATTTCTTAGGAAATATGAAAAACTGCTTGTGGCTTTTTTCATCTCTTAAAAAAGCCAATACCTGTAAGAAAATGTTCTTTTTCAGAGGCTGTTCAGCTGCACAGGTGTGCACCCTTGAAAAAAGATTAAGACATCTGATGTCATGGGTTAATGGCCTTTTTGCAGCCAGAGTTCCAGTTTATGATGTGCTAAAAATAAACTTTAATGTTTAAGGCTGTGCATTCATTCTCATTAATTCACAACATCAGTGATAAATCAGCATAATCATATTGGGAACTCCTGTATCAGTTTGTCTTTGTGGAACTGAACTGTCTGGCTTCCCAGACACTAGTAAGATTCTTTGAATGTTAATTTGTGTGCCTAGTTGAGCCAAAGTAAGCTCATAGTCATGTAATGAAAGACTACTGTCAAGAGGTCTCACTGGTGTTTCTTTGTGTTTCTGTTTTTCTCACAAAGTTCTCCTGTGTTCTCCTCCCTCCTGGTTAGGTGTGGCAGCAGAGACATGCTGCTTCTGAGGAGGCTGGGTGGAAGCACAGCAAGTTGAGGCAACAGCAGTTTAACTTCCCTTAGGAGATGCCTTTTAAACTCTAACCAATGATTTTGAGAGGCTACACTTTCACCGCATCTTTCTTATTTCTCACACTCAAAAAAAAGCTTATGTGTAAGAAATGAGCCCTTAGCAAGATGAGTAGCTCATCAGTATGCAAGACAAACATCAGTATAAGTGCAGAGCAATGAAAAAACCATCATCTTTTAACGAAATATAGCAGAATCCCGGACACTTCAGTTTTTCTCATCTCACTGTTATACACAGAAGAGTGTGGTAACATGGCTGAAAGTAAATGTTTGTACTTACATACAATTTCTTGCTGCCAAATCTCTATGGACAAACTTTTTACTTGCCAGGTATTTCATTCCTTTTGCGACCTGAAGGCCAAATCCAATTAAATCTTTTACTGTTGGATTCTGTAAAATACAAATATTTATGATAAAATGAATGCAGAAGCTTTCATAAAGAAAGCATCAGGTTGCTTTATACTGTGACTCTTTAGGTTTTACACACCTCTCCTGCCACTAGAATGATCAAGAAAAGTGGGTGCTTGTAGTGACACTGGTTTAAGTTTAGGTCAACTTCTTACCCCCAGTGAAAAAACACACTGTAAGAAAACAAAAGAGCTGACAGTCTCCAGAAAAGTAGAGTTTGCAGCATAAGCAGCATAACTTGGCCTGGGAAGTGGAACAGTATGCTGAAACCTCAGCATCACAGATTATACACAAAATTCACTTATGTGGACTTCAGAGTGATAGCATGTAACTCAGTAGAAGGTACTGACTCTGAACTTGGAGCTTATCAGTTGGAGATGACCAAGAAAAGATAAAGTCCTATTTGGGACAAAATAGGTGCATCAGTATGATGTCATGACAAAGGCAAATGAGACCTTAGCAGTTACCAGAGGAAGATTTTTAGCAATGATTGTTAACTCTTTCTGCTTGCCTACATGGTGAGATGATACTCAAAATGTCAAACATCAAAAACATATATATGTAATTTTTTTGTAGGCAATCATATGACTTGTTATAGTCGTGTCACTTGTAATAGTAAGGATCCTACAGATTTTTGTGTTTTTTATATTGCTCCTTGTATTTTTCTTCTGTGGAACCATCTGATTCAGCTGTGGTCATTATTCTATTTATTTCAGGAAGGACCATGGCACTATTTACAGACAAGGGTGCTGGTGCTTGTAGAATGAAAGAAGCTCAACTGGGAGCAGGTCCCAGCCTCAGAAAGCTTACCTCCTCCAAAAATTTGTCAAAATGCATTTTTTTAAAAATTGTACTGGCAATTGCTGATTGCCATAAAAGCAAGGACAAAATCCTACTGGTTCTAACACTGTGAAATGGGTGAAATACTACAGTGTAAAGTGGGCTTATGTTGCCTGAGGTAAAATCTGTGGTCTCCTACTTGACAGAAAGCAGTGAGGTACATTCAAGGAATCTAGTCTTTCAATAGAAATGGGGAAGATTACTGATAAGAGTACTCATAACAGTTCCTGTTTTTCTTTCTTAAGAAGAAAAAATATTAATAATAAACAGACTATGACACTAGCTGGACATGGAGTTCCCTTACCTAGGAGATGGAAGAGCAGATGTTGATGACTGGCACAGCTGTGCTAAAGTCAACAGAGATGTGCCAGTTTAACCAGCAGATGATTTGGCCCCTGGATGTAGATCTCATAAACACATTTGTTTATAAAGAGGCTTATGGATGGGAAATGAGAAATACTTATTGCTGATAATTTCTGGGAAACATTCTAGAGAGGAATTTGAGGGGGAGGGGAAGGAGTGGCAATGCTGTGGCTGGGCTCGATGCCAGACTAAGCAAGTGCTAAAGGTTAAGGTGTAGTAACAGCAGTGAGTTGCAGACATAATGTAATTATGAGAGCTGGTAATGTGTGGTGTTGGAGCAGGGCGTGGCCAGACTTGCATTATTGTTTGTACCTCACCAGGTACTTACATGAGTCTCATTCCTAATGAAGTTTCGAAGATCTCCATGTTTCATGTATGGAAGAACGACTAATGGCGATCCTTCATTGGGCAAACAGATTCCCAGGAGCGACAGAACATTGGGATGAGTGAAATCTTTCATGATTATTCCTTCTTTCAGAAACTGAGCTACTTCTTCCAGGTCAGTAATCCCTGAGAAATCCAGTAATAAAAGGAGTTAATTAAACGAAACAGAAACAAACTAGGGTTCATTTCTCTATAGCATGTCATTGCACAACAAAGTCATAATGAGAGGCTACAAACAAGCTCTCCACCTCCCACATTACAACCAGGTTATGTACATTGGTTTTCCTTCAATAACCAAATACAGGCTGTTGGTGGTTTTAATTCTGTTTCTCCGTTCCTCATTTTAAATGATTCAAAGTTGAATAACAACACTCGAGTAAAGTCCTTAATAAATGTTGTTATAGTATCTTCCTGTTTTTCCAGCAGCTTTGCCCTCTCTTCAGCAATTTAACTTCCAAACCCAAATCTTCAGTACTCAGTAGAATAAAAAAATGACACTACCTTTCCCTTATTTTCCAGTATTCTTTTCTTTGTAGAGGACATATATGGACATTTCATTTGATGTTAAAATATATGCCAATGAGTTGTGGTAATCTGAAGTAATTGGAATTGCTCCAAAGATAAATATGATTCAGCTGCAAGTAAGAATCTTTGTTTGTGAATGTATACTTCACTGGAATTTATTGGTTCACCCCAGTTATCTTTGGAATTAATAGTAATGTCTCACTATTAAACATGTAACTCACTATTCAGTGACTTCACAGCACAATGAATTTTCCTGCTATCGTTATCCAGCAATGTCCCATGGTACACACAGCCAAAATGTCCTGTGTAAAAAAATGAGCAGTATTAGCTTTAAGAAGTAAAATTAGCTTTCTGGTATTTTCCATTATTGGGTAGCAATTATACAGTAAGAAAGTGATCACACTCCATTTCTGTCCAATTCCCAACACTTGTAATATATACTTCCTAACTAACATATTAAAATAAATGGAATAGGACCATTACATAAAACCACCATTCATAAAATCACCATTATATAAAACCACCATTACATAAAATGAAAACTCTATTTGCAGCATAACTGGTATTTCTTGGCCTAAATGGAGAATATAAATAATGACAAGGCTGGCGCCACAAATATTTCATGTTCTTTTAATGACTATGCACATAAAACCCATGTCAGCTCATTCCCATCATCCTGTCCTCTGACATAGGTGGCAAAGGAGGAGACCTGGAAGGCAAAGGGAGCAGTTAGGAGCCGACATGACCCCTGTGTTCCAGTGATCTCCAAGCCCATGCTTGTTGTACATGTATGTGTACATGTACATGTACAAACTTGATGCATCTGATGCATCTGATGGAAAGGACAGCCGCTCTGGGATTACAGTTGCTCAGGTCTTGCTATTCCATGGAAAATGTTGAATGTTAAAAGTGATGTGCTGCCCATGGATGGTTTGGGAGTTGCTCTACTGAGCACAGACTGATGACACCACTTGGCAGTTTTTTCTATGGCCTAGTTCCAAGTATAAAATATCACTAAAAGATGATGAACAAAATTTGCCTTCTTTCTCATGGTCTAAGCAGTGAAATGAACTGCCAGGGACACAGAAATCCTGTGCTTTCCTGCCAAGCAAATGATGTTGTCTACCAAAACTTACTATGCGAAATCAGGTTTACCAGTTTGGGAAAAAGTGAAGTTTGAGCTCTAGGCTCACGCATGAATTTTTCCAACTCACAGAAACATGTACGTACAGTTGTGGCTTTCTTTCATAGATGAACTATTTACTGGACACTTAAAATACTAATATTTGCAGTTAGAAAGCAATTTTTTTTTCTTAAGTGTGAGTTCTACAGAGAACAAGACTATCTGATTAATTTTACTATGTTCTAGTTTTAAGCTCTGGTCAGAGCTCAGTTGGCTTTGCTTTTGGCGTAAGGTAAAATTAATCCAAAGTTTGTTTTATAAAAGCAACTAAAATCCCATCAGACCACAGATTGCTTGGAGCCTGGGCACAAATCCTGAAGCTTGGATTGGGTGTGTCTAAAATATTTTGGGGTTTGGCCCATTTCTGGTTAGAAAGGAGAAAATTTAAAACGGTTAATTATCTTGGTGCCATTCCAGATTTTTTTCAACATTTAAAAAATGGGAAATTACTTGGACTTTTCCAAAAAGAAAAAGGCCCACCCTTGCTTTGGGGATGATGAAGTGTAATAAATCCAAACACATTGACTGTTTGTTTGATTTGTGGCTCTTGTCCTGCACAAGAGGCATTAAGAATATAACTTATAGCCAATATTTTTATCAGTATTCTGATACTCAACAAGAGACCTCTCATGCATGATCTACAGAAATACTGAAAATCCAGTTTGTACTTTGGTTACTAATAGGTACTCAGTGATACAGAGTTTTAAAATGTGCCTAACAGAAATACTGGCTTGGGCTATGAAAGGTGAAGGGAACTTGCTTATGAAGATGTAGAGGAGTGATGAGAGAAATTTAGAAAAACATGAGACTTGCTAAATCAGGGACAAAACTAAGGGGAAGTGAATCAGGAGCTACATATTTCTGAAGCTGGCATGAGAGGAATGAGGTGATATAAAGAGCATTTGCTGGGAGGAAACAAGCAGCAAATTCCTCAGAGCTGGTGGAAACTTGGGGAGGGAAAAGAGATGTGGGCATTTCACCTGGGCCATCGGGACTTTTACTATATACGCTAATAACTGCAGGAGTCTATTGTGTCATGTAGCAATCCTGACAGATAACATGCTCCAAGTTTAGGGTCACTTGTGTTCCTGCCTCAGCATCTCCTGCTGTTGAGGTGTGTCCCTTAGGTTTCACATTATATCCTGTGACAGATTCACTCCCACACCACAGCCTCATGGATCAGAAGCCCCGGCTGAGCTTTCTGTTGCCTGGAAAAGGGTGAGAGTGAGGCAGTTGGAAAGGGACCAGCAAGTCCATGGGTTCAAAAGAGCCTCATTACTTGGCAGACTCCCTCCTGATAGTGTCTTCAACTGATCAAATGCACTGACTTTAAATGAAAGCCCCTTCCTTTCCCCCTTGATTCAGTGCATGGCATGCAGTGCTACAAGAGCTAAAAAGCTTGGAAAAACCCCTGTGTATAGACACCTTATTCAGAATGGTTTATAATGAATGGGTGTGCAAAAAGAGGAGAAGTTTGTAATGTAAGAGTTGCAGTACCTACCTCTCCCTATTACTTCACTGAAGTGAACAATCAGACTGTTGGCACCAATAACCACATGCTGCACTTCTTTGACCAGGTCAGGATTTAAGGCACTGATGTCAATGTGGACATTAGTTTGGAGAAGTGGACTGGCTAAATCTGAGTCTCCACTAGACAGAATCGGGGAGAGGTCAGAATGAGGATACTGGGCAGGTCTGCACGATCCATTCTGAGACATGCTTGGAAACTGATCTGCAAAATGAACAGAAACTCTTATAATCTTTTCAAAATTCTCCTTGAAAAATGAAGAGTTTTATTGCATTGGTAAGCAAGGTTTGATTTTATCAGTTTGGAAGTGGCTTGGCTTTACGGAAGTTTTGGTCACAAAGGGAAAATGAAAATATGCATTGGTAGTCTGCCAACCTTCAGAAAAACCATGCCACTAGAAACTTATGCTTGTCTCAGCTCTACTTTTATGAAGTAAATGGCAAAACTTCCACTTTTCCGAGGGGATGGAATGAAGCCTTGTCACTTCTTGCCAAAGAGAGGTTATAGCATTTCTAGCAAATGGGAGTAACAAGAGTAAAACAGAGAAATTACAGCAATATCGGAGGAGGAGGTAGCAAACAATTAAAAACATGAAGCTTTTTATTATTGTCATGCTCTAATTTGGTAGGGAATTTTACACTTCACAAAGGTTTCCAAAGTGCTGGTGACTAGGTATATTTATCCAATGGTAAATATTCAACCAGGGAAATGCCTAGAGGTGATTCATTTCCTGCTGAAGATAATATAGTTGGTGCTACTCATGAAAATAACATGAGCCATCTGATATAGCAGAAACGAAAATATTTCAGTAAATCCAGGAGTATCTGAGGTTTTTGTTGTTGTTGGGGTTTTTTTGTTGTTGTTTCTTTTTTTTTTTTTTTTTTTTTTTTTTTTTTTTTTTTTTTTTTTTTTTTACCAACAGCATGTTGTTCAGGTATTTCAAATTGGTTTTGTTTAAAACCTTTTTCCTAGTATTTTGTGTGACTGAATGAAATGTTTAGTTTATACCAGTTTCAGTCTGGAATGATTTCAGTGGAGTCGATGAGCTGAATTTAGTCCAAGGTCACAAAAAAAAAAGGAGAGTAAATTTACCAACAGAAATTATCAGGTATCTTATTACAAAAAGTCAAAAACATTGTACAGACATGCTTTATTTATTTCTGCATAAAACTTGTGAAATTTTTAAAAAGTGCTTTTATCACTCTGGGTGCTGATAAATACTCCATTATTTTATCTGGGAGCAAAAATACCAACTCCTACAACTTACAAATGAGTTTATTTGTAACTAAGGGCAAATATCTATTTAATAAATACAGTAAGATAATCTAGGAATGGCTGCAAAATAATTTTTGCAGCTGCTAAATGTAAACCTGCATGTTTTCTAATGTTTCTTTTATTTTATTCTTTGATAATATTGACATTGACATTGCTACAGGAACATTAGATGAAACACATGCCCTTCTTGGATGCACTCTCCACTGTGCTTTGCCAATACACAGTGGCTGCAGGACCACTGTGGATTGACCTTCCACCAAGGATCTCTGCATAGTTTTGTCTCATGTACCACTTTCCTTTCATAACCAGTGGCATGGGCTTTCCTTTCCCCTTGGAAATTTTTCAATCAAGAAGCTTCCTGTACGAGCTGGTGGCAGCAATTAAAGAATAATAGAGGAAGCTGGGAAGAGGCTTCTGTGTCTCAGATAGGTCTGTGACTGGGGCTTGCAAAGGTGGAATAAAGATCTGGAGTTCTTTCTGTTGTGTTGTATACAGCAGCACCTGAAGCAGACTATGTCTATACCAAGACTAACAAATATCTGAGGTATCTCACACCCTATAATGTAGTAACTCCTAATAGATAAAGGCTCTTTAATGGTAATCACAGAACATGGTCTCTGCATGTGTAAAAGGAGCCTGGCATGGTATGGTAAGTGTAGCAGACTGCTCCTCTGAAGAATATCCACTTTAAAATCAAATTATACAGCACAAAAATGTATTTGGCATAGGATTATTCTTCCCTGAGACTGGCATAACAGTGCACATGGACCTCCATTCAGTTTTTCACAGTTCTCATATCCTTTTAGCCTAATGTTTAAAATTAACATTTCTGCATTATACAATGTCCCATTTTACAGGAGGGGCATTAACAGACAAAATAATATCAGTTTACAAAATTCCATGTCCCATGTTGGGCCAACAGAACTGCTTTATTATAACTGTGGGAAGTCACTGAGACACACTAATCCTACAGCCACTTGATGTTATCATTAAAATCAGTATTTTCAGAGCAGATTTGCGCATGGTGTGACGGATCTTACGACAACACAGAATCACTATATACACTAGCTCCTAATAACATGTGGAGCATACTTATATTGTTTATTTACAATACTAATTGTATTTTATTTAATCCTTCAACCCGAGTAAAAGTAAAAATCCTTTGCACCTTCATCTTGGGAAGCACCTGAGAAGCTCAGTTAAAATAGCAAGCTTGTGAACATGTGAGAGTCCCAAAAATGCAGACACAGAAAAATCAGATGAGAAACTGAAATTAGGATACTGATCAAAATAGCTATCATGTGAAGACATACGAAAATCAAGACGTGTAAAATATTCTCCATACTGATTCCTAATAGAGCCGTACCTTCTAGAAAAGTTGATCTGTAGTCTACAGATTCACTTGAAACCATTTCTGTTGTTGGGCTTACACTCCTTGCACTCACCAGCCTGTCCAGGTGAGGAGTGTGCACTCTGCCATCATAACGAACTAGGTCGCTTCCCAGATCTGAAGGGGGAGGAGAAAGCAATATTAGAAAATCCTCATGTTTTCAGTAGGCCAATACTGATTTATCCCTTTATTTAAATTTAGTTGTTCTGCTCTGCTGGGAAGAGGGTCAGGTTGTTGCTGTGGCAGATGTGCAGGACTTGATCTATTTTTTGCAGTGCACGATTTTCTGCAAAAAAAATCTTGTGTTGAAGACCCACTCTTAGCTATACTGCAAGATCAAAGACAGTAGGGCCAGCTTCATGATCTGGCTGTGAAAGTGCATCATGACAAGGCTTGGCTATACACTAGCTTCCCTGCTCCTCCCACCTTACACAGAGTGGCAGCTCCCACTGGAAGGAAACCCAAACACAGAGGCCAGAGAAGAACCAGAGTCTGACTAAGTTCCTGATTTGGGGTAAAAAGAGACCAGGAGACTGCAGTGCTCTGTGTCTTGCAGAACTCAGGCACAGCCTGAAGGAACACAAGGAGACTGGATGAAGCTAAAGTATTTGTGATTCCATGGATGTCACTCATTCCCTCTTCCAAAGCTGATTAGGGCAAAGAAGTTACTAAGTTTTCCTAATAGCTCAGAGTTCCACAGAAATCCTTCTGCTTAAGGCATAATGTGGCCCTTCACCCAGCTCAGGCTCTTGCCAAGCAGTGAAATACAACTAAACATTGGGACTTGATTGTGAAACCTCTGCTGACAGCAGGTTACAACAGGGCAATGCATGGCAGTTAAGCAAAGCATAAAATTATGTCAATTTTAAAAGCTTAAGATAATAATGGAATTATTTGATGCGATTGACTATGATGAACCTTTAATTTGTTTCTTCTTCCTTCTCCAGAAGAAAACCATCAAAAAGATAAAAACTAAGGCTGATATTGAAAGAATTCCAGCAATTAGTCCCGTGAAATTCTGATCTTGCCGTATCAGCACTTTTCCGATAACTGTTGACAAAACTTCTTGCTTCCACTGAAATAACAAAGAAAAAAAATAGTGTAATGATTTCCAAAGACAAGTAAGAACTAGATTATTAGTATTAAAGTATGAGCTGGTATGTCCTGTACATATTAAATCTTGATTTTGTGACACTGTACTGCAATAATACCCTGTGAGTGGAGAAGCTGTTATATTGGTGCACATGAAAACAGATCTACGTGTTTATGGCTCATTTCTCACCTTCAAGAGCTCTGGGGGTGACACAGCTCTGTATTTGATACACGACACACACAGCATGCACTCGCATGCACTTTGGATAACAGGGTTCCACTGTTGCCAGATGCTAATTCAAAATGTTGAATACTTTTCATTCATATGGTGCACAGAATGGGCTTATGGCTATATAGGCTGAGATGTACATTAAAAAAAGATAGCCCAACTGTCTTTAATGTGTGTTCTTCTGTCATAAATATGCTGTAACATCAAACTCACTCTCTTGTTGACAGTGTGCTTGCATTTTAGTTCCCAAGGTCACGTGAGCCTGTCCTTTGCCAGCTTCTAGCTTGCTGACAGTTTAAAGAAACAAAATAAAACAAAAAAACAACCCCCAAAACCAACAACCAAACAAACACCAAGCCAACTAACAAGGAAAAACTGTTTTAGGTCACAAAACACTAGCTCAGTCAGTTGGAATGCATTTGGCCATCTTTTCCTCTTGTGGAATTCATCCCTCTGGGTACTGTAATGATGGATTTGCCTGTCAAAAGAGCAAATTTTCTTCTTCACTGGGCGGACTACAATTTGAGTCTCCTTGCCAGTAAACAAGTAGAAACCTCATTTAACCCCTTCATGTTTTGTTGTTTTCTGTATATGAAACATCTCACACATACCTGTTTCTTGGAGCTTAAGAAAATATCACATAGTAGAACTAATTGAATGCAACATTAGTCCTGGTTGCATGTGTAAAAATACAACATATTAACTGAATGCAACCTGTGCACAAGTATTATATGAAACTAGGCACTTAGAAGTCTGGGAGACCTACACCAAAAGGAGAGCTGCATCTAATTTTATAGTTTGCCTGATGTATCCAAGAAAATGAATACTTACTTTAAAAATTAAATTAATATTAAAATAAATTACTAGTTACCATATTAATAAATCAAATTAGTTATTACTATTTACTGAGATTGCAGTAGCACATAGGAATATCATTCACAGCCCAGGATCCTGTGAGATGAATGCCATAAAGACGTAGAAAGAATAGATGTCCCTGCTTCAAAGAGCTTAGACAGACTTTGATCCTAACCACACTTCCATGACCAGCAAAGTCTCCACTGTTTGCAGTGAATCAGAGTGCAGTTTCATAGTTTAAAGGTAATCCCATTCCAATGTCCTTTTTTAATATATTAAAAAAATACAAATGTATTGAAAGATTTATGTCTTATTCTATAAATCAGTATGTCTACAATTTAAATTTGCAGTAGCACACTGAATGATTTTAATGAGATCACCTTTAAAGCAATGACTCAATCATTTGTCCTAACTGTCTTCGTCTTACAAAAAGAATTGAAATGAAATTACAAAATGCATACCCACAAAAAAAGAAAAAAAAATCTTTCAGGAAAGATTTGATACTCTTGACTGCAGCAGAATGTTTTGTTGAAAAAAGGGCTCGTGAGTTCCAAACTAAAATGACTTCATTATAGCTTCTCATTCTTCCCCACGTTTCCTCATGTTTGGATTAATAACTATAATTTTATTTCTGTGCTTAGTTCAGGTCCTACTTTGTGCCTAAGGCTCCAGAAAGTCTCTGTACAAACAGGTAATAACAACAATGACAATCATATTTATTTTTAAATAGCAGATATTATTTGAATTTCCATCCCAAGCAAACAGGGGCAGAGATATCTCTGTCAGCACAGGCTTAGGCTTAAATTTTATTTAGGCTTAAACTTTATTGTTTCAACAGTGACGTTGTGAATAATAATAAAAATGGCATTAATATCTCATGTGTGGTGTAGTTGCCTCACCTCTATATTTAGCTCGCTGTTGGATTTCAGGAGATCGCTGGGAACCGTACACAGAATTGATTCTGACTGCAGGAGAAGGTTTTCGCAGCTTTTATTTCCAACTTTTAGCACCTCGCCTTTAACAGCTTCTGAATCAATATAATTTCCCTTGAAAAAAAAATCAATTTCATATTACATAACCTTCTCATAAAAGTTAAGTAGTTACAAGCTTGGAAAATATTTTTAATGAAAAAGAAATTGTGAAATAAAAGACTAATGAGAATTTACACTGTCCTGTCAATATGCATGTATAGGCTTATTTCATATAAATGATTTTGACAGACAAGGCAGTGTAGTATGGTAAAGTGTACAGATAAAATCTGCTGTCACTAACACTCATACAGCTCATACAGACTTCTGAAATTGTAAATGTCTGAGGGATTAATCCTGTTGGTCCTGTTTATATTTTTGCATAATTTGTGCAAGAAAGGACACATTATGTAACGCTGTTGTTTACACAAAACTGGCATTATATTATCCACAAGCTAAAGGCATCTCAAACACTTTGTTTTGCAAGTGGTTATGATAGCAGAAGTGAAGCTTTCAAAAAGAAGTAATTAATTATAATAATACACAAGTCTGTTAAAATCAAGTTCCACCGACCAAAAAGGAAAAAAACTTGGGAAACATGAGGCATGAAAAGTACACTTCTACCCAGAAAACCTGCTCTCACATCCCAGACTTGGATGAAAAATTATTCCTTCTGATATTGTGACAGTGGAATCCAAAGGACAAGTTTAGCATCTTTTGTGCTCAGGAGTGCATCTCTATTTAAGAAGCTACCCTAGCCCATGTACTGCCCAGCTCAAGATGAAAGAATAGGCATATTAAGTGGGATTAGAACGGGAGAAGGGAGTATGGGACTAATACAGGCCATTTATATGGGTTGGATCTGGGAATTTTCCATGAGAAGGGAGGAAGGCATCACAGCTGACATCACTATGAAGTCTTGTATATTGGAAAGGAAACAAGAATCCCATTCAGAGGGGCAAAAAATCATCTTACTTTGGCATATGTTTTAGATCTGCTTCAGAATGAGATTGAACCCTGGGAAAATTGTAATAAGCAAACATAGGAGAGACAGTTTAATGTCCTATGTTGATGGCAAAGACACTCCCCAGGTAAATGCTTTTTAATTGCTGACCATAAAAGTCCATTTTGCACTCTGTCTAGTCAAAGCCATTCTGTTTGGTGTTAAGTAAGAAAATATTCCTAGGTCAGGGAGCATATGAATGCTTATTGTTTATTAGTATGGAGAATTGTGGCAGATTGTGAGCCATTCATGTTCAAATCTTTCCTCTGAATGACATACCTCAAAAGACTTGAATTTAATTCTTCCACCTTCAGGACAAATATATTAACCTGGAGAGTGTGGTTGAGTGGTCTCTTCTTCTACATCAAAGCTTAGAATTTTTTCTTCACCAAAACTGATGTACTATGTACTATATATAATGCTATATATATACTATAATACTATGACCATTATGTTACCATTAATATATTATAGTTTCAAATATATTCACTAAGATATCTAAATACATTAAGAGTTTCAAAATGCTTTCAGCAGTAGTTTTGCTCTTCTTGGGACAACAGAATTTGCCTACAATTTTAAGAAAAGGAGGAAACTGGTTCCTGTGAGAACTGGAAAAAAAATCCTCTTTTCAAATGTGTATTACTCCCTTCTTGCTGAGCAATGTCATTGAATACAAGCTGGAGAAATTAGTCTTCAAGTTGTACTGGGTAGCTGTTGCAGCCCAATCTGACAGCACAACCAACACAGCTTTAGAGAGATGGGAATAACTTGGGTAAAAGTCTAAAAGCAGCAGAAGAACAGTAAACTAACTAAGGTGTGGAAATTCTGAGACTGGTATCAGAAGCACTTTTGAGGCTCCTAAGCAGAGTGACCAGGTTGACTTGGGAAGAATGAGGAATTAGTGCAGCTGCAGAGGTTCCTCTCCAGCTTGCTCAAAAATGCCACAGTTTCCATATTGCTCTCTTTTGGACCAGGTTTTGAGAGTAACAATTTCCTATGCCATGTGCACAAAGATTGACAATACAGTAACCGATAAATAGGCCAGAAGATTTCCTTAAGATAGTCTCATAAAGAATGTGTCGCACTGGCTTAAGAATAGAGTAGGCCATTTCGTAAATCTTGTCCTACTCTGAGTTTTAAGACACAAGTGCCAGAACACAGCCAAGATCTCAGATGTGCTGTATAGCATGCCAGTTGTTACACATTGAATTAAGACTGTGCTATGTATTTCTCTAGTGGAAGAATTATATTTATAAATATACTTTAGTTTCTGGTGCCCCATGCCTAGGCCTCCTCTGGAATAATGCACAGAGTCCCCGCACCAGCTTAGTGCACAATCACAACCCAGAACAGACCAGGCCTCTGGGATAACTGAAGAAAGATTATTTTTAATTTATTTGTTGCTTAGTTTTGTTTTGGTTTTTTTGGGGTTTTTTTGTTTGTTTTTTTTTGGTGTTTGTTTTTTTGTTTTGTTTTTTTTTGTTTTGTTTTTTTTTTTTTTTTTTTTGTTTTTTTTTTTTTTTTTTTTTTTTTTTTCTTTAGGAGCTAAATGCTCTGGGCTGTCAGCAGCCCAGCTGGCAGGTCTGGATCAGTGGCTTCTGGGGGAGGCAGTAAGTGGACTCTGTCCTTTTCAGAAGACTCAGTAGTGAAACACCAGAATTTCTCCTGCCCTGACAGCTTTCCATGTTGGCAGGAGATGGGAGCACTTCTGAAGTAGTGTCTCCATGGCATCGTAGCAGAGAGTTGTCTGGTACCACTCTATCATGACTCCTCTGACTGGGGCATTGTGGGCACCAAGAGGCTTGAAAGAGCCATGTACTTCTCAGAGGAAGACAGTGATGATGTGGGATGTTGAGAGGCTGGGACTGAAGACAAGGAGGACTGGCATTTGTGGCACACAGTGCCTTGACTGTGTTTTAAATAGAAAACATAATATTTTCTTGTGTATAATATTTTCTTACAGAAACATCATGTGGTCATCAGGGGAAACCAAAAAGAACATTTCAATCGGTACCCACTGCCATTTGATGAAAGCCAAATATGTCACACTAGATTAGTTAGATTGAAAAACTTGTGATAAAAGCTCCCTCTGCCCCTCTGAAACTAATTAAGAAAGAGATAAAAGAACTTTGGTTTGGTAGAACAGACTGTTCACTGAAGCAAGCTGCCATTTAATTTCATGCTGAGCTTGCTTAATTACTGCACAAAATATGATCATGAGGCATGTAAACTTGTGTGTGTGTATTTTTGAATGTGGGTACAGGGCGAGGGAAAAGTGTTGCCAATATGGCTTGTAATGCTCTTTTGGCTCCTGACTATAATTTATGCAAGTCGTCTCACTGTTTTGATAGAAGCACCCCACTATAACTAATTCCATTTAGAGGAAGATGTTAAATTGGTGCCTGTTCATGCTTCGTTCTAGGAGACCAGCTTTCACCAATGCTGTTCTCCAGCTGGTTGTCAGGAAATAACCAGGACATTAGGCTTAGGGACATCTGCCTTGAGTGCCATCACTACAGGTCAATACTACAAAATTGTGACTTTGGTCACTTGCCACTATGACAATCCTCCGTCAGCCTTTCTTATCTAAATGTTTTTTCCCCACCAATAAACAGCACCACCAACTCCTTCAAGGAGAATAAAAGAGTAATAAAGTAGACAGTTAAAAACCCAACTAATATTTGACCCTCAGTGTCTCTCAAGGTTATAGAGCAAGTCATGATGGACGCACTGCCAGGCAGAGGAAGGACAAGAACATGACTGGGAACAGCCAGCATGGGTTTCCCAAGAGTGTGTTTTGCCTGACCCACCTCCTATGCAGACAGGACTGCCTCTCTAGAAAAAATGAGACAAAAAATTGGACAATGGGACCTTGGTTTTAGCAAGTTTTGCAACGCAATCCCTCCTAGCAGTGAAAAAAACTTAGGATGGTATGGACTGGATGGATGGTACAGAAAATGAGTGAAAAACAGATTGGGCAGAGATCAAATCTTCATTTGTCAATGGCTGATACAGGGACCAATACTGCTTAAAATCTTTTTTGACAACTTGGACAAAGGAAGAGCATGCACTGTCTTGGAGCTTTCATATGATCTCAGACTTAGGAAAGTGACTGATATACTGGACCATAATGTGAAATTAGGCAGCAGTATGCCACTTTAGTGATGAAGGCTCAGCACACATTTTAGCAGCAGCAAAGCCAGCAGATTGAAGGTGATTGTTCTGCTCTGGTCAGCGCCTGTGGAGCCATACCTTGAGAATTGTGTCAAGTTTTGAACCCCACAGAAAAAGAGAGGTACCAACAAACTGGATGAAGTACAGAAGAGGGTCACTGAGCTAGGAGGGGAGTTCAAGCATAAGACACACAATGCAAGCCTAGTGGAGCTGAGTGTTTTAAAGCTAGCATCTCCATTCTTGGAAATTTTCAACACTCATTTACACAAAGCCATAGGCAGCCTGACCTAATTTTTAATTTAGCCCTGTTTTGAGCAATGAGGTTAGACGATGAAGACCTCCAGAGGGTCCTTCCAATCTACATTATTCTGAAATTTTTCCCAAATTAGTCTTCTTTCCAACTGGTTGATATGCATGACCTGGAAAATACTGGAAAACACTGCTGTCATTGCACAGAGGCACTGAGCCATGCAGCAGCTATATATTCCCAGATCTCTGCTGACCGGCACAGCAGAACTCTTTCTAGCGTTTCTCCATAACTGAACAAGAGATTTGCTCTGCATTGAGGAAGAAGTGATTCCATGGCTAAGAGCTCCAAGGAGAAAAAACAATGTAAAAAGTAAAAATCAGACCAATTATTCTTTCATATTTGCCTAAAACACTTTGCAGAGATGGATTAATGTTCAGAGTTTGACTGGAACTCAGCATGGCTGACAGGAACTCTGAAGTAATCCTTCTGATGTCTTGCAGCCCAGAAGTTGGCCCACTGGACCATCCTGGAGTCAAAGACCTTAGGGCTTCAAGAGTTCTTCATTGTGATGGAAGAGATGTTTTGGCTTACAGAGCTATACAGGAGTAACACAAAGAGATAACCCAAGCATTAAGACTGACTGTCTTCCATAAAACATTTTTATCAATTATATTTTATACAAATTATAGATATCTATGTAAATAACATATAAATACCAAAAAATTTTCATAAGCATTCACTGTAAACTAGAAATACCCATGTTTATACCTTTTCTATTTAATACTCAGAAAAAGATAGACTTCAAGAAACTGGACTCTTGCAAAATGGATTAACTTTCTCCACAGCACTGTAGTAGAATTAACTTTCTCCACAGCACTGTAGTAGAGAGCGACCTGTGGTATTGAGGGCCCCAAACTCCTAAGAGATGCTTCTCAGTGCTATGTAAGCTATTCTCAGTGCACTTTGAGGAGGCATTCAGCATCAACTTTGCATTTTTCATGGATCTGTAAACATTCAGGCTACAGCAGTGACTGATCCTCATGACTGACTTTGTGCACAGGCCAGAGTTTCCCTCAGCTCAAGAGAACCAAAGAAGCCAGACCACATCTGGCACATCCCTCAGCACAAATTTGTGAGGAAGGACACATCACCATGTGACAGTAAGAGCCAGGGCTTGTGTGCTGACCACAGCAGGTTCTGGGCTGCTGTCCATGTTTAATCCTGAAGTGGTGGCACAGCTTATTGCAATCAGAAGCTGATGCAGTGCGGTCCTCCCACAAGGACAAGGAAAGCCCCTCTCCCACTTCACCTGATGGCAACAACCACTCTGGTACATATATCTTTGTTTTCAGCATCTTTTAAATTGTGACTACTGGGCTGGGGTAAATGCAGCACTGAACACAGTGCTCTCTCTGCCCTTGCTTTTTGGGGCTTCCTTTATTTCATCAAAACATTTGTTCCACGCTGTGCTGCTGATGTGCACTTGAGAATAATTGAAAAACTTATTTCAGCATTTCTTACCTTAATTTCCAGAACATTTTGGTTGCCTCTTGAGATGAACACCATCTTTTCAAAATGCTTAAATACAGGATTATTTACGTAATCAAAATCAAAGTACAGGGAGCTGACACCATCAAAAATAAAGAACACTTTGGTTACAAAGGGTGGTTGGAGATTGAAAGCTTTCAGTGAAGGTGTTGTGCAGCAGATTATCTCTGAGCTAGAGCGGTGGCTACACGCCTATAAGAAAAAAAAAAGAGGTAATTGCAGTATGTACACGCATAGGAAGTCACTGATTAATGCAACTTTCTTTAACAATACATATATATTGAAACAATAAACACCAAGGGTCTTGTTCTTCTTTAACCAAAGCAAAATCCTGATCAGTGCTACACAGCGTTTATGTAGAGCTGGAAGAAAAGTATAAAAACTTCATGTCAATGGTGTTTGTACTCTTGTTGAGGAAATGTTCAAGTAAACAAGCTTCCTGGCCGGATTGTTCACAGCACTTTTAAAGTAAATATTTTGCAGATAATTAATGGAAAATGATTTCCAAAGCCGAGCACCATCAGGAGGCTAGCCTGGTGTACTGAGCAGCCATAGTTCAACTTACTCAGCCCATCATAGTGACTGCAACACGGATTTCTCTCTCTTTTTCACTACCAAAGCAATATTAAGGGACCAGAAGACAAGGTAAAAGCCAACAATGCTATCTGGAACAGTGGAAAACAGAAGTAAAGCACTATTTACCCACAGTGTAGCTAAGTTGCTATGTTTCCAGAAAGGCACTGTGGACGCTGTGAAAAAGGGCTTTAGAGCCAAAGACACTGTGGATTCTGGGCCACAAAAGCTCAGCAAAATGTATCTTCTTTCGAAAAATGTATATTTAAGGCCCCAGATGTGTGCACTGTGCCCTGAGAGCAGATCAAACCTTTTCTTTTTTTAAAAAGTATAAAAGAGCATATCTGACACATGTCCCAGAAAGAATGGGGCTAAGCTGCTCATCATCATAAATCTTACATTTGTTCTAAAAGAGATATCCTTGAAAGATCAACAATACCTCTGTGCATCCAGAGAAGGCCAAAATACATATTTTTCTGTTTCATTTTTCAAAATAAATTTCTTCTCATTTTCAAATGCTGCGTGAAGGAGCTTTGAAATTAGTTTAAATTAATGCAATGTAATTTTGCTGTTTCAAATCAGTGACATAACCACTCAGGCTGTATCAGCTATATATATTAGCTTGAAAAGTGGGATTAAATTAGCTATCTGCAAATCAGGGCTTTTTGTTATCACCACACACAGAAATCCATGTTTCTGTGAGTAATATTGTGAAACCTTGAATCTGCCAAGGGAAACATTTTCAAGATTCTGAGCATTACAGTTTTAGAGCTCCTCCGTGTCTGTGAGCTGTGAGTTCAGCACTCAGCTAAATAACTTGGTGGAGCTCTCATGATGCTAATGGGATCTGCACCTGTGTATCTAACAGCCCATTTATATTCCTAGCAGAAATTCAGAAATATTTTTGTAGCCCCCCATCTCAAAAACGTAAACTGTGGGACACAAGACAAGGCAGATTTTTGCTCCATTTGCTTACAGTATCAGACTGTTTTTTTGAATACCTTGTTATACACCACTGATCATATCTCAGGCTTTGTTCTATCACATAGATCTAGAAATTAATTTGAATTAGAATGGAAATAAGATGCATCATTAGTATAATGGATGATCAAGCCATACTTTTCCATGATATGACTATTCGTTAGGATATCTATCATATTGAGTCGATCCTTAAAAAGGGTTACTAAAATATATACAATTATAAACCCAAGTCTGTCCCAAGTAATCATTATATTTATTTGATTAATGTAAATTCATTAGACTCTTTATCTACTGTAGAGTAGTGATGTCCATTAAATGAATAGCAGTGGTATTCATAACTTTGTTTGTGGCTATCTATTAGAATCAGATACTTTACTTTATCAGGCTGGTCTCTGAAGCAGAAGCTTTCAGAAAATGATAAAAATCTAATAATACTCTTTGGAGGGGATGGAATGTGACTGATTGGTAAGGTCAAGAAAAATCTTATTTGCAATGCCCTTATTGGTACATGATTTGACATGACATTTTTACCTTGAAATTGGTTTTAGCAATTGAAGAATATGACGGTTTAGTTTTCAAGAAATATTGGATTGAGGATCTCCAAGAAAACCCCCCTAATTCAATCTGTTGCCTTCTCAATTAAGATACTGCCTATCACCCAGCACCTTTAACTTTTATTTAATTAAACTTTAAAGTACATTCACTTTAAAAGCTAAGCCTACATTTTTCTTGTGCCTATAATCTACATCTGAAGACAAAGAGGAAGAAAAAATACAAAAATTATGGAGCATTTCACAAGCATAAGTAAATGCTATACCCCAAAGGGAATAATAATCCATTGCACAATGCATATGACTCATCACTTAAGGTATGTATTCTTGTTCCATTTGTAAAATATGACCCTTGAGGCAATTAATTCAAACCTGACCTACAGAACCTGAACTTCAGTGCCCAATTCAATTTTTTTCATCTGATAGAACAACAGGAAAAGTATGAGGGAGGATCTCCGAGTTCCAGAGGTCTCCCAGCAGCTGACACAGATTAGAAAGGGGCAGTTGGATGTGCATTACAGGATCTGCAGCTGTCAGAAAGGAGAAAAGGGCCAATTTGTTCTTTCATAAAAAGTAAACTTTTGGAGTTCCACTGAAGAATGAAAGATGAACGAAGTTAAAGACAGACCTGGAGACTCTCCAACTGTCTTTGCCAAGGGATGATTTCTTAATAGAAAGAGAAGAAAATACAGGTCCAACATGAAGAGAAGCCCATTCAGAAGACTTTTCTGTGTAAAGCAGTGACACTCAAGCAGAGTATCCTGAAGGTTTTTTCAGAGAATTCATTGCCTTTTGCTGCCGTTTCAGGTGGTACAATGAATGATCCTGATAGATTGGTTGCCTTTTTATTTTAGTTTTCTTCTTGGATGAAGGCATGGGAGATGATACTTCTAGTCTGTTAGATCATCTGACCAGAAGGTAGAGTAAAACCTCTCTTGTTTTTGGGTCTGAGAGCCAGCCCTCTGCACAATCTGATCAATACTGACTGGGAGTCCAAATTCGTCCCTGGGCTTGGGATGGTCAATGTACCTTGCAGCACTGCATTCCTGGCACCCTGGTGATTTCACACAGTGGCTTTTCCCTGACATCCCCTGCTGTACCCTTCCCTTGGCAGATGTGCATGAGATACAGATCTGGCACAGAAAGAAAGATGAATTTTCCCCTTTATGGGGGAACTCTTCACTGGGCTCCTGTGGCGGCTTTGTGCCGTGGAGTCAAGACAGATAGAGGATCCAAGCCTAGGTGTCTTCGGATAGGGAATCATGAATACCTTCAATAATCACACACTCACTAGCCACACTTCACAGGGAATTTGTTTTACCATTATTTAACACATCTAAGGTAGACACTCACTGCTGAATTCTAGGCATCTTGATGAATATGAGTATGGATTGCTTACAGACTTGTAAACATTGAACAAACTTTAGAGTATTTTAAAATTCTGTAAAACAGCAGGAAACGGCACCTGTCAGGGAGAAATTACAAAATGCTGAAGAACATTTAAAATACACAAGAGATAATTAAAAGTCTGTGGAAAGAGAAGATCTTGCATAGCTACAGGGTCAGCTGTTGAAGGTCATGTATTAAAAAAGCCTCTCCTTAGTTTTGGAGCCTTGCATATCTTGGGACATTCATTGTTGGATGAGATTAGCCAGTGGGAATATATATCCAAATTAGTTGTTATATAGAATATTAAAAATGCCTCAAGAAAGGATCCCCAAATGACAACTTGTTCACTTCAGGGGAACCAATGCAAACTACAGGTTTTCAAAGAAAAAACATTATTCCCAAGTGCTTCAGAAGCAGAAGAATCATCTAGCATGACTTACAGCACAGGTTCCTGATCAAACACCATTCCAAACTGTGCCTAGAGTTTTTTTACAGGCACAATGAAAGGAGGGAATGAGCTGCTTCCCTGCTTGTGTACCTCACACAGGAAATGGATACGTGAACAGAAGTGAGAAGGGTTCTGTATTTTGCATTCTCTAAAGCTCTTGGGAATTTATACAGCACTGCCTAAATTCCTATTCTTTTTTCCTAGTCAGAACAAATGATAAAAAGAACTCATGAAATAAAAATTAAAAACAAACACATTGCAATTATTGAAACATATGGTTCAATACATTTTTTCACTCATTGAAATAAATTCAAAGAAGGCAAAATGTATTATTTTGACAGTGTTAACACAGAATCTAATATAAACAAAACTAGTGTGAACACAGTACTGAACAATTTTAAGGAAATTTAAATAAACATGAAAAGAATACTGTAAAATGGAAAGAAGGCATTTTTTGCTCTATAGAAGAAAAAATTTCAGAGATACTAAACTGCAGACATGAAAGCTGAAAAGCTCAACTTAAATGTTTCTTCTACAGGGAGCTGGCATATTGCGCCCAAAACTTTTCAGTCTCAGTGAAACTGCACTTCTTATAGGAAACTTTTCCAGAAAAACTTTTGTAACAGTTGTACCACTCATCTCTACCACCAGGGTGGAAAGAGGCAGAGAAAAGCAGCTGCCCCAGGGTGTGTCTGCTGGGTCTGCTCCCCGAGACTTTGGGATGCAGAGCATCCCCAACAGCTCCTGCTGTTTACAGAAACCACCCTCCACTTACATTGTGACTCCAACAGTACTGTAGGCCACAATTAAACCTGAGGACACAGAGCTGACAGGAGATGGAAAGCCCTGCTTTAACTTGGGAACTGCCAGTTTTAGGCGACTGGAAAAGGGTCTGGGAGGTGGCAGAAAGAATGAGAAGAGCTCTAGGAAACAATGTTTATCAGAAGAATTTTGGAGTGGTTTGTTTGTTTTAACTGGAAAAGAGAAAGGTTGAATCATAATTTGATGCAAATGTGCAAAATTAGCAGGAGAGACTGATAATCTGTTGCTTGTATCCACAGAGGGTTAAACAAGAAGATAGGTAATTAGCCACAAGATTTGGGTTAATTATTAGAAAGAAGTCTTTCCAAACCACTAAGTAAGCAGGTAGAGCAGCTCTCTCTAAAGCTTGTTTATGCAAGATTGTGAAATTTCTTTCACAGGGAGCTTTAATAACAGCCTAAACAAGTATCTGTTAGGCAGTGGTCTGGGTACATTTGCTCCTGGCCAGGGCAGAGGGCCGTGCTAGGCTGTTGTGGTCCCTCCCAGCTGTACTTTCCTTTGATGCTTTGGGATGTGTTTCGGTGCTGGCTTTGGTTTTCCCAAGAGCCAGAGCTTCTGAATGCTGACAAAAGCAGCTTCTTGGAGGACAGTAGTGAGAGAAAACGGAAAAGAAAAAGGGCTTAAATAACAATTTTTACAAATTACTCATTTAGCTATCCTCTCTCAAACTAAGGAAGCAAAAAGACATAATCACAGCTATAGCACTTCTTGAGCACTTCTTTGGTCTGTTCAAGACAATAACCTGTCTTCTCCTTTATAAATGGGATAGTTGGTCTGGATCTCTTCTGTAAATAGTTCCTCACTGTTGTTTATTTTCGTAATGACCGGATGAAATGATGGGATTTTTGGTATATCCCTCATGCAGAGAGCCCAGAACTTCCAGTGCAAGATGGGTAAGACTACAGCCACAGGCATCCTCCACCAGAAATTTCCTCAGTGACACAGTACAGTCTTGTTTTGCCACTTATAACTCTTCCCTTTCTACCTGAGAATTAACACTCTTCCTTTAGAAATATGGTTGAGGTAGAGAATAGTGGCAGAACAAATGTCTGCCACAGAGGCAGGAAAGGCAACTGAGTGCCAGAAGCCTTTAACTGCAATAGAGAAAAAAAAAAAAAAATTGCTTGGGCAATGTCAAAGTATAACACACTCTGCATTATAATCCATTTGAGGTTATATTCCACCTTTTGTGCAGAGAGAATGAACTTGTGTACAGCTGCTCATACACTGGGGTGATTTCTTAGAGATCAGCCGTGGCAGGAGATTTGTTTGTTGGCAAATGTCAAAGACACTGCAAGGCATAAAAAGAAAAAAAAAAAGAGATAATTCTGACTGACTAAAGCTTTTTTCAACAGCAGGTTAGAGGCAGGATGAAGGCAAAACACTGCTCAAAGGCAAGGTTGCTCCCCAATATTTGGGGGAGTGTAAATTCTATGGTGTTTATTGCCTGGCATTGCCAGTCACTTTTGGACAGTGGATTTTCTTTAAAACTTCAGACCTTTCAAATCTGTTCAGATTCTAAGAAGTCCTAAATATTTGACAAGGTATGCAGTAACAGGGCCTGAAGAGAAGCAATACTGCATATTTCCAGAGGTGAACAGAAAAAGCAAATGAATGATCTTTACACAAAGCAAAATCTCAGGACCTGATTTCAACAGTGATCTTTTTCTTCAAAATCCTTTGTGCTTAGAAATAATTATGCTCACGTTATTCAAAATCTAATAAATTTTGAGTTTAGTAGATTTCACTGAAAGGTTTTATTTTCTGACTGATGGGTAAAGTGACTTTTGGATAACACTTAACACTGTTTCATTGGAAAGGAACTGATTTTTAGATTAAAATCTGAACCCATTAAATTACAAGCCATGACTACATGCTGTGGAAATTCAGGTCCTGACACTCATAATATTATACAAATTAGGATCATGAAGAATATGATGACCTTGAAGCTATAAAAGACTGCAAATCTGCAGGCATACCATTTAAAATGCATTGAGCAAACCTAGGTCTAATAGTTAAAATTCAATTCAGGAAACAGTGTATGATGATCATGAGAAATAAGCAGAGAATATGAACAGTAAGTAGCATGTCATAGAGAGTGTAGGTCAATTTAGCTTCAGACTAAACAAATCTTACAGGATAACAAAATGTTGGAGGTACAACACAAATGTGTAGACAAAAAAAGAAGGCAATTTCAGTAAAACTAGATGACAAATGCCATTTTTGCCTGATAAGAATTAAGGTAGATCACATTATCTGTGTTTAGATTTGGACACTGTGTAGTGTCAACTCAGGAACAAAAAAAAAAGAAGACACATCTCTGACGGACCTGTTGTTTAAGCAGAGGTACCCATTGCAAGAGCCCCAACCCATCTGAAAACTTAATTATTGAACTTATCAAAGATAGGACAGATTTGCCCAACAGGGATTTTGGCAATCAGAAATTCTTCAAATAATACTTAGTTTTGATTTTATATATTTACTCTTCCTCTTCCTTTGAGATACATCCACAGTCACCACTTGAGTATCATGGTAGTGCTTGAACTTGTCATGTAATCTGACATATCTATATTGCACTGCTCTGTGATCTGATAAGAATATAAAAATATTCTTATCAGATACTGTACTAGCCTTATTTCTTTGGAAAATGTTTCTTGGAAACAGTTGTTTTATCCTCAGCCTAATTTCAAATTTGTTTTGAATTTTGTCTGTACAATGAAAAGAGTCTTTGCAGAAAACATCAAAATATCAGTAGAAGCCCCAAAGTTTCAAGGCAAAAGTCAAAGTATTTTGACTGCAAATTCACAACCATTCACCACACCAAGATGAAAAGATAACAGATCGTCTTCTCTAAGACTAACTCACCACAGAGAAGTTCATTCCTAGTTTAGGTACAGTAATCACCATCTGAGGAAAGCACACTGAGTTCAAGTTGATTCCATGAGCTGTGATTGTACTTCCACCACTAGGAAAATTTATCAAAAGAAGGAAAAAAAAAAGGAAGGAAAAGAAAAAGAGAAGATAAGTAGGATAAATAACTGCTGTGATAATGTAATGCTAATTACAAATTATATTTTAGAGTAAATGAAAACATAAAACCAGAATTAGGGATGTATTGGGTAAATGCAAATACATAGCTTTGAGCAGTGAGATAATTTTTCTGGGAAACAGGTTTTACATTTCATTAATTCAGATTTTACATTTACATTAATCAAAAAAGGGAAGAAAAATAATTTTTAAAACTGCGATAAGCCAGGGTATAAAACAAATGTGTACATTTTAAAAGAGGTTGCTTTTTTTGTACTTAGCATTTTCTAATTAACTTATTTCACCTATTGCTTTCAGTGGTGCTGAAAAAGGTGTCTGTTTTACTGCTGACATTTTTTTGGCAGAGGCAGATGGCTTGGATTAGAGCTACTGAGACCATAAATATGTCACTTGAAAACACACACGTACTACCATACATATACATTCATAATATTTATATAGGACTGGATTTAGACTATTTTAAAATCCATTTGCTCTCCTGAGTCTGCTGACTTGTCACATTAAACGATTTTCCTCAGCAATCAGTGTAATGTCCAGGCGCAGTATAGGAGACACTTAGCTGTGCAGTGGGTAGCCCAGCAGGACATCACAGGTAGGCTCAGCAACAGCTAGGAGTGAAATCACAAAGAGAAAAGAGGCACCCTGCCCCCTTCTCCTTCACCTCTGAAAGGAAATGATTTGCCCTCTGCAACTGCACCGTAATAGAAACAATAGGCATGGAAGATAGAGATAAAAACGCAATTTCTTTTGATAGATTGCTGAGCAGCATAGCCGTTCTTTGTTCATTTGTTGCTTTTCTTACTTCTATAAGAAAATTTTACTCACCTAAGAAAAGATTTGGCTGGATGAATTTTTAAAACAACTGGGTCTTCTCTGTATGTGAAATGTCTGCTTGTGTCTCGAATAGCTTCATCGATTTCCATTCTCACACGATATTCCTGGGGAATTTGCTGTGCTGGAGTGTAGCACTCCACAGTGCTCGCCGATACGCTGGCAGGACTGAAAACAGATTGCTTGTCGTCATTATAAAACACGTACTTGGCTTAAAACACTGTCCTTTACTGAGCCCCAACATTGCCTAAAGATCTGTTTGTAAAAAAATGTTATTGATTTTCCTGCTGGATAATCAAATTGCAACAAGTAAGCACGACATAAGGTAGAAATTGCTTCAGCATGGCTTAGGCTCAAGATTCATCTTAGTTCTGTTGATTTGCACCTTGCCTGATGGAAGGTATTGCCCCAGTACTGGTGACAACCCCATGAGCCCCTGAACCCTGCAAAGGCAGCTTCCAGCCTGGAAAACTAAAGCACACTCCAGGTTCAAGGAGAATGACTTGATCTGCTATAACCAAAGGATAATGCTTCTTTCAAATCCACAGGACTTACTCTGTGTTAAAAGCCTCAAGTAAAGGTGCTCGTGTGGGATGTACCAGATGCTGAGAGGCAGGCAGAGAGCGAGGAGGAAGAAGATGGAGAAAATTCAAGAAGAGATGGCTGAATTCAGCACATCAGCAGAGTCTCTGGGATATTCACCTTTCCCTTGACATCATGATTGGCTGTGGAGTCCTCCTTCTCCTACACTGAGCTCAGTGGGTGAGTGGGCAACTGGAAGATCCTGAAGTTTGAAGCACATGAAATGTGGCCACAGGGAGCAGGGCACATCAGAGACAAGGGTGCCAACTTGTAACTCTACCAGTCGGTTTCAGTGATTTGGGCCCAAGCACATGCATGGGCCATCCAAGTGATGTTGTTCTCATAGAATATATAAGAGGTGGCCTCCAAATTAGACAAAAGGGACAACAATTTCCTACAATTTATGAAGCTTTTCAGGAAGGTGGAGTTCACCATAAGGGATAGTGATTCATTCATCCATATCTGGAAGCTTTTTGACATCTTTTAGTGGGAAAAAATAAACCTTGCTCTAGCTGCTCAGAACTAGTGAAAGCTGCCTGTTTAGCTAGAGAAACACCTGCATTGAGAAATTGGTTAAGAACTGCATAGAAGTTTCCAGGCAACTTGGCTAGTGAGAAAGAGGGGTGCTGGAGATGCTCTACTGGCTAAGTTTCAGCTCTTGTTCAACACATAGAGATCCACTTGACCAACATCAGCATCTAAACTGGCTTCTGTCCCACCCCCATAGTATATGTCTCGAATCATTGCCAAAAGGTTTATATATTTCTCCATTTGTTGACCAGTTGAGACAAAGACACCAAGAAATGCAACCCTAACTATTAAGGAATAAAATCGATGAAGATCTTTTTAGAGATCAGACTTGAACATCTAAATCCCTTTTCTTGATTTAGTCAGACTTGGCTGATTTGATCAACAGCATACAATAAATCATTTAGCAGTAAAGAATAAATTTAATCTCTCCTGAGTCTGAGTCTCACATTAACTAACAGGCTATTATTTCCCCATGATCTCCACAAGTGTGAAGTTTTACCACTATGACTTTCCATAATCATTAGATGATGCTCAAATTTCAGAGGAATTGCTGAATATCCTGTTTCTGGAACACAGTGGGCCATATTCTGCCCTTGTCCACAGAGATGACAATTCTGGAATCACCCTGCTGTACCTAAGCAAATCCAAGTAGGATTTGTGCTACAGTAGAATGGCTACCAAATTCAGGTCTCTTGTCTGCCCATAGCAGAGAATCTATGCTTGCTATTGAACACTTATATATAGCTATGGTTGAAGGCATTTCCATGCAGAACACAAGAAAGATTAATGACTGAGCTTGTACTGGATCCACTACAGAGCCACAAGAAATTCTGACTTAAACCGCCAAAACTATTTTCTAAATACCAGGAAAAGCCCCAAACTGATGCTGCCTCTGTTTTGTAGGCTGTTCACCGATAGCAGTGCAGAAATAGTGCTCCTCTGCATGGGATAGACATTGTCACATTGGTCAGGTTTCCACCCAACAAGGCAGTAGGAAATGGTAACCTGGGCCCACTGGCTGCTCGCTGGCAGCTGCTGCACAAACAGCAGCTCTTGCTAATACAAGAGAGAGGGCTGAGTGTGTGGGAATCAGGGTGACAAACATGATGGGAAATAAGCAGTTTCTTGTCCATTAGAAGCTGATCTGACACTTCTCTGTGCAACCTTTTAATGAGGTTAATGAAGACATTACAGAAGAAACAAGACTCTCAGAGAATTGTAGACCCTTCTAGAAATCTTTTAGGCATCCTAAACTCAAGATAGATACTGCTTATTATATAAATTCCCCAATAAATGACACAAGGAGAGAAAAGCAAATGTTTGAGTTTGGTTTTTCAACTCCAAGGCTTTTAATCAAGACATTTCAGTATTAAAAGCATTGTGTTTTAGGTAGTACATTACCTTTTCAAAGTGCATGGTTGCTCACCAACAAAAATCCTCATGGATTTCCCACTGTCTAAGTATTTTCCAGCTACAGTCAGCAATGTTCCTCCAGATTTGGGGCCATAGGTGGGAGATATACTTGTTATTACAGGATTCTGAGGGGAGGTAAAAATAAAACCAGTGGATTATAAAACTATTTTCAAAATGTAAAGAAGACGACTTAAAACATTTATTAACATTTCCATGAAGTAGCAATAAAGCCAACATGAATACAGAATTTACCATGCTGGATTGGACTCATGAGGAGTCCCTATCAGTTAATATTGAAGCTAATTTTGACTATAAAGGTTTAATAACAATGCTTACCACATATGAAAATGTATTGAACAGTGTTTTGCCATGTCCAACAGAAACACTACTGGATATATTAAAACCTGGACTTTTTGCAGCAGGAACTGTGCATTCCAGCCTTTAGAAAACAAGGAAAAAAATGGGATTACATTTTTTTTTCTCTGATTTTTTTTTGTAGTAGAAGAATAGAACCACTTCAAACTCATAATAATGGCGAATCCACACTAAACAGATCATCGATCTATGCTCATCACGGACATTTCAGAAATAACAGCTAAAAGAACTGTGGCCCTCTTCCTTAACAATAAATAAAAATGCTGTGGTCTTTATAATACTTGGCCACAGAAAATAGTTTTAGTATATGATATACATTTCAGAAAAAAGAAGCATGATATATGAAGAAGCATGATAAATCCCTCTGCTCAATGGCTGATGGATTTTTTTGAATTTTCCTTTAGTGTCAAATTTTGGCAAACAATAGCATTAGAAAAAATGAATCATATACACAAATTTGTTGTAAAAAATGAAATATTACCAAGAATTAAACTTGAACTTCTGCAGCAGCATGTGTCAATGTATTCTGTTACATTCACATAGTCTCATATATAATCTAGACTCCCTAAATCATCTTGTTTCCATTAAGACTGTTCAGAACAGCAGTTAGGAGAGTGCTCAACACTTCTGGAGCACTTGCTGGAGTATCCTCCATGCTGTGTATGTGAATAGGAAAGCTGTGGCATGATTTGCACATTGCTTTGGTGGTAGAGAGAGGATATTTACTGAACTTGCATTTCTGCAAGACAACAACCACAGAAACTTCTGTCTTAAACTTAAGCCATTATCCCAGTGTCTCAAATACTTATTTCTGAGGAGGAGGAGGAGGAGAGGTGCAGTTGAGGGTCATAAGCTTCTGGATGACAAAATACCTGCCTCTTCTCACCTCTCTCGAGCAGCTTTACAGATCAGGAAGAGGTGACATAGCTTAGCCCAGCAGGATCCTGGCTAAAGGAACCTGCCCTCTTTTCAAACCTTTCAATAGATTCATTCTTGCCAGCTTCCACAGATGTTGAACAGCATTTCACAGACAAATCAGAAAAACTGCTGCAGGAACTATTGCTATAAACTAGATTTATTTCATCTCCGTTTTGAGCATTGTTTTTCTTGAGGACTTTATTAAAACGTGGGATTTTTTCAAATTTGAAATTTCAGAATCAGAGATGATACTTATAGGCTGAATGTTTGTATTTGCAAAAAAAAATCTGTACCACATAAAGAACATCTTTATAAATGGAAATTAATATTTTAGATTTCTTACCTATTTTTGTTGCTAGATTTTGCTTCCAGAGGACAAACTTGTCCTCCAATATGGACTACTATATTTTTTAATTCAAATCTATTATTTTTGCTGAATCCGAAGTCCCATCCACACAGTGTTAATTTTGTCCCACCTTCTATGGGAGCACTGCTCGGAAGAATCTGTTAAAAAATACTGTGTTAGTTGAAACAGGTTTTCTTGAACTTGGAGCTAAAGAATGGGCAAAGGAATAATTTTAGAAAAGAATTTCTTTTGGTAGACTATGTCCTAGCATTCATCTTAATTGTTCTTCACCTTTCATTTGTCACATTATGAGCTTTCTGTGACAGTAGCAATAAATAACAAAACCTATCCTAGAAATCTTTGAAGGATGGTGTTTAGGGGCACTGAACAAGCTGTGCATTGTAATAGTCTTTTAAATCCTGCTGTTCTTGTCTTTCACATCTTATTTCTGGCGTGTTAAACATACAATATACTTATTTTGTTAGAAGCTGAATGCTGAACACAAAAGAGCCCCCAAATGACCGTTTTTTGTCAGCTTGATGAAAGTTGGGTTCAGAGTGAAGTAGCTTCAAAGACACCATAATCCAATATCGCGTTGACTGCGATAAAGTTAACACGACTTCTGCTATTCTTTCCTTAAACGTTTCACATTTGGTCACCTCTAATTCCAAGTTAAAAATAAACTGCCCCTCAGAAACACAGAGACAATCTACAGAGGAAATACTTTTTTGTGTGTGTGTGTGTGTACATTGTAAATTGTCCTGTAACATATAACAATGGTGGGAAAAACGTAGGAACACTATAGAAGTCTTACAAAGCTCAGTAAAAGTACTGGTTAGTACTGTCAGTAAAAAAACCCCAAAGCCCACCAAAAAGAAAAAAACATTAGTTCAGGAATTACAAGGACTTTCAACAATACTGCACTATTTTGCAAACATACCAGTACCACTAGACAAACAAAAAAAAATGAAAGGAATGAGAGACTGAATTTATACTTGTGATTATAGTGCCTAAGTATCTTAAACTTAATTCTTTAGTGATAATAATTTTACCCCTAAAATGCAATACAGCTGTGTCCTTCAAAGGACTCGGCTTAATTTTCAAGCTGAAAGGAAAGTGTTTGAGTGATACTTGGCTATTATTTCATCTGGAAATCCAGTAAGACAGCACATTTCTTTTCAACTCTCTTGTAGCTATACTTCAAGTCTCTTACAAATGAACTATTGTAGATGGAAAGGCAGCTGAAGAATACTTCAAAAGAATTATACCATATATTATATATGGGGAAATTTACTGCCTTCATTAGAAACCAGACAAAGAGTCTGATTTAAAATGCACCGAAGACAGGAGGAACCTTTCCTGTTTTAAAGAGCTTTGAATCAGCTCTCAATGAGCAAAGAGGGAACCCATGCAGGAACAGCACTTCTGTACAAATCCATAAAAAAGGAATGATACTAACACAGCCCCCTGACACACAATTGCAGCTATGAGCTTGGAACCATACTATGCTCACGAAATCTGTGCCATTCCCAAGTTTAACTTTTCCTTATTTCTTTGGCGTTTTCTTCTTCAAAATCCAGATTTGACTTCAGGTTCTAGTTTTCCACTCTGCTCAATGTCTCAGCACATTATCTATTTTTGAAATAACAAAACCCTAGCAGAAACTGAAATTGCTCTGTGGGGGTACAGGATGTCCTGATGTTCTGTACAATACATTGACATGTGACATTTGATGAGTTTGAAATGTAATCCATAAGTTAGCAAAATAAGGGCTTCACAAAGCCATACAGAATAAAAACTGAAGGTACCAAACACATTTTTTGTGATCTTACATGGCAAAAGAGACTTGTGATAGCAATCTGTGTGCCTTAATTGAGGGATAGCAAGTATTTACTACATTCTGTCAACAAATTTAGGAGGCAAGACCTCTAAGTAGATAGCAAAAAATAAATTAACAAAATCTTAAAGTTTTTGTTTTAAGTTCTGCAGAACTCCCCCGTTTTTATTCAACATTTATTTTTGTTCCATTTGTTCTGTATGATGACATGTCTGAAAATCAAATGTGGTTTTCTAGATCTTTTCTTGGGAGAATTGACAAGGATGGATAGTGATCCTCCTGGTCTTTGAACTGAGGTATATGTAGGCCTCTTCTCTGTACTTACATTGCACTGGTATAAACAGAAAACAATCAAAATGCAAACCAGTTAAAAGTGTTATGAAATGCAGGATTCAAAAAAATATTGTGTTATCTCCACTGATAGCAAGTCCACTGCAAGGCCTGTCATTCTGCTGCTCTCTGAACTTTTGGTCAAGGGAGAAAGTTAACTTTCTGGTTTTGGAAAAATTCAAAGCATTGTGTTTTCCTTTAATTTATGTTGACAGCTAATACCCACTTATATAGTTAATACATTTTTGGAAGAAAATACCTATTTATTAAAGTTTCATTATCCCATTCATTTAAATTCAAATACAAGAATGTGTACAACCACATGTGAAATTCCCAGCAAAGCCTCCAACCTAAACAAGCAGCAGAAGGCCTGAAGTTCTTGATAGGTCTGATGCAAAAGCCAGCTAAAATGACTCACTTCAAAAACAACAACAAACCATGTCAGATTTTCAACCACAACAAAGAATCAGAAGGGAGACGAATTTATTTCTCCTTTTACACCCTTCACCTTTCAGCGTGACCTGAACGCCACGCGCAGATGCCTGCAATTTGTTCCAGCACCAAGTGATCTCCGAGGAGACTCCCTCCCTGGCTTCCCCCTAGAACTGCTCCTCCAGGGTGATGAAAATCCTCATTGTTGGCAGAGGCAGTGCATGGGAGCAAGCTGGGAGCTGGGCTGAGGAGGGGATGTATCCCTTCCACAGTGTCTGCCCTACTGTGCTGTCCATGTTTCAGCAGACTTGACTGCTCCTCTCCAACCCACAGCTCCAAGGGAAAGTGCTCAAAGAGACCAAAAATCTGCAGGACTCCATGGGAAAACACTGGGCTTCTTCTCTGCCATCCCTCCTGAGAGGAAATTTTTTTTTTTTTTCCCCCCACTGTACACCACTCAGTGTAATAGGGAAAAGGTCATTGAAGACTTAGCTAACATGCACAGGACCAGACCCGCACAGAGCAATCTGTGCCCTCAGGTTAAAGCGATCATATGACACATCTCAAGCAATCTGTCCCTCTGAAAGCTGCAAAGTATTAGGGAGAGGTTCGGACTGAATTTCAGATACTATGCAAAGCAGGTCATCCTCTGTTTGTTAGGAACAAAACTAGCTTGTTTCTTACATTTTATACTTGTGAGTTTAAAGACAGATCAGAAGACGGTGAATAATCTGTTTTATATTTTTTTTCAGTAATCATGTTAAATGTCATGGTCCAGTAGAGCATGAAATTTGTCTTAACAGCTAGCAATCCAACGGATTTAAGTACCCAGCTGCATTTTTTTCCTTACAAACCTTCTGGAAGCAACTTCTTCCAACAATGGTATGCAGTAATTCGAGATTCACTTTAAGATCCATCAGTGTCACAGATTCATATTCATTACAGGAGTAGACTGCTGAGCAGGCTGGGCTGATCCACATGGGGACAGGGAGCACCTCGCCAGCCTCACACCTCTTCCCACTGCCCCACATCCAAGGTGTGCTCCCCTCCCAGCAACTTCCCAGGGACTGCAGAGGCTCTGGGGGATACACTGCTTGGTCTAAGGGCCTGTGCACGGGCTCCAGGCTCTCAGTTCTTAAAACTGCTGAGTGAACACATTCAAAATTGAAATTAAAGAGGGTTACATGAGCTCAGCCCCTCTGAAAATCAGAAACTAAGCAGTTCAGAGCTTGAGAAATATTTTTTGTGTTATGGAAATATACAGCCACTACTGGAAAGTTTGCAAACTAAAAAACATTAAGGGTGCTTGAGCTCTAGAAAACATGAAGCAAGCTGTGCGGGATAGGTGAGTACCTTGGGCCTGCAGAGGTACAGAAAAGTGTGAAAGAGCTAATTCTCACTGTATATCTTTGAACTGGTGATTCAATTTAATACAGACTAAGGCTGGAAAGGATTATTTCATTATCTAATATAATCCTTTTGAAAGAAATGTGTTTTTTGTATAAAAAAGTAAACTAGTAATATTCTGCATTAGCAATTTTTGTGAATCTCCTTTGCCCTAAGTAAATTGCCATAGAAGGCAAGGCAAACAGCCCCTCCCCCTCCCATTTTCCATCCATTTTGGATTTGATTCCTCTAAGTCTTCATTGGTTTTTCACTGAATCTTGCCTGTGTTAATCCTAAATTTTGTATCTGAAAAGTGAACATGGAAGAAGCCAACCCTGTAAACATGTGTTTCTATACTTCTTTCTAGATTAATAGCACTTTTGCCTAAAACTTTAAAATTTAAAAATATTGTTGTACATGAAATCATCTGCCTGGATGAAAGAAATACATTTTTTATTTAAAACCCACTTTTTTCTCCCTTTCTCTCTAAGAGTTTAGCATATCAAACTTTCATCTCTGTTTATAAGTTGTATTCTAATAAAGGAGAATGCATTTTTAATTACACAATGTAATTTAAAGGCACTGACACAAGTGGATGGGTATAAATGCTACCAGAAAGTTTTACGCTTGTCCTTCCCTTAGATTTCCAGCCCATCAACTGCCCTACAAACCTCTGCCTCCACAGTTATGTCACACTTGACACGGCAAGATTTGGTCCCACGTACAGTACAAATCCTGCATTAACCATGGCTAAATGAAAACTGGACCGTGCCAGTGCAGCTCTCTGCTCATCTGTGCCTTTTTGTTCTCACACACCCCTGATGAGCTCTTGGCCGGCTGGCTCCAGCCCCTGGCTGCCCCTGTACCGGGAGATAGCTCCAGGCTTGTTCCTCATCGGTGCCAAGTGGACCCATGGGAACAAGGAGCCAGGGAGGGGCATTATGGAAAAACAACTTCCCCAGGAGCTTGGGTAGGGGGAAAGGGGATTTTTCTCACAAAGAAACATCAGGCTTTCCTCCAACACTGGAGCCAGCACAGGGATGGATGAAGAGTGGGAGCCAGAGACCTCCTGTGCTGGGTCAGGCTGTGGTGGCCCTGCACAGGAAGTGCTTTCCTCCACTTTTGCCTCTGAGAGAGCTCTAAGAGGAGGGATGCTCCTTTCTGTGACTGGCTTTCCTGTCAGACCCCTGCAAGGCTGGCTCAGACCCACCTTGTTTCCCCATCAGAAGTGCTTTGTAGGGCCAGGGATCTCCCAGGGCTGGTAAGGATGATCAGACAAACCTGTCCATCCATGAGCATCTCAGCCCACAGTACTCAGGGAGACCATGTGCATCCAGTCAGAGGATTTATGGACATCAGGGCTGAGGGGAAGTTGAGGAAAGCTGACAATTTATCATAATTACATGAATAGAAAATGTCTACAGAGTGCAGACTGTTCTTCCCTCAAGAGATAAATGTGAGAAATCCACCACTTTACCTCATAAACCGTAGGCAGGCAGGTGTCCTGGGTCCAGGTGTTGCTGGGGCACTCAGAAGACCTGAGGCACTGCTGGCTGCACCAGCCACACTGCATGAAGGCTGGTGCCAGCAGGCACTGGCTGCAGGACCTGAAGTGACGGCAGCCAGGCCCCTTCAGCGGGATCTTTGTTATCTGTTCATGGAGAGACGTGATGCACACGTTCTTTTAATACATGCACTAAGTGGCAAGGAGAATCTCTATTTATGCATAGCATGCTGGTGCTACTCAGATTTCAGATGTGCAAGCCACAGTTCGACTTCTCTTTAGCTCAGTAATTATGGGATCTTATAAGTAATTTAACTGACATGATTTTAAATTCACTTGGGAGAAACCCTAAAGGCATCTTAATGTTATATACAGTTACTACCAGCATCTGCTGTTTACAGCAAGACAGTATTTTTTGCTGATGGAGAAAGAAAACAGCAGTATGCTCCTCCCAGCTCTGCATCTCAGTATGCCTGAGTTTATACATTTGTAAAAATAGGCATGATGGCTATTTCAACTTTGGTGAGGCTGTATTAATATCTGTGGCACACTTACAGCATGTGATTGTCCATGTACTTGTTTTTTAACACCTATCATCTAAAAACCTATACTTTACCTAAAATACAAGTTAAAATTTGTATTACTTAAAATATCAGGATAGGTATGAAATAGTCACTCTAAACATGTAAGAATTATTTTTGGTCAAAATATTAAAATCAATGTATAATTACATTACTATAGAAGTGCCTCATATTTCTTTTTACTTCAGGATCTTCCTTAAATTTATTTTGTACATTTTCAGAAGATCACTCTTATAAATATCTCATACATTTCTAGTAAATGATTAATAACAATCTTTATGGCTGATGTATTTCTGTAAGTCCTTATAGAACTCAAGGGGTCAAATTATTGCTTACGATTATGGTTTAGGATTATCTGTAATATTATCTGCTGATGTTTTAAACCTATTCTTCAATGCATATCTACTTATGACAATAGCATATTTATGATAGCTTTTCATCTTTTATTAACTCTTTGTAGACTACACGCTAAAGTAATTTTCAAGCCTCACTGACTTACAGTTTTAAAGACAGCCATGTAACTCCTGCACACACAACCCTCCTTAAAAAGTTACAATGCTATGACACAAACCAACAAAAACCAGGAAACTGAGCACCATTCTTTTCTTAAGCCATTGTGTGTTTTGTCTTTGCAAGCACTTGAATTAGCGACAGTCTTTTAGCCTTAAAATTTGCATTTCCTGGCTTTTGTTGGTTTATATCTCCAGCTCTTACATTATTTAAACATTTCTCAATATTAGGCTGTCAGTTTGTTTAGTAGGGGAAAAAATATACCTTGGAGGAAACTTTCCCCCCAGTGTTGTGAGGGAATGGCAGGGCTATGAGGATGCAGTGCACACAGCAGCAGTGTGAACAGCTGCTGTTCTGAAGGCAGGTTTACACAGTGCACACGAGGATTAGATTATGAACCACTCACCTTTTTCCCAGTCACTACCAGGGTATAGCCATCATCTGCTAATGAATTCTTGACAACAACCTGGGGAGAGATGGGGTGGGAGTCTAGCTGAAAGCTGACATGTGGAGCTGTGGGTTCTGAACGGGAAACCACTATCTAAGAAAGAAAGAAATTTTGAAAATCAGCAGGCAGTATGTAACACAAATGCATGCTGCTCAGCTGTCTCATGTTCTCCGCTTGCATTAATTACTTTGCATTACATTGCATAATATTTTGCATAATGTTCCATCATAATCTGATTAAAGTGCTATAAAATCTACTTTATTTAATACAGCAAAATCATGGCTGCTGGAGGATCCTCAAAATACACCATATTTATTAAAATATGCAGGAGTCACTGAAGGTTTCCCAGTCCTTCAATTTCAGGTATTTATGAATCACCATAAAAAATGAAGATAGGTCATTTAGTTGGTCCTGTACATTTAAGAATGAGGAATTTTATCTACAATGTCTATTTAAAAGAATCTTAAAACTCCAGGTCTTCAGAAGTCAAAAACATTTCCTTTTATTTTCACTCCAGTCCTTCAGTTTGAAAAGCAAACTTTACCCTGTGTCAACAGCCTCTGGTCTTGGTGCACGTGGGGCAGTGAGATTGCAAAGCTATGCCAGGCACTGTGGGTGGCTGCTGTGGGCACCCCTCAGAGCCACAAGCACACAGAGCTCAACACCCAGAGATGCCGAGAAGGCCATGGCTCTGCTCTCTCATTGCAAGATTTGGCTGGGCACCCTGAGCTCCAGCTCCTGTTGATTTCTGTGTGAGCTGGGTGTCCAGGACTGAGCATTCAAAGCACTTCTTAAATTACAGGGAATGTGGAGGCTCCTTTAGGAGATGCTCCAAAACAGGAGCCTGATTTGGTCGCCCTGAAGCCCCTTTTCAAAAACCTTCCTTCTCTCCCCCCCTCTCTCTCGATTTTAGGAGATCTTAGGGAGATTAGTCACACCAGTATGAAATTCCCCCACTACTCATCTTTCTGCATCTTGAGTTACCTAAATCCTTCTGAGAATCTGGGCCTATTCCTGCAAACACACGCCTAACTTTACTACTGTAACTTTGTTGACTTTAAGGGGATGAGTCATGGCTGTTAAGCAGAGGCATAAAGCATCTGCACATCGGGGTGGATATTTGATAGCAAGATTTTATAGGCTTGGGCCTGCAATCCAGAAGGATGTGCGCCCAAATGTGATAGCATCAGGCAACAAAGGCAGAGGATTGTTTACACGAGGGAAGATCATGTTCGTGTTTCAAAAGCTGTATCACGTGTAGTTTACTTAAGGAATTTAGATAATCAACATTTGCTGAGAAGTTAGGATTCAATGGGGTTCATTATTTTAAAAGATTGAAGCTATTCTGGAAATAACTTGTATGTCAAATGTTTCATTTTTTACTATAATGAAGCTTTTCTTCTGACCCTGAAGGCAGAATCAGAACAGCCAGGACATTGACTTACACGATTTCACTGGCTTTTCACGCTGCCAAGGTCTTTCAACAAGATGGCTGACTCCAAAACTAGACTTAGAGATGCTGTAATTACAGCTGATGTTTTGATGTAATTCAAGACTTCAATAAAATATATAAGCAGTTAATTCATGCCCATAACTGCTTCACATCCCAGAGGTATTTCTAGTTTGGGGTTGCGAGAGGCTATTTTTTTTCTTTAAAAATGAAACTGGCTTTGTTACAGGCTTTGCTATGGATTTATTTCACAGCACAGAAAGTACAGATTTTAGAAATCAATAAGGTATGATCGTTTTTGGTGACACAGAAGTATGGTCTCTGACTCAGTGTAATAGGGCATGAGCTCTGTTTTTCTATTCAGGACAATGAAAAATAGAATGGACTGGAAAGCTGCATGAAAAAGCTTGATTAATGTTGGCATTATGGGGAGAGGTAGCACCACAGCTGCAAATACCTTTTTAGTTGATCATTAGCCGTGTCTCATCTCGAATACCCACTGCTATAAAATGCTAAGAATTCTTTTCCATCATTAATCCAGGCTTCCTCTTATTGCCAAGCATTCTTTCTGATTGAGCCACAATGTTAACTCTTTAAACACATCTGCATTCCATCCTCAGAGCGATACGTAAAAAATTGGATTCCATCTCTACAATCTTGGAAAAATTACTCAGTACTTTAAACACCGGCTGACCTTTATTTTACTGAGGTTGATAGTCAAATCACCTGCTCAAAGCCCAAGTGACTAGACTTTGACCTCATGACATACAGGGAGCTTGGATTACGCTTCGTAGCTCATGGAATAAAAGTTTGGATTTTGCTTAGAACTAATCTACCAGCCTACAGTGCTGCTATAACAGATATTAGATGCAAAAATGTTCTTTTTCATCTATACAACTGTGTGATTCTTGCACACATCAGCCCAGTCCTTGAAATTCTATCTTACCCTTATCCGACATAATCCTAAAAAAAAAAGCAATTTGAAGACAGCTTCTACAGCAGGAGGAAGAGGCTACTTAGGACTCCAGGGTCGTTCTCATAAAGCTCTGATTTTTACGGCTTGGGACTGAGCTGGTATGTGTGCAGCATAAATTTCATCTGCCATGGAGACACCAACATACAGGCACCCCTACCATGAAAATGGTTCAGTATCATAGGAGGATTTCCCTCTGCAAAGACTATAAAATCCTGGGGGTTTGGGTGGGTGTCTTTTTTGGTGGAGGGAGAGTGAGTGTTGGATTTATTTGCTGTTTTATTTACATTTTAGTGATTAATTTATAACCAAACATTTCTCTGGAGCATAAGAAAAATGAAAGCTTATTTCCATGCCTGAACTCAAGCAATTAGGAGGGAAGGTCTAGCACAGATAATTAACCAAAGGAGAACAAACAGACATTAGCAGTAAATGGTCAATGACTGCAATAGTAAGAAGTCACCAGAGGTGTTCTACAAGCTGTCTGTGCTGGGGTCCATACTGTTCAATGCACCCGTAAAAGAGTTAGAAAAGTGGTTGAACAGTCCAGTGATAAAGTTTTGTGATGATCTGAAGGTATTCAATGTGGTTAGGATGAGGACAGACTACGAAGGGTGGCAGAAGGACTTTGCAAGACATCCTATCAAGGAAATAAAATGGCAGGTGAACTACAACAAAGAAAATTAATTTAAAGCAGTTATGATAGATAGTTATCTAACTGCTTACCAGCGGCCGAAACCCAACCTAATAAAAACTTAGCAATTATTAGAAAATGGTTAGAGAACAAACCAGAAAACACCCTGATATCATCTTAATTCATGGCTTGCCTGAAACTTAAAATCTCAGTGTAGTTCTACTTGCCTCTTGGCAAAAAGAGCATGTTAAAAAGGGGGAAAGCTGAGAGAAGGGTAACAAAGATGATCAAAAGGCTGTAATGAACAATGATTGAGTATGGTAGATGTGGAATCTCTATGAAAAAGGAATAGAGAATCATGAGTGGGTAGAGACCAACCACATACTCTCTTCTACAACTACCCAAAAGGCGGTTGTAGCCAGCTTGGGGTTGGTCTCTTCTTCCAAGTGACAAGTGATAGGAAAAGAAGAAATGGCCTCAAGTTGCACCAGGTGAGGCTTAGATTATATTTTAGGGAACATTTCTTCACCAAAAGGGCTGTCAAGCAGCGGAACAGGCTGCCCAGGGAAGTGGTTGAGTCACCATCCCTGGAGGTGTCTAAAAGACTTGTAGAAGTGGCACTTAAGAGCGTTGTTTAGTCCTGGACTTGGCAGTGTTAGGTTAATAGTTGGACTCAATGAATACTACAGGTGTTTTCAGTCCTAAATGATTCTATTGTTCCATGATTTAATTCTAATAAAAATTCTAAACACTGCCAAAAGACAAAACCAAGACTTGGGTGCAAGGCAAACAAAAGAATATGACATCCTAGCAATATGAAATGACCTATGGTGCTTCCTGCCGAAGATTGTGGAGAACGACACATACAAGAGAAATGCACATTCAAAGGGAAACTCCACAGGTACATGGAAAGAGATAAACAGACAAAAATCAACAGCTCAGGGAATCCCCAGAAAGGAAATTAGCTGGAGACTTGAAGCAGAAGGTAGTAGCTATGTGTGTCTGGGTCACTGGGCATCTACTTGTCAATACCACTGGAGACAGAGCACTGAACTAGAGGAACCCTTCATTTAAGTCTGCGTGGCTCTTCTGATATCTTTTGAGAATCATGTTCAATATCTGTAACTACGACAAAGACAATATTTATGTCTCTCTATTTAGAGAAAAACAAACAATCTTCTTCCAGCACAGCTCAGTCTACTTCCATGAAGTACTTCCATGGAGACAACAGCCAACAGTTAATTTGTTACTGAATAAAATAATGTATTCTTTATATTGGAAGTCAGTGATCACTTAAGTCCATGAACGTGAAAATTATGTGTTTAAATATTAATTATTAATATTAGTATTAATATATTAATATGAATATTAGCCATCAGCTAGTATTAATGTTAAATATGAAGACTTGAGTCTAGGTTTGCCTGTGTAATATGGCAAATTAAGACTGTAATAACTTAAGTTGAAAACCAGCATGCAATAGCTTATTTTAAAAATCATTCTGATGCTCAGTTCTGCTAGTCAGCAGGATTGAATTACAAATGTTACTGTCTACATGTTGAAATATCTTCTGCAAAAATGAGAGGCCTTCTAAAAGGAATCCAATCTAAGTATCATATTGTTATTTTTTCCCTAGATGTCTGGCAGGTGTATGCCATTATCCAGCAGAGATAGGCTCAGGGTTAACTTTATTGTGCAATGCCTCAAATGCCCTGGGATATGCAGCATAGTCTTGCAAAGGGCACATATGTAGCTCTCTAAATGCTGTATATCATTCTAATCCATGAAGAATATAATGGATTTCTTCTGAAGAGTGTAAGCTTTTCTACTCAAACTGAATATTAAAACATATGTGCTCTCAAACCAGTTATTCAGCACCAGGTGTTGATTTTAATTTGGCTATATGGATTTTGCATTATGCAGTGTTTGATACCTTTTTTGCCCTGGGAGAATCAAGATACATTCTTTACCACAGAAAGAATTGCTATCATAAATTTCAAAAGTTGAGCTACCAATATGAAAATGCTACTTATCAAGAGTTTGCCACAGTTTTCTGTTGGCTTAAAAATGAAAGATATAAGGATTGCAGCTATTCACATCCCTACAAATGCTTGTGTGCACAGTTTGCATTTAGCCCTAAACAGGTCAGACTGCCAATATTGAAAAGCCAGATGAATTGCTGAGCCACTGAGAGCAGTGGCCACTGAGAGCAGTGGGCACTGAGGACAACCTTTGCAATGACTCCATGGGCATCCCATCACTCTTCCCTCCTCCAGGCTCTGCAGGGTTTAAAGCCCACACTCATATATTTCTTGACCTTCTTGCCCTTGCTTCAAATACGACTTGCCACTTGCATGGGTGGGCTTTATCACAACTACATTTGTCTAGAGGGACAAGAACTGGATCAAGAGCAGTTTGATAAATTCAAGGGTGCATATGGCTTCTAGTACACTATGGTATAAACTGGATTTGATTGAGCACAGTGAAAGATGCAAAGCTCTGTATTTCTTTGCTCTGTGTCAACTCATTTTGCTGACAGGCACCATGGCTCTGAGTCTTGCTTCCTGGAGTGATGAGGTCTTGCTGCTTTGCTGTTTGCAAGAGAAGAGCAATGTTGAAGACTTGGCTCTCTTGCTGAATTCTCGGACAAATTTTCCCAATCCTTGAATGCAGTTACAAATAAAAAGCAGATGTGATGGTTTTTCACTGATTTCTGTAGCATGCATTATGTTCCCTGGCATGTAGTCTATGAAAGCAGCTACAACACATGCTAAGTTCTCTCTTTTTGGGGAAATGAGATGTGGGTTAAAGTTTGGTTGTGGTGTTTGTTTTCAATCATAAGTATTCCCGGGAAATGAGTGTGATTATCAAGTATTCTGTCTACTTGGATGTGAAAGACAACAGATTTGTACTCAGTGTGTGAGAATTTCCCAAGCCATTGATTTGTGAGTGCTCCATTCCTATTCCTGATCAGACAGAATGGCAACAAAAGAAATGATAAGGCAGCAGGTTAAGAAAACCCCAAAAAGCTCTTTATCATTCAAAGCAGAATGAAATCATGAAAGTCATTGTCACAGCACACCACAGAGGAGAAAACAAAAATAAATTTAAAAACCAGGAGAAATGAGTCCACAAATGACTATTAAGCACCAAATACGGGTGCAATTTACAGCTCAGAGTATCCCCGGCTCACTAAGTGCCAGAAGCTGGAGGATACTAAGAAAGGTATGACTGTGTGCTTTTACTTGCCTCATACCTTTCCCTTATCCATCTTAGCCCCTGCCAGAACTCCGCTCCGTGAACCTTTATTGTAACCCCATATAACCTTTCTTAGCAAAAAGTCTAATTAAAAATACTGTGATATAATGGTTCTCTAGATTAAGGCTTACATTAATCTGTACTGCTGCATGCCTGACAAGTGCAGAGAGCCCCCTGGGAGGATGAGGGGCCTGTTGCCTGATGTGCAGTACTCCATCAAGGCCTATCTGTACCATCATGCTTTGGTTTTTGTGCCCAAAGCCATTCTCTGTCCAGAATTTGTCAGACATGACAGTGCATTACCATGTTTTGCTAATGCTTGGCTTTTCAGCTAGAGCTGGCTCATGTTCAGCCAGATGGGACAGGACTGCAGCCAGCACCGGGCTGATGTCACCTCAGAGTACGTATGCCCATGGGAAGACCCTGTCCTCACCTCCAGAAGCAGCAGGATGGATGTCCCCCTGCACCACGAAGATGAGAGGGCCCATGGTGGGGTCCCTCATTCTGCACCACTGCTGCCCTGCTGTGCACCGAGTTTCACTGGCATAGTCAGAAGGATGAGGTGGCCCTGCTGCCAAAATTGCATCTACAGAGAGTGGTTGCCTGTTGTAGCTGTAAAACATACAGTGAAAACTTCTCTAGTCCCTCTTCCTCAAGAAGATCACCAACAAGCAGTTGAGGTGCTTTTGCTGGGGTGCTAAGTCGCTAGGGCCAGCTTCAAGTGTAGGGGGCACATGAACTTCTCTGCTTCCAAACATAATCTTAGGCTGAAATCCAGCCTCAGCTATGCCAAGGGCATTGATCTCTTGTTCATTGTTAGGGCCAGACCAAATGTGAGCTTTTAAGAATAAATCCTGTTAGATGTTCCCATATCCCACACTTCCCAGAGCTACCACAAAGATTTTCCCTTCCTGAAGAACTCATTTCATCATCACTCTAAAAACACTCTCTGAAATAATGCCAACTTCAGGCAGAAAAAACCCAAAACGCCTTGACACAAAGCAAACAGAAAAAGATATTTTATCTCAATACATCATGGAGTGGGGGTTTTTTTTGACAAACTATAATTTCCCAAAATACTGGCTGGTAATATAAGTGTATTTCCAGTTGTGAGTTGTATTCTTAGCATGACTTGGTTTGACCAGAATAAGGCTGTTTTTCACCAGCTGAAAATCTGATTCCTCAGCTATAGCAGTGACTGGGTGCTGTTTTCTAATCAAATAACCACTGTGAAATACCTGATTCACTTTGCACCCAACAGCTGTAGTTACAGCCTGTGTTCCCACTCACAGTCTGAAAACAAGCACAATAAGAAAGGCTGAAACAGCTACAACTTCTCAGCAGAAAAAAAAAAGAGAAGGAAAAAAAAAAGAAAAGTTTGTTGTCAGGCTCCAGCTTAGGAAGGAAGTAAAATCATTTTTCTTTTCTGTCTCATGCATGTCAGCTGTCTTAGAAAAATTATTACTGGTCTGTTTTGTAACAGAAACTCCACAATATTTAGTAAACTACAAACTCCAATCTATTCATGGCCAAATACAGATTTGACATTTCTGATGGCAGCCAAAACATGCTCAGTATGTGAATGGGCTGCAGTACTTTTCAGGAGAGATCTGGAATTCACCTCATGGCCCTAATTATCCTCCTTAGAAGAACACATGGATCTTCTGTATTTGGACCATCCAGATTGATTTTATTTTAGTTCCAGATTTTGGCTGAAAAAAAATGAACAATTAGTGAAGGAGGCTATATTTACTTTACAGTATTAGTGCTTTCCAAAGCTATTCAAGTGAATAATTTCATTTTATCAAACTAGGAGCAAAAAACAACAGGTAATTATTCCTTGGCTGGATAAAACATACCTGCTTTTGCATTCTGATTATTACTGGTTCTTTAGAAAGTTTTATCTACATAAGTAAAATGTGGGCTACATTCTGAGTTGGGTCATTAACAATTCTGATGGGTAATGCTATAAGCTTTGGGGGAATCACTTCTAAAGTTAGGAACTATTCATGGTGATACATCCCTAAATACATCAAAACCCCAGAATCTGGTACCTCTCACCTACACAAGGAAAAATGTACATGTCAATTCTGTTGAATTTTGCAGCAGTGCTGTGCTATAGCCATGAACTAAAGAGAGAAAAATGGAGATAGAAACAGAATTGGAGACAAGAGGAATGTAGGAAGATGATCAGCAGAAGAAAAATAAAAGGAGACAGAAAGATGACAAGAAAGAGGAAAGGAAAAAAAAAAGGACAATCAAGTAGTTGGCTGCTGATCAAGTATAAGCAAGTATAATGGGGGTATATGAGAAACATTTTCAAATAAATTTCTTTCAGGTTCAATAGCTTGCTGCTGCACCTACTGGCTTCTACAGCACAGGCTTGGAGCTTCAACTCAATTTAGATGACAAGAGCACTAAGATTTCAAGAGGTGCCCCCCCCCCCAAAATGTTTCATAACAGCTAAAAGAAACCCTAAATTACTACAGCAAAAATGTGATTCAAATGTTTATTGCTTTCACCAAACTCCTGCACATCTAGACACTTCAGGGTGCTGTTGTCAAAGACAGATACTTTACTACTACTTCTTTTAATCTCATGGATGATTGCTAGTACTAAAATTTATGTCAGAAACTGAAATGTCTAAATATAATAAGGTTTGGTATTTCAAAGAAGATACAAGATGGGTGCACTTGAAGGGCTGAGCTGATTTTCTAAATATAGAAATATATTCTTTTCCTTTTAAATAGTTGGCATGATAATATGTTCTCAAAATACTAACACAATGCAACCAGTTTTAAAACAGGTTCCCTGATAGTTAGAATTTTGTAACTAATTTTCTCTGAAAGCATGCCTGTGTCTGAAGTCAGCCTTGAATAGCTACAAGTTACAAGAAGATTGCACAAGAAAATTCAATATTTGCTTGTACAAAGACCTAAAAATATCAGTGCAAAGGGCTGTGCAAAAGTGAGATGCATAGTAAGTGAAGAGCTGAGGATTCTTTGTGATATATTCCAACAGATTTGTGAATGAAGAAAAACCAAATAAAAACATTTAATTTCTTTGCTAAAAATGTATGGAAGTCTTTGGGGATATCTTTTGATGAATTAAGCCATTGTTGGATTATCTTGATTTTTTTACCCATTTTACTTCAGTAATGGTCATATAATAGCTTAATTTTTAATGATCTAAATCTCATTGCAGGTAATAGCTATATTTCCATAGAAACATTACAAATCTGCTTTAGTTGGGCATTTCCTAATGAACACATTTGAAAGCACTTCCTAGATTACTATTAAAGAAAAAAAAAAAGTAAGAGAACATTAAATTCTTCAAAAAGTCTGTGTCTGCTGTATCCTACAGATCTGGTATCCCTTCCAAATATCATTTGAAGAAAAAAGAAAAACTAACCACTTATTTGGAGGTAGTATCATTAAAGGTAGTCAGTATGCTTATTCTCCTGTTAGTTCCACCCAATCCTCAAAGAAAGAGCTGCTGTTTATTACAATATGAGCCCAATGCTGACTTCCCCCTGTAGCTGAAGCCAGTCTGATTCAATGATGAGAATATTTCTGCTAATGGCCATGTGCTGTTTACACAATAGCCTTTTCTTTTGATCTGTAACTGAACCTGGAATGGGAAATGTATTCTGGAAATATTTAATTGTTCCTTGAGTTGGGCAAACATCTGAATGAAGTGTGTGCTGCAGGATCTGAATGAATAATTTAAAGAACATTATAAATAAAAATAATGCTCCCTTGTGCTTTCTACCAAACCTTCCTAAAAGCTTTGTGACAGCCCAGAAGTAATGCTGGGAGTAAGAGAGTAGTTGTTATTAATTGTATTTTGTAGATAAGGAAATTAATTCAGAAAGGTTAAACAAATTGCTCATTTTGCTGTGTGAATCAGTATCTGCTTTCAAGAACAGAGAGCAGTTTGGGCCCATGCTCAGTGTGGAGCTTTTAGCATTTGCCTTTCCTGCACAGAAGACAAACTGCAGCTTGAATTTACCAAGATCATCATGGGAAGATAAGATAAAACTAGCAGGGTTGTCACTCAAAGTTTTGTTTAATTTTTTTTTTTTTTTTTTTTTTTTTTTTTTTTTTTTTTTTTTTTTTTTTTTTTTTTTTTTGTGGGTGGGGAAAGAGAAACATGACTTTCCCTACTTTTTCATCTGTCCTTTGTGGCAAATCACTTTGAACTCCTTGCCTGTGGAAGCGTTACAGAATTTGCATTATGCAGCTGGTTCTGTGTCCAGTCTGTGCAGAAGACTGGAGGTATATGATCCCCTTTATCCAGAGAGGGTGCATATACTGAGGAAAATATATAAATAACCCTATGCACTGCATGTGGCAAGAAAATGAGGGGAAGGGAGAGAAGAAAGAAAAGGCTTAGTTCCATTAACGGCTCCATGTGTCCAAATATTTTCTAATGGAAGGTTGTGGGAAATGGGAAAACTGGAATGGCACAGCAACTGATAGCCTTCTCATTAAATCTGATGACTCTCTACAGCCTACAGAACAAGAAGGCCAGAAGATTGTCCAGACTTCAGGAAGTTTTCTAGATGACAAATAGTATTGGCAAATTGAAATAACACAGGTCCTTGGGTGCAAGGAGGATCCAGGCTAAGATGCACATCCAGGCTGGACTCTGCGGCAGCTGGAGAAGCCAAGCTCTCCAAGGAAGTTACTACAGGATGATAGTGTTTGAAACAAGATGGGTGAACTCAAAGTATTTTGTCTTTGTCTTCTGGTGTTTGATTTTGACTGCCAATATTTTAAAAGACTGGTGCTTGTATGTGTTATATTTATTTCATTAGTCACCTACAAAGAAGTCATATAGCATAATCTACCTGTCTAGATTAGTCATGTACATAGTGGAGGGAGACAGAATACTCAGGAGGGTGATTTATCACTTTTTTATGCAAACTTGCTTTAAGACAGGAAGAACTGTAATCTAAACGAACAGAGTGAGATAGGAGTGAGCAAGAGCCTGAAAATCTAATACACATTTAGAGAAACTTGAAAGTAGGTGGAGAAGGAGCTAATCTCAATTCTACAGCTGTGAGTCATAGGCTATGGGTACACTAGTAAGGAATTTAGTGCCAGAGGAGTGGATCAGTATATAGAAACAACTAATGCTAAGGCTCCTGCTTCTACATTATAAACTGTCTTGGCATTTCACATTGAATAGATTTAATCTGATCCCCTAGAGTAAATGACCATAAAAAGTGTATTTTTGAAACTGTTTGAATAATCAGTCACTGTTTTAGATCTATCTGCCTCAGCTGGGGTTGAGGCATATTTGATGTCTAACCAAGACACTGCTTTCAGTTTAGTCTTCTTTGAAAAAACTCTTGTTTGTGTAGACCAAAATTGTTCTGTGAACTAAGACAGCTAGAGATCATGGTAGAATTTGCTCCCCAACCACTGTTCCAAACCACAGACTCCAGGTAAACACTTAAAATACTGAATGCTCTATTAGACACTTTATTTATATTCTGGAAGCTGTATTTTATCTGGCAATTTCAATTTTCTAATGAATGCCCTTTTAAACTGGGGTAATAATGCTCCTCACTTTTGACCATCCTGCTAAACTTTAGTATGGTTTTTTTTTTATTATTACGAATTTCTTGTAGTAATATGATGTTGGAACCCTGGAGGCTGAAAATTTCAGGCTTTCTGAGCTGAGGGGTGCTGACCCTCAAGCAAGCACCACATTTGACTTGAGATCTTACAACAGGCTTCTGAGATTGTGTGATAGTGGGTGTATGGTTTGAGTGGTGGTGTGTGATCCCACAAGGTCAAAAATGTAGATTTAGGGTTTTGGTCTATAGTAATATGTGTGGACCAAAATAGAAGACTTAATGTGTTGCCCAAGTTCTTCTTCTTTACGGATTTAGGTGGTTTTCTCTAAATAGGTAAAAATAGTCCACATTGCGGACCTCAGATGGTCATTATTAGCTCAAAAGTATAAATAATATAGGTGTCACCTTACTATTGAATAATTATCTCTTAAATAGCCTCTAGTAAGAACTAGAAGCACTCCGTTTTGTCTCGTTTCTCTAACTTGCAAGTTGGAGCTCACGCCTCGTGAGACTGTAAATAGATAAGACATAATAAACAACCAAAACGGAACTCAGCTCTACGTTTCCCATGTCCTTCATCCTGACCTCAGCTGAAATAAAGCAGACAGAACTGTAACAATATGGTAATATTTACCTGCATGAAGCGGCCCTCTGAAGTTCCCAGATTAGCAATGGTAAGGTTCCCGTTGGTGAAGACGGATATTGAAGTTAACAGGACACTGTTGAACTGGCCCATGAACAAGTCAACCCGCTGCAGAGGAGTCGTAACTTCTAAGCGATATTCATCATCTTGTGCTCTGCAGTATGAAGCGTTTCTTGAAAAAGCCTGTTTGAAAATGAAGTACAGATGAGCGCTTTCTTTATGAGTAGCACTAGATCTTTGTCAGAATGAAGTCATTTAGCACAAATGCATTCGACCAAAAGTATTTTAAGATGTTTCAAACTTAATTGCTTCATCAGTTATGATGTTCCACGAGGAAAGCAAAAACTTCTTAATGTTATGGGAATGTTTCTATTAACTTCTAAAATCCCGTCTGCAGGAATAAGACATAGGGTCTTTATTTAACTAGATGACAACTAGATGTGTATAAGCACATATATCAAGGTATCCTTTCTCGTAGTGACTTCCTTAATGCTGTTTCTCCAAGAGCCTGAGAATTCTTTTACTGCAAAGCTTGCCCAGTGACACACACCTACTTCTAAAACAGTTTCCTAGGAAAACATTATCTAACAGCAATGTGATTTTTTACATTAAAATAACAATTTCCAATATTCTTCTCCCTCTATTTTCACCACCTTTTTCAGAGATAAGACACCAAAGTGGAGAAGAAGCCAGAGAAAGAAAAGAGAGATAAATTAAGAAAACCAGGTTTCTGACTGTATGTTAAAATTAAACTATGGGGAAAACAGATTTTTAATGACTCAGATTATTGTATTGATCATCTGTGGTTCATGTACTATTTCATCTGATCTCTATATGTCTTGAATGTACTAAAAATAATAGCAGCATTGCAGGATTTTCTCTGTCATTTTGGGAATAGAGATTGAATGTTTTAAATTTTCATTGGAAAAAGTCTTGAACAATAAGTTATCTCTGGAGAAGAATATAATCTCCCAACAATTCAATAGTAATGCATTAACTGATAATTTCATTATTATTTATATTACATCATCTGTTTTGGGGACATTGTATAAAGATAATAACCAGGAATCCCTTAAAGGATCTTTAGCCAGTTTAAATTTGGAAGACATGTAGCATGTTCCCACTGTGACATACTTTATGAATAGACACTTAAGAAGATTATAAACGATCTTATGATGGTTCCCTCTGTTGAAATCAACAGTGAGCTTAATTTATCCTATTTTTTTATCAATTTGGTTTTTTTGTCACACACATGTTTTTAAAAAATCTTTGAAGAAGCTTGAATGAAACTTTTCAAAACAGTCAAGTGTCTTTTTACTAAGTCAAATAGATCTGCATCATACCCTTAAAGAGCATGTAGGACTAAAATTTCATTGTCTTCTTTTCTAGATTCAGATATTTTTGCTCAAAGTATGAGAAAGAAAGCAATGAATGAAGAATTTATTTTTGGCCTAACTCTGGTGAATTCTGGACTGAAACCCAAGGCATTGAAAACACTATCAACAAAATGTTCAACCTAGTTCAGCCCTTTGCTGTTGAATTGTGATGTTTCTGAGCTGAGCCCAGCACTAGCATTGGCAGATGAGATTTTCTGTGGTCCCTCAGAGTTGCAGTCAGCACTGGTGCCAGCTTTTCTGAAAGTGTTCTGTCAATTTACTGTTTTATTTAGGTGAAAGCCTACCTTAGGCCAAATGAGCTGTTGAAATCTCTGTGCAGTGTCTTAATGATACAGAAAAAGGACTTCTAAATTAGATCTGGTACAGCAGTGACTTAACAGTTTGCTTATCCACATACTAAAGGTTTTTACTCTACTAGTTTTCTTATTAACTGTTAATATACAGTGTATTTTGTTCAGCAGGAACTGAACTAATAATTTGAACTAGGAACACTGAACACACTTTTAGTATTTTTAACCAGGTGTTTGACTAGGTTAAATCATCAATGGGCAAGTTTGGCTTTCCTTTGTTTTGGCCACCAAACATGCTAAAAGCTGTATTATTTTGCACTCATATCCTACCCAGTCTAAAAGTATTTCTGAAACATCTGTGCAGATTACTCATACAATGAGTATGAATAGTTCAACTGCTGAAAGATGTACAGTTTTCATGCTTTTTGAAATTAGGCAGATTTCTGATTTTACCCTCCCCCAACATGGGATCTCTGCTCTCTCCTGTAACTGCTTTTTTCCATAAGCAAAGACTTTGGAGAGAGATGTTTCTGTGCTAAGCTTAAAGTACCTCCTCCTACACAGTCATTTCAGCACAATTCAAACATCCTAACATGCTGCCTTCATGAAACCCTGTTCAAGCTCTTTGGAAAAAGTGGCTAGATTTTCCTGCTTGCCCTGACACCTTTCTTAGCTTCTCCAAAGTCAGCTCAGCCACAAAGTCAGCTCAGCCTTCCTCAGAGACGCCATAATTTTGTCTATCTTCTGAAGAACCTGCAGATTGTTACACATATGGTTCTTACGAAACCTGGAGCTTCGTGGATTAACCATAATGTAGGGTTGGCTGTTCGAGAAATAGGAAGGCTTTGATCTTAGAGTAGAAATGCAAAGATTAAAGGCTACTTGGAAAACTAAAGGAAGATTGATAACAGGGAAAACTTTGTCAAAGATGCTGCTTGAAATCAACACTCTTAAGCCTGGTTCTCTCTCTCTCTCTCTCTCCCTCCCTTCCAGTATACACATAACTATCCATTTGGCTGTCAATGTGGAAAAATAACTGATGTCAGATGATGCACTCTGGATATGATGCCAAGTTCCACTGAGAAATCACACAACTATTGAAATGGACGATTAGAGCACGGGTAAGTGCTTGGGTTCAGCTATATTGCTTCTCTTGTAGGACAAGAGGTGCCAATTGTGCGTGTGATTCATAGAGAGGGCTTTGTTACTGTTAAGCTGGCACAGGTGTGCTGCTGGAATGCAGCGAGGTGTGAGCAAGCCCTGCCTTACAGCTGTGTCCAGAAGGCTAGAAGATAATTAATGTTATCTTATTTGTTCATATGGGAAGTTGTGTTTTGGAATTCACCCTTGATTTGGTCCACAGAAGGAAAACGTGCCAAAAAAGACTCTGGACATTGCTGAGCTGAGCTATCAGGAGCTGTCACTGTTTTGCAGCTAACTGATGGTTTGTATGTCATATTCAGTGAACATAAAAATAAAATATTTCAGACAGCGTTGCACATTTGAAGCCAAAAGTGCAAAGCGGGGAAGGAATTCTTACAGAAACTAATGAAAATCTCAGAAAAACACCCAGTTAGGTTGGTGTCAGAAAAATGATCCAAAAGTCTAGTCTCTACTCTGAATACTATATCCAGGAAAAAGAAAATCCAAACATATTTCTGTGAGCTGTTCTCTAATTTGCAGTGACTGCAAACTGGGGAAACACTCCTCCAGGCTCATTCTTCCAGAGCTGGTCAAAACCTGCTCTTAGTTAAGTGCAGTGCTCATATAGAAAGTGATATTATGTATAATGCCTTGATACTATGTTTAATGTCTTGAATAAACTGGAAATCAATGATTTAATCACTGCAGAACATTTTATACTGCCTTCTGAGCCACTTGAAGGACATCATTAAAATTAAAATTTAATCTAACAAATTGGAGAAATGGTCTGAAAGTAGCTAGGTGATATTTCCTGGTGTCAATCATAAAAAACTGCAGTTATGATGTAAATCTCAAATGAAGGTAGAAATATGCATGAGTTTTATTTCTTGCTAGTTTGTTTATATGACTTTTAACTTGTTGGCTGTCAAGAATCAAAATTCTAAATACCAACTTTTTTTTTCCTGCTATGAACTCTGGGATTCTCTCTCAAGAGAAGTGGTCACCTACAAGAGCCAACTGCATTTCTCCTTTCATAGAATCAAAGAATCCCTTAGGTTGGAAAAGACCTTTAAGATCCGTGGCATAACATGGAGTAGGGAGAAATAAATTATTGCTAAATGACCTGGATCCATGTCAGCAAACAGTGAAAATCTTTTCCCAAAGAAACTACTGTAGAGTTTCTGAATGAATCGGTGATTCTACATAACAAATTGGTTACCAAGACCATTAAAACCTAAGAGAGTGTGTAAGTTCCTTATCCCTTCTCTTGTGAAAGTGAACTAAGATAAATAGTCAAACTACAGTTTTCAGAGTGGGTCCTATTGGAATCAAACACATAATGGTGAAGAATTTACACATACAGCAGACTCTGAGCAGGAAGAGTAACCATGAGGAACACAGAAGAACCTTATCATATTTTCCTCTCTAAATATTTCCATGTATTTTCAGCCAATATAGCTTTGATGTTCTTGATACACCTTAATTTTCTGGGTAGTCTGCATCATTTCTCTTCAGGCAAGAAGTGCATTTGATCACTGCTCCTCTCCATTGAAAATATAAGAATGTAATTCTGGCACAAATAATTCAGTGAAGTCAGGTATTTGTCTGAGGATGGGAGTGACTTGATCATTGTCATGGTAATGATGATTCTTGTAATCCTAAGGAAGGGAAAAATGAATCATATTGAAGGGCTCAATTTTGCCAGTGGAAGCCAATTCATGTGCTAAACAGTTCCCACAGAAGCAGAGCCACAGTGCTCCTGGATTCTTCTTGACTGGTGAACAACACCTTGAGGGTGTGTGGGTGCTGTGAACTCAGCCCACTGTCCATGCAGGACAGAACACGTCTGGGACAAGGGACTGGGTTCTCTGTTTCTAAGAACTTTTGCTGAGGCAATGAAGCTTCACTTTAAAAGGTGGAAGAGTTTTTTCCTCTTTTTGTTTCAAACAAAGAATTGTCACCCTCTTCTTCCTTCCTCCTCCTCCTCCCAATACCCTTCATGTATTTGAAAGCAATTCAAAGATTTTTATATGGAATACAGAGAAAGCATGTCCCTTTCTGAGAGTAAAAATTTTAAAAAGAACTCCATCAGTGTAAAATTTTACACAGTATCATTTCAGTAAGTCTTAATACTTGTTGCTTTCATCTGCGCCTGAAATGAGATGGGGGAAGGAAGTCACTTAAAGTAATAGGTAGAAAAACATCCATGTTAAATGTAATTAGTTAATACAAATTAAGATGATTTCATGTTCTTTTGTCAAGATCATTCAAAGAGTTATTTGCTTTTGTCATTGAACAGTATTGCATTAGTTCTCATAATCTGGTTAGTGCATTAGCACTAAGTAAATCCTATTGATTCAGCAGACGAAATGGACCTAAGTAATCTTTGTATTTTGCTGATTTCCTTTATATTAATTTAGCATTTAACTCAGTATACAGATTATCAAAGAAAAGGTGTTGACTAATTACACATTTTTAAGAAATAAAGTAATGCATTGGAGATATTGTGCTGATGAAAGCAGTTTTGTTCTACATTTGTAGTGTCTATTAGATGCATTTTTCATAGAAGTCCTTATTAACGTGGAAGCTGTGGTAAAATAGAAAAGCTGGAATTCCATCAAGACCAGTTATCCAAAGATAATGCTGAGTGTGGAGACCCTTATTCCAACAAAACGTTGCACAACAACTGCATGTATAGCCAAAACAGTGGTGCAAGACATGTGGGAGAGAAAGAAGTCAAGAAACCAGAAGAAAGTAATGGAATCTGCCCTCATTTCCACAGGCTGTGTATAAAAGCAGGTGACATCTGCCTTAAGAAAATTAAGCTGCCATTATCACTTCCTGCGAGATCACTTCTCTAGCATTTTTTTGTTTTCACACACTCTGTAGACAGTACAGGTAATAATTTCATATGGCTTTCTGAACCATTTTGCCACGGATCGTCGTCCTCAGCATTATTACTCTTTTTTTTTTAATTTACTGTGGGATTTGATTCTGGTTTTACTTGTATGTTTGGAAATGAGGAGTAATTCCACTCTGATGCAAAAGCTGTCTGAGATCAGAAACCCACATGCCACCTAGAAAGTTTGAGTAACGCAGCTCTCTCCTGGATAATAATTACCTACTGTTGCTTTAGTGAGCAATAATGATGGCCAGATGTGGTCCTGAGTCAGAATAAGTAGAGTAAGTAGAAAACTGCTGAGGTAAGGTGGGTGTTGAGTGAGCTGAAAGGCAGATGTCTGCTTTGTCAGGACTTATGTGTCTCTCCATTGTTTGGCAGCAGAACACGAGGAAAATTCATTGCTTGCTTAGATGTGTCAACCTCCTACCAAGGCCAGGTGGGATGAATCCAGGATTTAGATCTGCACACAGCACACTGCATAATCAGCTTCTCTTTCTCTGGTACTTGGAGTTGTGCTTAAAGAAATCCAAGCAGATCTTTCAGAAAGGGCTGAGATGGTCCCATTGCAGAGTAGTCATCAGCAGACTTGATGTGAACTTAATCTGGCATTAAGGAGTCTTAGAATTTGGTCTGAACTCAGGAAAAGAGGCTCAGATCTGAATATTATACATCTTCGGGGAGTGTCCTTAGTATTATATAACTACTAGCATACATTTTGGACATCTCTTTTTGTGGGACTGTAAAATTTTTCTAATTTGCAAGGCTACACAGGATAAGAAAATTCTACTTTGTCCAGTTTTAGTCTTCAGATTTATTTAAGGGCCTTCAAAAACAGAGACACACAAACAGATATCCATTTTAACAAAATAAAAATTGCTTTCTGACTGAAATGATTTCTGTGCAATTCCAGAGAAGAGCAGCAGAGTCACTTTTCCACAGTAATAACCAAGAGGGAACCCTGCCTTCAGTGGAAGAATTTGATTAAAAAGTCTGGAAATGGAACATTATTAGTAAGTCTGGCTGATAAAGCTGTGCCCTTTGCAGAAAATGGTAGTTTAATGGATACTACTTTTTCACGGAGAAATCCAGCTTTCATCAAGAAGATGATAAAATGCCAAGCAGCAGCACTGGGAAGCAAGGAAAGACAGGTCTCCAGCTGGACACCAAGAGAAGGAAAACTAGTTTTTGCAGCCGTTGGTGCCTAAGAGGTTAGCCCCCAAACTCCATAGCTCCTGGGGCTCAGAAGGGTCTGCAAATATATCTACCACTAGGGGTTGTGTGGTACTTTCCACAAAAACTCCCTGACCTGACTTTTTCCTTCTCTTTTTCTCAGGAACTCCCTCACGAGGGTGTCCATGTGGCCAGTCCCAGAGATGGACCAGCCCTTACCTCTGTAGCCAAGTGTTTGCTAAACCTGGTTCAGCCTGAGACAGCCTTACCCAGACCCACACTTGTGCTCATACCTCCCCCCTACACACTCAAACCTGTGTCCCTCCTCTGCAGTTCAACTGGAGACCAGACTCTCCCTGCAATCCCTTATGTCAGGCTGTTTGCCCCAGCCAGGTCTTCCATGGCCAGGTGGGTGGGTGGGATGCACCTACTGGTGGAGGGGAGCTGGCTGGGGAGCACAGCCTGCCTTGCACTCCACTCGTACAGGCACAACGGAGACCCTCGGTGCTGCCAGGACTGAGGGCAGAGAGGGCAGAACAGGAACGTGCATGCAGCCCATCCCCTTATTAGCAGGGCTTAAGTATGTCTTAAAGGGTGCCAGTATGCATTGCCCATCATTCTGCCCTCCTCATTTCTTGTTCTGAGACACCAGAACCCCAGAGAAGAGCTTGCATACGAATGGGAACAGATTTCGTGCCCAGGCAGAGTGCTGTATGCCATCTGATATAGCATTTCCACAGGAATAAATGACTGAACTAACCCAATGGATGCTGGTACCTGACTTCTAGGGAAAATATTCAGTCACATTCTACTCACAATATAAAAACATCTCCATGCGGTGAGATTATCTAAGTAATTTACAACAACCCATTTTAATCAGAGATACGTGGTGTTATTTTTAAACCTGCCAAAATTTTATGCCAAATGATGTGGGATATTACAGCTACAGGGCCTCAAAAGAGTTATTTGTCTCTGTTTATTTTATTAAATATTCTTAGACACAGCCTTAAGACAACAGATCAATAAGCGCCTTTGCGGTTTCCTGATAGAAGGCAGCAATTATTTTCTTCCATTACAATATAAGCATAACCTAATTTTACTCATCAATCATGTGTGTAATGGTAATAAAGAAGCATGACCATGTGTTTATTTTACCCCCACTTTATTTCTTGTTTTGGTGATCTTCTGTTTTGCTTTCATGTTTTCCAACTGTTTATGCCTTTCATTTAACAGGAATTGTGACCAGTTTGTCTTGCTTTATGACACTTTCTGAGAGCATGGTGGCAAAAGCCTGTCTGTGGTTTCTCTTTTCCTCTAATGTCTAAGTATTTTAGGCCTTCACCTGAACTTACCTGTAGAAAAAAACGAAGTCATAAGATCTTTACAGAACTGAATTTGGATTTCACTTTTAGAGATGTTTTATCATGTAAGTCCATAATGATTAAAGTCAGGTAATTTGGCTTACAATTGTTTAGCATGTAAGAGATTCAGAATGGACAAAAAAAGCCTGTAAGATCTTGATCTATCTAATGACAATTGAAATGTATAGCTGAGATTGTCAAGGCTTAAATCATCTCCTCACTTGAAAAATCCCATTTAATCCATGGTAAAGATGTACACTACTGGACTATGTCTGCAAACGAAGTAAGCAGCATTTTTCTCCACATCTAAGCACACCTCTGCTTTGAGGATACCATACTGGGGCTGATAATGACTAACTGACCAAAGAAACTCTGCTTAAAGACTACATCCAGTTTTCTCTTCGTTGTGGGAGATTCCTGAACAGTGATTCAAACCCCCCCAGCAGCCACCTCTCAGATATCTTTGTCCTGACTCAAGTAATAAAACCTCCTTACTATTACACTCTATTTTTCTTTTAATTCAAAGCCAGTTTTGTTTCCATCTTGCTGTCATTTAAGTGTCAGCCAGCTCTCCACTGAAGTAAATTACTATGCAGTACTAACTGCCCACAGCTCTGCTGAAGTGCATCTGACATCAATCAGATGCTCCATCGGATTCACTTTTGCTAACTTCACTGAGCCCAGGTTTTGGCTTAATATGTATTACACTTAAACACAACTGGAAATGTTTTATTTTGATGTTATGAAGTTTTCCATGAGCATTGGAGTAAGTGAAGCACAGTTGTGTCTGGATTTATATCTTGTGGTTTGTTGACTTCGCTCTCCTACTAAGTTTTAATGGAGACTTTTCCCATGGGTGAGCAATACCTTCTTCAGTCCTTATGAATCCTTCTCATGTTTAGAAAGGTAGTCCTAAAATTTCATCAGTTTCCACAGCCTGAGCCTCTGGATTCACACTTGAATTCACATCTTTAAGATTTCTTATTGCTGAGGCTGTAAGGATAACTAACAGAAAGACCACAAATAGCACGACCACATAAACTTCATTCCTTTAGAAAACAAGGCCAAAACGGCAAAAATTTTGCCAATCACATAAAGATGAGTGGAAGTTTTTCTTATGTTTGCTTTAAATATGAGAAGAAAAAGTTGAGGAAGTGTTTTGGATGTATCATTCAGGTTTATTTTGATCTAATTCTACCTTTAGAAGCCTCATATTAAACAGTCCTGAGGGACAGCCACTTAAAAAGATGGATGACCCCAAGTCCAACAAAATTATGTACAATTGTCTTATGGGACTTTTTTTTGATAACATGAAATGGCTTTCATCAATCAGACTCTAACTGTAAATTATCAGAGTGCATTTCCTTGCAAAGAGTGCTAGAAGCTCATTTTTCTTTTTAATGTTGAAGTTAGTGGTATACCATATTCACTGCTGGAGTGTTTTCACTGTCCTATGACTTAATTTTGCAGTGGTCAGTGCCTTTCACTTGTATGAGTGGTCTGTGGTTTTATTCTCTCAACATCAAAGAGAAAGATCATCTTGGCTGCATTACAAAAACAAGGCTTGAACTTTGCAAAAATAAACTGTGCCAAACTCTCAAATTTTATAAAAGCTTTCTTTTATGTTGATGGTGACTTACAAAACCAGGAAAAATTGTTTATGCTCTCATGTACATTTTTACAATATGTGAAGAAGGGCCTAAGAAGAGTTGAGGAGTTGGAGGGTCTTTTAAAATTAATTATTATTTAATCTCCAGCAAAATCAGGAAAGAACAGATTTGACTTTTTGGGACAAGCATAAGAAATAATGTGCTTTCCTTCTTCTCCCTGCTCCTTCCCTTCCTTCACATTCCAATCCTTCAGGTCTACTTTACACACCAGAGAAAAAGAGGTGTGTAAAGGATGGCTGGTGAATTCTTGCCAATCTTTTTGGCTAGTTGAAACCTGAAAAACCTCAAAGGACACTTTTTACTTAATGAGTCCTCTGGAATAAGGCAAAGGAAATGGAATGCCAAAGCTTGACAGTCTTGATATTTCAGTGTTAAGCAAACAATCAGGACAAAAATTTCTGACTGCCTTTATGCCATTTAAAAGAACCACAAGAAATCATAGAAACATTTTTCCCTTTATCAATTTAATGTAGCAGAAATCAGAGCTCTGATGACATTTCTTGAAAATAGGCAGCTATAATAAACATGTTGGCAGTACAAGACATTCATTCTGATATGCAAAGCAGCAGCAGACTCTGGAAAAGCTTTTGAAACACCAAAGTACTTCCCAGCATGTGAAAAGCAGCAAATTATTCTGTCAATATTTTAATGGTATACTTTGCTTTGAAGAGATCACCTTATGAAATGGGTGTATAGGCAAGTGCAGAATGAGATAAGTTAAAGGCCACGAGCTTTAAAGACAGTCATTCACAAATCATATACCCCAGGAATATAGAATAAAAGTACTTTCAGAGAAGGACAATGGTTCTTGTTAAAAATGAACTGAAAAATGGAAAAAAAAAAAAAGAAAAGAAAGAAGATATTACTTCCTGAAATGAAAAATTAGGACAGCAATAACACAGCGAAGAGAGATAAGCTACTGTGCTGAATGTTTGCTAACTTGTTTTTAGTTTCTGAAAATTGCCTGTCCCTCTCCCACAAAAAAGGGAATGAAATGCTATGTCTCTTGGGGCTGCTGTATGAGCATCCACTGGCAATGCCTACATCTGTGTTGAACACCTGGAGCCATCCCCCAAATGCCAAGGCTTCTGTGGTTATACTCAAACAACTTCAGATCCCCTCTGAGCACATTCCTTTTACTGGGGAGAAGCCACAGGGTCTCTGTAATGGGTTCTCCCCACCAGACTGCCCTGTCTCACCTCTGGCAGTGGGGAACAGCCCTTCCCTTTGACAAAACAGACTCCCACCTCCAACCAGGGCATTGCGCCAACATCCTAACATGATGCCCTGTGCTGAGCAGCTGTGCTGAAGGGGACATTCATGAGACTTGGAGTGAAGAAGGTTCCCACTCTCACTTTGAGCTATCCCAACAATGGGATATGACAGATACCATCCACCTCTAAATGCAGGTTGAGCTGTTGATTTGTCCTGACACAGGCCTCATACTGGCTGAGCAGAGCCTCACCACAGAGGCTCTGGCCCTCTGGTAGACGACAGCATGTCACCTCTGATCTCCAGATTTCTTATATTGGAGAAAAGAAAGTTCCCCAGGTAGGATATTTAAGGGCTTGCCTCATAAGCAGGTGATTGAAAGTTCTAATGTTTCATGTTCCAAAGTAACTGTCCAAAGTACCGAATTCCCAGATTCTGTATTTCTTTTATAAGACTTGAAACCAGCACAGACACTGGCCAGAAGGAGAAGGGAAAATTCCTGTGCTTCCTCTGCTCACAGTATTTCATATGTTTGGAGAGCAGCAACCTCCTGAAGTCATGGTGTACAGAAATGCAATCCTCGCACCAGAGACCACCTGAACTCTCATTCAGATATGGATTTCACTGACACTTCATGCAGAAAACTGGTGTCAGTCAGACTGTTTCTGTACCAAGCATGAGTAACCACATTGCAATCTGGCTCTTCATGGCATATTCCAAACCAGCTCTTTCATTTTTTTCTGAGAAGGGCAGTGATTCAGCATTAACATACTTCTAAGTATGTGATTTTTTCAGGGACTCTTCAGTGCACATGAATATGAATGCTTATGAATACTTTTTTTAAATATTAAAAGAAATAACTGCCGAAATGTTCAATTTATCTGCATCATAGTTTCTCAAGCAAAAAACGACATATTTTAGCTCCATAAAGACCTCAGCGATTTTTATACTCAATTTGCAGGAACTAATCCTTTTAGAGATAATCAACAGCAATGCCAAGCAATCTGCAATGATCAGAGACTTACATTTTTTAACTGAAACTGAAAGGATGGATACCTGGCAATGTAATAGTCCAAGACAGAACAAAAGTCCCAAAAATCTAACAAATCCATTATCACTTACCCTGTTCAAGCAGTATTTGCTCTCTTTCCCATAAAAGTGTTGGAGACATTTCATGTTCTGCTTGTCAACAATCTTGTTGAAGAACTCGTTGATGGTTCGCACAGAGACGGCGCAGACGGCGGATCGGTTGGTGGGTTCAGAAGAGTCTGGTTTGCTTTGTGCAAAAACACCATAGAGGATATCATCGTTGAGCCCAAGGCCCATTTCGTGTGCTAGAGCTGCACCAGGCTTGCTCACATAGGCAGCTTGCAAAATGTTGAATACCTCCTTTCGGATGGACCTCTTTCTTCGCTTTTCAGTAAAAATGCACTCAAGAGGCATTTCCATGTAGGAACGCATCTCCGAGTCTAAAGTGCAGAAGCGGATAATCCTCGTGTGAAAAGATTGAGAGTCAAGAGTTTCTCTCTGTACAGTCAAAAAATAGACAAAGTGATCATTTTCAAAGGCATGGACATACCTAATGGGATACGAGTCACGGAACTGAGGGAGGATATCTATATAAGATTGATCTGTGAGAAACTCAAAACCGTCCTGTGTTTCTTTTAATCTTCTAACTGATATTGAATGCAGCACATGGGGAGGTCGAAATGTAGATGTCACAGTATTTCCAACAAAGAAGTTGACAAATCTGTCCTTTTCGGTCACCAAAACTTTGGTTCCTAAAGTGCTAACAACACAGTCAGGACAGTTATCTGCTTCTCCATCCACCTGGGGTGAGTACATGCAGTGCACCTCGCTTTCAATGTCAGCAGGGTTGTCAGGGTGAATGATGTGACGGTGGCAGATGCCTCCAGACACGCTACCACAGCTAATGAGCTGATCATCGTAATAAGTTTCTAAAAGCAGTGCCATGTTGATGTTATCCTTCCATACGCTGTTAGATAAATTGGCTTTATCTCGGCAGTCTTCACACGGTGCACAGTCAGGGTTCTCCAAAACAGGCCCAGTCTTGTACACAGAAATGTTCTGGAGAGTTTCATTTAGTACGTAAATCTTATTGACTGCTCCAATATAAACATGATGCTTGTATAAAACCACATTCTGAATTGGTGTGTCTGCAATGAAGTTAGGAAGATCATATTTTACACCAAGATTCATCTCTGCTTTTTTAGCTGCTTCTTTGCATTGTCCATGGCTCCTCTGCAGCAAGGCAAACAGGAATACGATAAACCCAGAAGGATATGCAGTAAAAGGCTTCATTGTCAGAGATCTAATCTGTCAAAATATATTTAATGGAAAAACTGGTTATATTTCATATACTAAACCGTCAGTTTATCAGACAACAGAAATCTGTTTCTAGGCAGCATGTAGTAGCTGAACTATTTCAGTTTAACAAGTGTTGCAATCTTCCTTAGTGTCATAATAGTTGTGCTAGAAACAGCTACAATGCCTGTTCTTTGTGGGTACCTATTTCACTACCTTTAGAACAATTCATAGAAGGATTTTCTCATGATGAATTTCTCCAGACCCATCAGCATGTTGTAGAGCAGCAAAAGAGAGAGGACCACTTCCACAATGGCATTAAACCAGCTGACTGATATGATTTAGAACAGGATGCTGTACACGTAGCTGAAAGCAAAATTGCCCAGGATACTTAGGACACAACAGCACTGGAGCACACAACCAAGCAGTTGGAGCACTTCAATGTGTGGATATACTTGTCAAGTTCTCAATGGGCCGAACGGTTCCTAGCACAGCTGATCAAAAGTAAGAAATAGAAAAGACATTAAATAATGTGGAGATCTGAGCTGGAGTGGACTTACATTCTGTTGATATTTTTGATTAACCAAGGCAGAGACACTTCTCCACCAGACCAAAGGAAGAAACCCTTCTCTGTCTCTCTCTCCCTCCAGCTCCCCAAATCGCTGTCTTTCATAAAGGCCAAGTTTGGAAAAAAGAATGTCTTTTTTCAGCCAGCCCTACTTCTTGGAATAGTCATTCTCCCTAGTGTTGACAAGGCTTTGTAATGTATTACTAGAATATTTTATGCATCATGTGGTGCTTGGCATGTGCAAGCTTTATTTTAGGCTCTGTACCACAGCAGTAAGTCACTCTGGTGAGCCTTACAAGATACAGGCGTATCGCTGTACTGTAAACAAAGGGCTATCGAGTGACCTACAGCCATTAACTGATGAAATCAAACCACCTAGCACTTCTCTCGTTTTTTTACATCTCCACACAGTTGTTTGATGTGGCTTGAAAAACCAAAGGCAGATGACTTGTGTGATATTTCACCCCCTTGAAAGATCAATGAAATGAACTGTGGTTATGAGCGTTTCAGTGCAGTATCCACACTATGCCCTGTCACACCAGACATTTTCTATCAACATCATGACACAGTTGCTAAGCCAAATTTAGCTTCTTCATAGAGAAAACAATTATGCATTCTAACAGCAATATGATCACATACTTTGGGAAAATCACTCTAGTTAGACTATAGTTAGGCAATTGTTGCTAATCAAAAAATGCTTGTGACCACTGAGAGAATTTAAAATAGATGACCTAGAAAATTACAAGTTGAGTAATAGGAATCTGTATCAACTTTTTATTTCATTAGGACTTTATGCAAAACGAAAATATGACTATAGACCAGGGCTGTTTCAGCTGTGTACAAATCTAGTGTTTTCACCAGATTGGTTAAAACAATCCATCAATAATTCTTGTGGTGCTTTATTTCAGCGTCCACTGAATTCCTTCTGTGGTTTACCTCTTTAATTACACAAAATAATAGGTTTTGGAAACTAATTGTTTTTCCTCCCTGTTATCTGATAGGAATCATGATGGAGATTCGGGGATAAAAATCAGAAACACAGGCTATTTGCAAGTATTAGCTGGTAAAAACACGTCACACTTCTAGTATTGAGACATAAAGATCTTCCTTCAAATCAGTAACATTTTTCTGATATTAATTAGTGATAACAGAATCCTGGAAACAAATCTAGCTTGGATTTACATTTGAAAGAAAAAGAAAAAAGAGCAAGGATATTGCTACAATTAGAAAATAGTCCCAGTACACCAACTGTTGACCTCCACATTGCATAGGGCAGGAAACTGTATTCTCATCCTCTATAATATCTTGCTATCGTGAATTTTTTTCTGCTCTGTGCTGGGATGAAACCAAGAGCTTTCAAACTTTGTGTAAAACACCCAGAAGTCACATATGATCCAAGAACAATGGTGTTCACATCCTGCCTGGCCAGTGCCAAGTAAAGGTCCCAGCACTGGGAGAAGTGGAAGCCTGGTCTGACTGTCTGCCTCTTTTCAACCAGCACTTCCACCCAAGAAACTGCTGAAACTGATGCACTCCTGCAGCTTCACTTCTGATGAGTCAACATGTTCTGACAAATATGAGATTAAGCAGAAAATTCCAAAAGTGCTCTACTTCTGACACCAGGCAGAGGCAGGTATATTGTTTACTGCAATAAGTTTAAACCCCCTTAACAGAGGTGGCCCTGAAGTGGAGAGAGAAAGCAATGGGTGGGACAAGAGTTGCCTGAGGATGAGGCTGATTAACCACCAACACAGGAAAAAAGGATGGAAGGAAGGTTACTTGACAGGCACCTTATTTGTTGCAGTATTCTCTGAGCTATGTTCTGGTAATGTTCCCAAACAGATGTTCCCACCCAATAATGTTCCCACCCAATATGTCCCTCAGCCTTCAGTCTACAATCCTCCCTATTCTTCCAGTGTCTGAAAAAGAGGATCCCTAGTTGTCCAACAACTAGTACTAGTGGGCACTGCAGGGGTATTTAGAGCCATAAAAACTACCTGACACATTCTTTCACTCCAACCATATTTTGGGATGTGAGGCCAATATCTTCAGACAGTCTGCTCTGCCTACACTCAGTAAAACACCACTGAATTTCAATCTATGCTATTGGAGACCAAAAATTCCACCTTTGACTCCTTTAGCAAGTGAGGCTGGAATGGAAAATTTAACAGTAAGAACAAAGGTGGGATCCAGTGTGATGTAAAGGATGCCAGGAATAATAGGTACTTTATTTTACCACTACAGGAAGGAAAATATGAGCAATAAATGAAAACCAAGTCATTTTTTCTCTTCTGTCTGAGTCTCCTCATAGTGCTTTCCTTTGTATACTTTTGAGGTGTTTCAAGCATCCTCCCAGACAGAAAGCTGCTCATTCCAACGTATGGGAAGCTCCAGCTCAGATTTATGGGCAGTCCCCTTGGGAAGATGGTTCTCCACAGTCCATGTCTCCAGCACACTGTGAATCTTCTCTTAAGTTGCCCAATATCAGAAGGAATGTGCCCTATGGTGAGACATTTACAGCTTAGGGAGAATACAGGAATCATGTGAAGAGTACTATGTACTCCACAGTCCCCACATCATACAAACTCTGCTGCTTCTCACTCAGAGTCTCATGACATTTGGTGCCTCTTTCCATCTGCATCCGACCCAGGCTCTTTCTCTATCCTGACACTGCAACCTTCAGCACAGAGCTGCTCTTCTGTAACCTCCTGACCAGGTCACTGCAAATACACTTCACCTGATTACATCCTGAAGAAGCAGAGAAATTTTGGTGAATTAAAAATTCAGTCTTTCTTCTCTTCAAAGGTCCAACAGCTCTCCTTAGCACACACTCAAATGTAATTTGTTGAGCTTAAAAAGTTTTGATGAATTAATACCAAAATACTTGTGCTATAGATACATGTCAAAGAACTAGCTGCTGTTTATCACTTGCAGGAGGAAAATAGGGAAACCTTTTGTTTTCCTACCTGGTTTGGATGATGGATGCTGTTCGATCTTTTGTGACTCTCTTATGACACATGCATGTGTCCTTCATGTGTCTACAGATGACTTGTAAGCTTTGGCCTGTGATAGCTATCAGTGAGCAATAGCTCTGCGTGGATTATTCCTTTTGTAAGAGATATTTTCAAAGCTAATGTCATGATGTGCTCATTTTTCCATCCCTCATCAGACAGTAGCCAGTAAAACGGATGAGAAAATAGATTTTGGTTAACCATTGCAAATGGTTGGTAATGATATGTCATATTAATGTGATTGGCAATCTCAAGTGCTACAGCTGGTGCTTCGAGTGTTTTTGTACCATTAACAGTTTCCCAATGGCAATCTTCTTCCTACAAGTTTCCTTCCCTCTAATTATGATTTGGGTGACAATTTGTAAATACTGAACATCATGCCTCTCCTTTGCACTCTTTGCGACTGTACTTACAAGTCAGGCCTGGCCTTATTGTGGAATAATGTTCAAGCTGGCACACACAAGGAAGCCAGAAAACACAGCCATGTTTGTTTTCCTTTCCCTCATTTCAGAAACTTGGGGCCCATTTAGCTCTAATCACAAGCACTCCATGGATCTGCACAAGCTCAGACAACGTGCTGACATGAAAGCATTTTGTAGGTTGTTTGGGGCATCTAATTTTTCCTTGCTTTATTACAGAAAAGGAAACGACAGCGTCCTCTATCCCATAGAGAGCATGTTTGTACAAGAACGTATTTAGTCCTCAGATAGGTCATTTCAGGTTAGGTAACAGCAGAGCCATGCCAATTCATGTTTCAAGAAGTCTGTTGTCAGCAAATGGTAGCCTTTCCCCCTCTTTAAGGTTGATAGTATGGTTTTATACTTTTTCCAGTGGGATAGCACATCTTGTTACTTTGGTTTCTGACAAAGTTGAGGTGGCAAATTTATATAGAATAACCCTAGTGACCACACCTCCTGAGACTTCATTTTGCTTTGCTATTTTGGACTAAAACCTGTGCCAGTGCAGGATTTGATTCCCCATGGTTCAGAGGCTGTGCCATGGAGAGAGCATCATCATTCAAAAGGACAGGGAAAATGAGAGAGGGTGATGATAACAGCTCCATCCATGCAACTTTAATCAGCTCTTGCAAATCTGTCACAGCACTGGCATCAGCTTCAACAGATTAAGCTCACAATGGATGTGCCTTCATCAGACTTTTCAATTAGCCAATTGCATTTGTATACAAGGTTGGTTATATGTAAAACATGAGGGCAACCTGTTTTCTAAGTTCAGAGGTAAAAAAAAAAGGAAGTTTTTAAATCTGAACTTAGTTACCTTAAGACAACAGAGAGAACAGAGAAATTGAGTAAGTCAGCAGCAAACACAAAAAGTATTCCTGAGCTGAATTCAAATGGCTAATCTGAGTTAAAATTCATGTTCCCTTGTCTTCAGCACTATTTCAGCTCTAGGTTAGGTCACTCATCCTGACTATAGTGGCAACATAATTTTTCCTACAGCATGGTAGGCACTCTAGCACAACCTAGTGTATAGAGTCAAAGAACTTATACTCTAGTGTATAGAGTCAAAGAACTTATTAGCAGTGATTTAGCTCATAAATTCATTCATAGCAGAGCTGGGAGGTTTCTATGCTGTTCCAAGAGGTGTGTGTGCATGTAGGTAGCTGATGGGGAAGAGCTGTCAGGCAGGACACGGTCTAGGCAATTGCTGGAGGATCTACCATTAACCAAATCTGCTACATACACAGTGCAGTCATGTGTGTCAGAAGAAATTGCTTTCATTAGCAACTGACCAGTAAGCCTTTCCTTACAATATTCAAACACATAAAAAAAGAATTAAAATTATCCCTGTGTAAAACACACTCTTTAACATACATGGTCCATTATTGGGTCCAATGTACCATTGTAATTCACAGCAGCTATCAAAAGAAGCATTTTTGTTGTCTAGCACATTTATTTTTAACAGGCTTTAAACCACAAGAACACTAATCTAGCCTTTGCAGTGCAGAAAATGCTATTCTTACACTTATCTGGCATTTTTTTGGAGGTGTCCTGCAGTGCAGTAGAGTATTTTATTTGAAACTTGCTTCAGAACTTAACATCCTAAAGCCAACTCATGTCATGGGTCTTTAGCACAACTGGATTTATTTAATCATTTTTTGTTGTGATGGGCTACAATGACACTACTGGTTCTTTTGTAATGAACCTCAGCAAACACTCACTGATACATTACAAATGAGTGGAACAGATCAAGAGCTATATATTGCTCAAAAAGATTAATTTAATAGATGGAATACAGCACTCCTTGCAATTGAGAGAAACTTCTCATGTGAGCAAGCAGTACTCATTTTAAGGACTGAGGAATCAATTCCACAAAGAACATTGACTAGAAGTTCAAAATATACACAGAATAACTGAAAAACAGGGAGGAAATACCCCAAATAAGGTAGAACCTTCACTGTTTCTTCATGCTTATATTTGCAGGTGTATTTGCATCTTTAAACAGAAGAGGACAGCCTTCTACATCTGGATGATAAGGATGGAAGGATTTTTTTTTAAAAAAAATTGTATTGTTCAGCAATAATAGAAAATAGAAAGCAACTTTGAACAACACAATTGTTCCATCCTGTTCATGTGAAACGCAAGTCAACCTTTGTGGAACTTCAGTAAGAAAATAACTGTGATGTTATTGTGGCTCTTTACCACTACAGCTGAAGTAAAATAAACCCAGTTCTAGCACAGACTTAAGCTCAGTATCTGCAGCAAATAATTCAGCCTCACGACTGACACAAGAACATCTTAGTCCAAAGGTTCAGTCCAAGTAGAAAAAGAGCTATGTGTGTGTGAGTAGAAAAACATGCTATGCTTGATACAGTACATGTCATGACTAATAACACAAGGCAATGTTGGTCTTCTGCTTCAGGTTAGTGCACATGGAGATACTGGGGGCTCACTTCAAAGTTTTCATGTTTGAAAAGACTAATTAATCTCTTATCTATTTTCACCATATATTCAAAGCAAAGGCCTTTGTCAGCTTCTAGTGAGTTGAGATAAATGCAGACACGCTCTGGTGGACTGAGGAAATCACACAAGCTTGGGTAAAGATCCAAGCCTTTGTTTCTGGTGTGATAAAAACACCTTATAGTAGGAGAAAGCATTTCTGAGTTGATCCTGTTGATCAACTTTTCTGCATGAGTCTGAGCATTTTGTGGTTGTCTGTACTGAATGGGGACAGTGTAATTTCCTTGGAATGTAGTTCCTCCTTTTGTAAAGAGCCAAGTTGGCAAACCTGGCTGCAGGCACAGTTTTAGCTCGATTCCCTCAACTAGTGTCAGCGCTTAGATTTGCTACGTTATGTTTTATGGTTATAACATCTATCTACCTGAATTCCTGTATTGAAATGCAGAGCATATTTTGGAAGCCTTTCTTGTCTTGTAAAGCTAACAGCCTTCCATACTGTGATAATTAAAGGAACGGCATGGGTCATAAAAATGAAAAAGATTAAAAGGCAGATAGTCATGAGTAACTGAGACAGCATACAGATTTGATCTAAATGTTCTAACAGCAATTACGAATGATCTTGATGCAGGACATTTCCTGCAGTTTAATTGTCATTTGCTGCTAATGGTTCTTAGGAGTCCCTGAGATAATAACTCTTCACAGCCAAACATTAATCTCTTTAAGAAAAAAAAATAAAAAAGTTCTATATGTCAATAGACACAGATGGTAAAGTATATTGCATGATATATGACAACTGTACCAAAACATGATAAAGTATATTTTACTAGATTGGTACCAATGGATCTACAAGCCCACCAAATTACCAAGTTTCTTTTTAATGTCATAGCAAATATAATATTATCAGAAACGAAAATCCAAGAAGCCCTTGAATTCTTCCAAGGTGTGGCACAAATACCTAGGATACTAAGCAAAAGAAATTGTGCTGGCTCTGTTCTTTCCTCTGAAAGAGCTGGCAGGATGGTGTCAGGCAGTGGCTTTCTGCTTGGTGGGCACACATAAAGCATGCCACTGTGTGCCATGACTTCAGCCTTCTTAGTTAATGTGTCTCCAAGAGCCACAAGGCAAATTAGCAACAAAACTTAGGGTCAAGGATTTCTAAAAGGTTGCTGATGCCTTGCTTGATACACAGCTTGTCATGCTGAGATGTCATGGTCAAACTGTGCAGGGTCCCAGAAAGATCAGCACATCTGTACATGTGAGCTGGCCTCACAGATTTGGAGAAGTGCCCTAAAGGCTGGAGTGAGACCCTCAGTTCTCCTTTACTCAGCCTGCTGGGGGTGGCTTGCCCAGGGAAGGGAAAAACCAAAAAAACACTCTGCTTGTGGACCTGTGTCAGCACTGTACAGAGGAGTTTAAGTCGCCTTCAAGTCATCTCCTTGCATCTAGGAACTTTTGTGGGGCTGCTGAACTAGTCTGGCCTGGCACAGTCCTTTGGGCTGATACTGTGCTGGGCTGACATTGTGCTTTGTCTGCAATGTATGCTTAGTGCTGGAAAGCAGACTGCACCCCTCCCATGCTGAAGCTGGCTCCACTATGTATAACCATGATTGTGTAATGCTGTGTTTGAGATAATCAGCCCCGCCAAACACAAACCACCTCTGTGCAAAGCTTTGGTGGTCTTTGCCCCAAGTGAAAACGTGGTGCAAACACTCAAAACAGCTACAAACAAAACTGAATTGGCTGGGTTTGTAAATTTGCTAGTGATAGCAATAGGGTCTTTATTTATGCCTCAGCTTCATACATTATTTGATACCAAAGTTAATAACCTGATGGTCTATTTAGCTTCATAGCAGCTTTCTGATAATCAAACAGGAACAATGTCAAGGGTAGTGATCATTTCCCATCTGTGTTTGGTTAGGAGGTTATGACCTTTTCTTTTTAATGCTGACCTCACTTTTGTCGCTGTAAGTTTATGTTATTGCAGTGCACTTTAACTGATGCCTACTTTCACTCAGTTCAGAAAGGGAGCTAATGACGGCTCATGGGCATGACGGCTGCCTTGCTGTGAACCTGTGATTCATGATCGCCTTCCAAGGACTTTATGGGATTGGCCTCCATAAATCCCGAAATGGCCTGGGACCAGCCTATCTGACATCCTGGCTCTCACCAGAGGCAACAGTGTCACAGCTGCAATCAGGAGAGTGGCTGATCTGTAGCAGCCTCAGCTCCCCGTTTTTTTTGGCAGATGTCCCTCAGCAAGGGTCCGTCAGCCACAATTTTTATTTTGAAATATTGTGTTGACCTTCAGAAGATGCTGAAAAGCTCAATAGTTTGAAGAAGGAGTTCAGGGATGGCTGAGCAGTCTGAGTTTTTTCATGCTAATGGGATCTTTTTTTGTATGTTTGTTCCTGAAAGGATTTTTCCGCTGGTTCATTTACTCTCTTTCAGCTTGTCCTCTGCCCTCATTTGGAGAGAGCTGGGAAGCTTAAATGTGCAACTGTTGCTCTTCAGAGGTTCTCATTTATATTGAGCCCAGAAGGAGGTGTTGGACTTGTTCAGACCCTGGAATGCTTCCTTTGGAAATCTGGAGCCAGATTCAAGGAGTCTGTGAGATAAGCAAAGAGGCTGTTTCCAAACTTGAGAGGGTATTTACCTTTCTCATAGGTGTGAAATGAGGATAATGAATCCATTCTTACAAAACACCTCCAAAACACAGAAGGCTTAGTGCTGGTGTTTACTACAGGCATAGCACAGAAAAGTTGAGCTGTAGGATGGTGCCTGCTATAAAGGGGCTGATTTAAAACCATGGTCCTCATCCCTGCAGGAACAGGCTGGCCAAAGGTCTAAATCTGGGACTAAGGCTTGGCTCTGCTGCTTTTGCCCCCTGCTCTCTGTCTGCAGCCCCTGCCTGCACTGTCCTGCCCTTTTGCCATGAGATCCAGCAATCTACCACCCCATGGCCATTCCTCATTCTCCTCCTCCTCTTCTTGTTCTGGTGAGAAGATGCAGACAGTGGAATGTGAGTCCTTCCAGGCAAAGCTGTCCTGATGCTTTGGAGCCCAGCCAGCTGGGAGGAAGAGGGGATGGCGTGTGGTGCTGGAGGCTGCCTGTCAGCAGCAGGACCCGTGCCTGGCTCCATCCTGTCTGGGCACTGCAAAGGAGCTTGACTGGGAGCTGTAACCCAGCCAGCACTAAGAGTCTCTTACTGCACTGTCTTCTCTTCCAGAACTCCAGCTCAGGTGAGATCCGAGGAATATTCATCACAAAGTGCAGACACTGGTTAATCTAAGCACCTGAGAGCTTTGTGGCCAGTGAGTGTTAGCTTTTTAGATCCCTTTGTTGGACTTGTGCCCTGAACTCACTCTAAACCCCATTTCAGATGCCAAAGCAGCCTCTCTGGCTCTTCCCCATAATATTAAGCCTGGTCTGTTTATCCAAAAGGAAAATAAAATGGCAGTGGTAAAACAGGAAATTGGTCAGTTAATGTATATCTTTAATTTAGGATTTTATAGTGAAACAATTGCTCATGAGCGTGATGTTTTACTAAACAGTTGATATTTAATTCAATATTTTGGGCAGTGAACAAAGGTCACTGTAATTTAGAAGGAACATTTTCTTTTACATCCTTGCTCCTACTAAAAATATTCAAATTATATTGTATTGCTTATCAGCACTATGTATGTTGTGTTCAGACAAAAATACGGACTACTTGTGATTAAAAATTACTCAAGCATTTTAAATTTGAGCAAGATACAGATGCTTGGGGTGAGGATGGACAGTTCTCAACACTTACACACCTGGCTTTCACACGAAAGCCTGGTTTTGGACCTAAGCTAGGTCAGGACAAGCTACATTCCTTCACTGTGAATCCAATATCTTTTCCAAGACTTGACTCCACAGTCTCTATGCAAACATTACTCTCATTGATTCCTGTGATGGTTGAGCTGACTAAGGAGTAGAGAACAGGGTGCTTAAAACAGGGTGAAAGACAGAAGATCTGTGGCAATGACAGAACTTCAATACTACCTCATTTAAAATGAGCAATACAGGATAAATACTGAGATACAGAAGACATAACAGGAATGACAGGTGTAAAACTTTAAAATCTTATATATTGTTAATGAAGATAATAATTACTCTTTACAGAAAGGCTGAATTAACCAATGCTGCATTTCTAAGTAACTAGCTAATGGACACAGGCATTATCTTTCCATAAGTCTTTGAAATCCCTATAAACCACGAGTAGTCAAATATTTGACTGATGGGCTTTTACCCCTGTTAACAGCATGTGATGGTGGTCTCAGTAAATAACATAACTTTAGATTTCCCTCTTGCAGCTGGGGATTATTTTTAAAACACCTCTTATTGCTCCTTGCTTCTTGCTGAAAGGCTTTTTGTACTGTGAAAACAATTCACTGGTTGTTACCTTATTTTTGTGCCCTGCAGGGGATTTTGGGCGCATATACTCTGCTCAATAAGCAGAGACCTCTCCCAGTCTGCAGTCAGGGGAACTTTTAAGCCATTCCTGCTTACCTGCAGACAGAGGTTGGCCCAGCTTGTGTTTCATTTACAAGAGAATTGTGGCATTATTTGCATAAAAGAAGTTCTTTCAAAGCATGTTATATGAAAACTTCTCAGTTTGAAAACAAACAAACAAAAATGCAACTCGGCCACCTTCAGGAAGCAGCAAAGCTCTCTCTGAGCTCTACCCCCACTGATTTTATCATGGCAGCTCACATCTGAAGAAGAACAAATACGTACTTCTTATTTTTGTAAACGTGTTTTCAGAAGGAAGAAAAAAAAAAAACCAAACCTCCACAGAACTGGAAAACAGGCCTTCTAACTGAAAGTGGCCACACAAGGTGTTTCCCCCTTTTTTTTAGTCCTGCATGAAAATCACGAGCTTTGGTTTGCAATTAAAAGGTCATTAATGATTTTTGTCATTTCATGTACACTTGTGCTGACTTTACTTACCTTCTGGCTGTCTCTCACCTCTCTCAACTTCTATTAGCACGTTCTGCATTCAGAATACCTCGTCATGTAGCTTTCCATAGTCAACCAGGAAAAAGAAAAGGTGACTGTTGTTGGTTAGGTCTTTTTGAATACAACCAGGAGAAGGAGAGAATCATCCCTTTCTCACTAATGGACATGCCTTGCAATCCCTCTCTTATCCCTGACATAAGGTCAGGATAAAAAGGACAAAAAACAAATGGAATCTGATAGAAATAATAACTGAATTCTGTGGGATTGAATGGAAGATAAAATGTAATAGATTTTAACACGCAGTTCTGAAGCACAAACAGATTGAATATTAAATTTCATAGGATAATTCAGAAACTTATAGTAAGGTTCCCATGCTAGATTCAATAGGATTTTCCCCTTGTGGAAATTTATGGTGGAGAGCTGACAAGATCTAGAAAATGTCACAGGAGAGGACATTCCCAGAAAAACCTCTGCAAAGGGAAAAGGACACAGTGAAATGTTGCCACCATGTCATGTACTCCGGTAATTTGTTTGTAAGGCCAGTGTTAGCAATACCAGGAAAAACAGACATTTGGGAATTTCAGATTCTGACTACAATAGGTTTAATAAACCCTAAATACTAGGAAATGAAGAAATCAAAGTAAAGCATAAATACACAGTGCACATCTGGGTCCTCTGTTTTCAACTCTTGCATAGTTTCCACTGAAGGTGATAGAATTTGCACCCTGAGTTTAACTAAAGGCACCTACATCCTGGCTAGGGAAACACCTTCCTTTATTATTTAGAAGTGCTGAAAACACACACAGTGATAAAACTCACTATCATGCAACACTCCATCCTTGAGCACACATATGAAGGCAAAAGTGAAGTGTTCAAAGTTTTCCTTCATGAAAGTTTTCTTTTCCTTCATCAGAAGAGTTAAACAGTTAAGATAGTTTTCAATCATCTGCGGCAAGCTAAATTGCATCTTCTAACATGAACAACATTTCCCACTCATCTGAACGGATGGTAAATACATTTTTTAGGGTGAAATTTGGATTATTTTCTCTGATGCAGAAATGCTTTATCACAGAGGGAGCTCCACATTGGCTTACTGGAGCCCATTAATGTTTGCATTCTATCTACTCTTTAGAAGATTATTAATATTGCAATTGTAATTTTTTTTTTACTTCAGCTTTGGGCATTTGTAAGAATGATATCGAATACTGAGTGTTAACAAGAAACATTTTCCCTCAGTAAAAAAATATTGGCTTCTAATCCAAACAGCAAAAGTAATAAACCTAAAGAGTTTAAGGAAAGGCTTTACAGGCCAGTAATACATAACATGTAAAATTAATACCCTCTCTCTAGAAGTAGACAGGAAAACTGAATATAACTAAAGTAATTCATTTAACATGTTCAATTACATCAGGAGAGAGTAATTAATCATCTTTTAACATTAATTCAACTACTAACACCTTTCATTGTCTTCACTAAAGCTGCCTCGCTCTCTTTTATCCTGCTTTCTCAGACCTAACAGAATCTGATAAATTTGGACGAGAAGACACATGAAAGTATATATAATAATACCAACACAATAACACCCATAACTGATATCAGGATGTATCAACAGGTAAAAGGATATGTAATTCCCATAACAGAAATCCTAATACAATTTTGAATGTAGAACAGTCTCAAAGACAGAGAGTAATTCAAACCAGAGTTACCCCAGCATACACCTAAGACAAATTAAGCTTGTGGAGTTATTTCAGTTTGCTCTTTTCTAGCCATGCTTTGGGTAATCCACAGATTTGGGACTTTTCTCTGGGCCTACTTGGAATGCTGGGTTTACTTGGAAACTTCCTACTTTTATCCTCACAGGATCATCCACGACGCTGGTGTATAGTGGGGGAGAAGCAAACCCCAACATCTCAATAAATATCTCTGACAGTCCTAAAATTCTGGTGACTTAGTTTGGGTCAACCAATCCAAAATGCACTCTTATTTATGATACAGCTAAAGACAAAACAATAAGAAGTCATGTAGGTCTCTAGGCATTCACATGGCACAATGACCTCTATCAAGCTTGAAATCTCACTAGCTACATTTGTTTCAAAACAAAGTAAAAGAAAGGTGAGGTTCAGCATCCAGCTCAAACAAACCAAAAAATAAACAAAGAAACAAACAAAACACTAAGTTAAGAAACATTAAACAAGTAAGTCTGGAATTCTAACTGTAGATGATAATTAGATGTTTTCATCTAAATCATTAAACATGCTCAGAAAGGATTTATTTCCACAAAATTTAGGTGGAAATAGATAATTCCTGCAGGACTTAACAATTTGCACAACTATCAATGAGAAAAATTTTACGTCAAAAGAGATACATCCACCTTTTAGAAAATCCATTTTTCAAATACGGTGCAGACACACAAAGAAGCAGAGCTAAATCCAGTGTCCATGAAGGGTCAGTGGCAAAGCTCCCAGGACAACAACGAGGCCACAGTCTTCCTCAGGGTTCTTACCAGAAAAGCAGCACAACCACCAGAACAGGTTAAAAAAGCCAGCTTTCTAAGACCCACCTGTGTTCCTGTATGCCTGAGAGTTTGGGGTGGGTGATAAAGGGACTAGAATTCAGCTGAGGGCATGCTCTGCCAGATGAGGGCAGGGGCAGCAGCCAGCAGAGCTGGGGCTGGGTGTGGACATTCCACACCAGGGCCATGCGGCTCTCAGCCCTAAGGAACGCTCGGTGTAATCAGTCCATTAGTCCAGGCTTCTCCCAGTCCCAGACAGTTGTTTAAAATGAGCATTATTTGAAGCAAACCAGAAACCTTAACACTGTATTTCATAAATAACTGTAACTTTACTGCCTAAATTCATGGTGGTCCAATCTTGTTACTACTGTAGGCAAAGTGCCTTTCTGAGTCCCATCACCTTTCCCCTCTGAAGGAGGTTCAGCTACGGCAGGTAGGGTGCAAGAACACACCACAAGGTCACAAATCTACACACCTCAGATACCAAGAGGTAAGAGCATGGTATATATATTTTTGTCACTTGTCCATATCTAAACAGCTGAAAAACCTTCAGGCATTACAGGCCATCCTCCTGCAGTAGGGCTACCACCTGAGGGCCACCTGCTGGCCTGCTCTTTCTAAAGAGAAGCAGAAAATCTTACATGACTCTTCAGCCACAACCAAAGCTATGATTCTAGCCATTTTATAAAATAAATTATACATTTGGAAAATTTCATATCCTTATGCTGAAAGAAAATCTGGCTGAAGCAAAAAAAATTCCTGTGTGGGAAGTGAACAACTTATATTGTATAAAATTGTCAATAAGAATTAATTAATTATTGCTTAAATCTAGCTGTCTTTATCAGTGTGCCTCCTCAATTAACTGAGTCTGCTTGTAGTAGTGTAACTGAGAGGCCCCTGTGCTTCATCATCAACTCCAGAGCCATGCTATTTTGAAAATAAAAGACCTGTATCCTGTCCAAAAAATAAACTCTGGAGGTGACTTGCCATGTTGCCATTTTGGATTACAAAAAAATACTCAGCCAACACACAGGGGAAGGCTTAATTCCAGCAAACACACACATAAACAGGAAACCTCTCTCCAGTCAGAAGGTATTTTTCCTTTGTACAATGGGGTTCAAAGATGTGTCATCATATAGTTTAAAACAATTACTAAGGAACCTTACTATTTCCAATAGCTTAGGAATAGAGTTGGCTTCCACAGTTGAAAGCCTGTCGGAACCTGCATGGGAAGCACACAAACACTAACAAATATATGCTGGCTTAGGCCAGTGCAGAATTTTTAATCAATAAGCATGTCAAGCTGGGGGACAGGGAGGGGAGGGAATCAATTTTCAGAAGGCAAATGGTAACAACTGTAGATTTAATCAAATTGCACATGCAATTCCTTACTATTCTCAATATTTTTGAAAGAAAGTAGCTCCATGGCAAAGAATGAATTTCAATAAATGTCACATATTTAGGTTTATGGCTGAACTTTTAAATTCATCAAGCTAGGTCACTAGTTATCCTTCACAGAAATGATAACTATACATGTCAAAAAGATTCTGAAACTGTTTAGGTGGATAAACATCAAAATGAAGGAACTGCTGTAAAGGAAAGCAACGTACATTAAAAATTCTTATTTATTTATGACTATAGGAAAAAAAAGATATGCTAGTGTGACCCTTCAATGTGAGGCTAAAGCTGCAATGCTCACAACAAAGTGGATAGCTATCAAATACCATGGTGATGGCCATGGTGTGAACACTTGAGCAAAATGAAAATCTTCTGAAAGCATTTGGCAATTTTCCTTCCACATGCATTTGCAACCAAATTTATCATGAATTCAAACAAGAACCTTTTGCTGCCTTCCATACAAAAGTACAATTCCATGTTCATTTTCTTGGAACAAGCAGAAGAAACTACCAGAGTTGTAGGCACAAAATTTTTTTTGATGCACCAAAAAAAAAAAAAAAAGGCATTTTGTTTAAGAATTTTGAGCTTATTAAACTCCTCAGCATTGCAGAAACTCTTCTGTTATTGACAACTGCTTGAAAAATTAAATGTTCTGGAGCACTTGCATCCCTGGAGATTGGTCTGCTGGGAGGAGAGGCAGAGGAGAGGTTTCAGACCATTCACTGCTTCTGTTGCACCACATGCATCCTTGTGCCTGGCTTATGTACACAGCCTCTCTTTAAAATACAAACATTACAAAATTCTTAAAATTTGAGTGTTACAAGCCCCTCAAATTATTTATCTCCACTTCTATTTTCCACTCTAATACTTGGTATACTCCATCACAACTAATTTAATGAAAGTCCATCTCAGCTAAGGGGACTCAGTCACCATCCAGCCACATCAAGTGACTGAAAAAGATCACAGCGTGACTAAAAAGTCCCAGAACAGATCAAAAAACATGGCAATCTACTTGGGAACACTGTTTGCTTCAAAGGAGTTATATCCTGGACTAATGTGGTCTGATAACTTTACCTCTCTTTTCTTTTTCTAATGTTTAAAATGAGAGAAAAAAACTACTTTATCTTTTTGTACAACATCATAGTTTTCCTCAAGGCAAATAGCTTGGCAATTTGCTAGATTTGTTAATGCTAGAGGAAACAAGTTAGCACACATACCATGTGTTTGAATGCCTTTGGAAATTAGATTGAAACACTGATTTGATTTCCTAAAAGGTATCTTAAACAAGGCAAGGTTAGAGATTTGGAGAGTAATGAGAATTTGTGTGACTTCAAACAGCTCTACATAAAACAGACCTGATATTCTGGGGGGAAAAAGGTCACCTAATTATTCGTTTCCTGAAGGCCCTGTCTATACTACATTTCCCCTGGGTAAGGAAACTGATTTAAAAATGGCTTCTGCTAACATGTTTGCATCAGTCACTATGTATGAGACAGAGATTTTTAAAGCCACTGCTGAGAAAGACACAACGTTTTTGTAAGAGAACAACAGAAACCTCCTCATCTTGGCTGTAGCGAAAAGATGCCCTCCTCAGAGTCCTGCATGGAGCTGTGGCCCTGCCTCCTTGGGGATGGCATGCTGCTTGGGGCAATGTGGCATGACCAGCAGTGGTGCCTTGCCCAGGTTTAATTACCAAATAAAACCTTTGCATAGAAAGCAAAATCACCAACTGTGGCCAGAGCAGACAAGATGCACAGGTTGATGGCTCATCTAGGGTAACAGCCTAATGAAACATGAAGTGGTACCACCAGCTCAAAGGACAAACAGCAAGGTAGCAACAGGGAGGTAGAAAGCCTGGACATAAGGGTTTCACAGGAACCCACCATAAAGGTGGTGTTGCCACCCAAAATCTTAGGAGGGTGTGTTTGAAGTTTCACACACTGCACACATTCCTTCTGCTTTGCACCAAACAGATCCCTGCAACCCCCCCACTGAATTTTGTGTTTCTGTAGTTTTGGAGAATGCTGTTCAGCTACTGCATCCCTTTCTTGCTCAAGAAATTATGTGTGGTGCTAAGGGAGCCCAAGCAGGATCGCCCTTACACGAGATATTTCACAAACACAGATGGAGATGCAGGACCTCTCCTCGCTTTCTGCCTGAAGCAAATGAAGTCTAGACACATCCCCAGCACAGAGCAATCGTGCACAAAGCAGATCACCCAGTGCTCTGTGACTCCCAGTGCTGCAGCTCTGGCTCTGGCTACCCCAGCCCAGCACGCTGCCGGCATCAGGTTCCCTTTGTGGCTGCAAAGGCAAGGCTGCTGCTCTTGCACTGCAGCCAGCTGTGCCAGTTAAGTCTCTGGAGTTCTGGAAGCCAGATTTGGGAGGCAGCAGGCTTTGAATTTTTTATCTGAGTTGAAAAATACAGAGCAGGCATTTGCAGATCATAGAAAAATAAGCGTAGGTGGGTTGCCCCCTTTGGGGGGCAAGGAAGAAGAGGTTACAGGTCATCAGCTGAGGTACCAGAAAACCATAAATGCAGGAGAATAAGGATGGGAAAGGCAGTCCTGGGAAGACAACACTTGCTACTTAGTTTTGCATTCATGAGCTTTTCATTGAACCTCTGCTGAATTTTGGCTTTCTGGACACCTTGCCCTGACTCAGTGAGCTCCCATCCATCTATGGCTGCACTGTCATGTGCACTTGAGCAAATAACACGTCTGTGAACCCCTCTCCAGCCACAACATGTGCACTGTAGCTTACCAATAAAGAACTGCTATGCAGTGGTTAACCTCTAAAGGAAAAAAAAAAAAAAGAAAAAAAAAAGGGGAAAAAAAGGGGGGAAAGGGAAAAAAAGAAAAGAAGAAAAAGGAAAAAAAGAAAAAAGGGGGCAAAAAAAGAGAAAATTCTTATAAGATAATAAATACAATTCATTCCCTCCCCACCAAAAAGGCACAGAAGTTGACGCTCTCTTCTGTAAATAGCAAGATGAATGTTTTACAAAATATACCAGTTTCCAAATGATTCAGTTTGTATTAGAAGACAGAAAAAGAATCATACAGTGCTGAAGAAGGATTAGGACACAAAGAACAAGGGATACAGTCATTCTCCAAGTTACTTTGTTTTCAACATGCAGCTCCTGCCAAAGGCTAGCTTTTTGCTCTCCCAGTGTATGATCTGTAAACATTTAACCAGCTCTCTGAGAAATATGTGAGACACTTTATCTTGCCTGATTATGAATCCAAACCTCTCAGATCTAAAATAAAAAGACAACAAAAAAGAGTCACCGTCCTCTTTTTGCAGCTGGACAATGAAAAAAGCACCTGTGGGATGAAAGCAAATGAACTACCACACAGGGCATAGGTTCTTCGGGAAAAGCATGCAATACAGCTTGAATAAGCCTCCTACAGGTTACAAACGCACAGTTTGTTAAACAACACTGGTATTTGATTATTAATCCCTACTGATGTATGTGCAAAACTTCCAATTTCTAAGGAGTGCATTCAGTATTTATAAAGCACAAGACCACATAATTTAATGCTGACATGGAAACAGCAGTGGAATGCCATTATATGAGCCCTTTGCGATTTCTTTCGAAGGAAATTCTGCTTTTAAAAATTGGAAAAAAAACCCCAAACCCCAACAACAACAAAAAGCCATACCGCAAGGAAAACTGTGAACGCCGCGCAACCATAAAGTACACATCCCCAACTTGGGGAATCCCGCAGGCTCACCCTGCGCCGCACGGAAGGCGGTCGGACCGGCCACCACAAACGCGGAGCCACCGCCTCCGAGTTGGAACTTCCAGGCTGCACTGCCGGACACTGCCCCGCGGCGCGCTCCTGCCGCGCCCGCCGAGCGGGAAGGGGCGGGAGGGGCAGCGGCTCAGGCTGCGGCCAAGGGGCCGCTTCCCGCAGCATCCCGGGGAGCGCTGCCCGCCCTGCTCCGCCCCGCCCGCGGCAGCGGCGTGCCCGGCTCCCAGCGCCCCGCGGAGCCTGGCCGGGGCAGGGGGAGCCGGCGGCAGCCCCGCACCGCTATCACCTGCCCCGCGGCGCCCGGCCCGCCCCGGAGAGCAGCGGTGGCGGCCGCGGGCGCTGCCGCGCTCCCGCGAAGTTCCCGGGCGGGGCACAGCGCGGCACCGTGCCGCTGCCCGTCCTCCCCCGCTCCCGGCTCATCTCGTTCCCCGCGTCCCCCCGCGGGTGCCGGTCCTTACCGCAGAGGAGCGGGTTGCGCGCCGGTACCACCGCCGGAGGGGCGAGCGCTGCACCCCGGCGGGCTGGGCTGGCTCCGCGGTCCTGGCCCGGCAGCCGGCCCAGCCCGGGCGGGCGGGGCGGAGCGGGGCGCAGCCCGACGCACCTCCGCGGCCCCGCGCCGCTCCCCTCCGCCCCGCAGGCTCAGGCCCCCCCGGCCCCAGCCCCGCTCTGCTGTCCCTACCTGGGGGCGGTAGGGGCTGCGCGCCCCGGCGGGCAGGGGCGTCCCTCCCTCCCTCCCGCACGGCACCTGGGCTGCGGGGCGGCTCTCCGCGCCCTTCCCTCCGGCGCCTCCGCCGCGCTGGTGGCGGCTCCCAGCGGTAAATCAGCCGGTCCCCGCGCTCCCTCCGCCCCTCCGGCGCGGTCCTGACCTGCCTGTGACTCACCACATCGCAGGAGCCCGGGTACGCGGTGGGGGGAACGAGGGAGGGGGGGGATCTCCTTCTCTCTCTCCCCCTCCCCTCCTTCCTTCCCCTCGTCCCTCCCGGCCAGGTGCTCCCAATCCCGGGGGCAGGAGGGATGGCTGTCACTCTTCACATGGGGAAAGCCAGGGGGGCACCTTTGGTGGACCGTGTCCTGCCCCTCGGCGTTTTGAGGCCAAGTGAGTACCAGTGGTGTGCAGGCACAGCCTCCCTCCTCGCTCCCAACAGCTGGGCATCCACCATCAGGTGTCAGCTCCTGACTGATGCTAAATCCTAACCCTGAGAGGTCAAGATATGGGCACCCCTAGGCTTGTTCCAAGAGCCCCCCCAGGTTGTGTAGTAGTGAACAAATTTAGCCCATATTGCACTATCATGGTGTCAGTGCTGACTGTGCTTTAAATGTCTATCCACATGCAATTCGAGTAAATGACCTCAGTTTATATAGACTGTCAAGTAGCTCTCTGACCCCCATAGGTGCTTCCTACAGGGTACTAAACTGCACAGGTTGAGGTTTCTCCCCCACGGGGTTTGCAAAGCAGATGATGACCTCATCTTTCAGAGGTGCTGAGAAACTGAGTCACTCAGCAATACTGCCTGTTCAGTGTACACTTGTGGAGCTGCTGAGAGACTGCAAGTCTCAACACTGGGGCATGCAGCAAAGGTTCCATCTTTTTTTTCTGGTAACAAGTTTCAGCAGCTACTGATTTAAACCAGATTTTAAGTGAATGGCTCCATATTCCAGTAGAAGTTACTGAAGACATCTATTTTCCCTTTGCTTGCTTCCTTTTTTGGCCCCAACTCTGCTCCTCTTAATCATACCATTTAAACCAATGAATGTTTTTCATGAGTGAAGTGCAAGGAACTGTAAGAAACACTGCCCGGTTTCATGATTAACCATGGGAAAAATGTCAGACCTTACATCAAAACATTCTGAAAGGAAAATTCAGTATTGTGTGTATTTGTTTTAGGCCTTGGATATCACCACGATGTGTACAAAGACAAAGCTGTACATCAGAACAAAATGTTTGAAAAAAGCAGTTAGCCAGCCTTCTGCTAGTCTTCAGCACTTTCACAATTTATCTGTCTCCTCTTTCCTATGGGCTTGCTGACACTAGTGATAAAGACATCCAACCTAGCTATAAGCTGATTCTGTGCAAAAACAGATGTGTGATTGAGGGCAGCCTGCCCCCCAGCTTCCCCTTGAGAGGAAATTGTAACTGCAATGAGGTCTCCCCACAGTCTCCTCTTTTCCAAGCTGAACAGACCAACTGACCTCAGCCACTCCTCACACCCCTTCCCCTCATAAGGCCCTTCATGAGAGCTCCTCATAAGGCCCTTCACCACCTTGCTTGCCCTCCTTTGGATGCTCTCTGACAGCTTTATATTTTCCTTACATTGTGGCACCCGGAACTGCCCCCAGCACTGGAGGTGAGGCTGCCCCAGTGCAGAGCAGAGCAGGACAATCCCCTCCCTTGCCTGGCTGTGATGCTGCCCCTGATGCCTTCCAGGACAGGGTTGGCCCTCCTGGCTGCCAGGGCACTGGTGACTCATGTTCAGCTTGCCATCAACCAGGAACCAAGGTCTCTTTCCACAGAACTGATCTCCGACTACTTGTTCTCCATTCTGTCCAACATCCAGGGTTGTCCCATCCCAGGTGCAAAATTCAGCACTTGTCTCTGTTAAACTTCATGACTGATGTGATCCCATTTCTTTGAAATGTCTGGAAATCTGTCCATTTACTTCAATAACCTTTATTTCAATTAACACTTAGCAATAGTTAGAAAAGGAAGATACAGTGCCAGCCCCCCAGGGATGAATCCCAGCATGGATACAACTGGACTGTGCTGCTCGCTGGGCTTCAGGTGGTGATCAGTCAATCACTGTGCACCCATACAGCCACACCAGGTTAGGAAGAATCTGCCCTAAGGGTTTTGAAAGAAAGTGAAAAGGATTTAAATCCGGAGTTCGTCCTAAGAACAGCCCCTCACGTTATCTGTTCTTAGTCCGCTCCTGAGTTCGCTGTGCACCTGCCTGGGCTGAACGGCCAGCGCCCAGGCTGTTATCAGTGGGACACCCTGTGCTATTCTAAAGCTAACAAATGGATTGTCACTAACATAAAAAGGAGAAACAGATGTTTCCTTTCCATTTTGACCATGCTGATGCCGTGTTATTTTAGGTCAGTTTTATGAGACAGTGACACAGTACTAACACTTTGATAATCATCTCATACTCCTTTCATCATGCTTGCGATGGTATGTGTGCACCATGAACAGCTTCTCAGAGGCTTGAAGCACCTTTAAGGTGCAATTATGGGTGAAAAAGAAACTATGACCTTCCTGTTCATCATCCTGGTTTCTTTATAGGTTTTCCTAACTTCTCTCTCCTGAGTCCAAAAGGAGCAGGTCCTCTTCAATCTGGCATAAGATGGTGTGACACATTTTAGAAAGCTGACGGCACTGGAAAAAACAATTCAAAAGGGTGAAGGAAAGTCTGTGAGGGTGATCTGTTCAGTAAGAGAACTGGAACGCACTGGGGAGTGTATTGGCACATGCTTTCCAGCCCTAACGTGTTCTGAGATAGGAAGCTGATGAGAAAACCCTATCACATTTCCAAGAATACAAACAGAGAGTTAGAAAAATGAATTGCAAGGCTATGTTGAAGTTAAACTTTCAAGTGTAAACATGAGGAATGAAAACACAGGATGATTTATATTTCTGTGCATTGGCATTGCATCTCAGCACACTAAGTGTCCACTTCAGTTTTATCAGTTTCATTGTGACTTCTGTTCAGAACCTAAGAAGTTATTTATCATAACTACAGGTAGCAAAATAAAGTACATAGACTTATGTATCCAATTTATACTTAATTTCAGTAAGAAAAATATATATTTAAAGACCTCTGAAAATCCGGATCTAACCACATTTTCTAAAAGTGCAGAATCAAACACGAATCTACTGTACATTGCTGCAGAACCACACTCTACTATATGGTAGAGGTACCACAGCTATATGGTACCATCAGAGGGTTTACTCTTTGCCCTCTGCTGCAGTCATTCACACCTTTGGGAGAAGATATAAAATGCAAATATCATTGTGAGACTCCAGAGACTTCTGACTTTGTGGAGCTTACTCATGAGTAAATGATTTCAGAAGGAGCAAGACAGCGGAAAGGAATTAATTTAATGCTTAAGAACACACAAGACAAAGATCTCTAGAGCTGAGCTTCCTACTGGTGGGTATCAGGTACCCTCCTGTCACAGAACCCTGCAATGGGGACTCAGCTGAGTCTGAGTCGTTCTGGAGGTTGATAAATAAAACAAGAGCCTTAGGTGAACCCACCCAACTGCCTCACAAACCGGTGATCCAAGGGGAAAATTAGAATGCAACAGCCAGCTGGGGAAATGTGTAGCTGTATTTCCTGTAGACCCTTATTCACTAGAAGGCAGCCTGGCTGGAAATGCCAGGGGCAGCTCAGGGAAGGAGTTGTGCCTGAGGCACATTTTCCAGTTACTACTTTGTCCCTTCAAGTCAGTCTGACACAATCTGTCTTTCACTGTCTTTCCTGGGCTCAAAAAGCACGCAGTGGGCAGGGAGACAGTGACTGGGGATTGGGCTTTTGAGAAAAAATCCCATGGTGTTGTTTGCCTCTCTGGAAACCAGGCTGAATATCAGAATTGCTACTTAGATCTCTGGATTCCAAAGATTTGATCATCACTGCATTTTATTATCTAGACATTTATTAACTAAGCCCATAGATTCTGGAAACTAAATAAGTACTTTCTGTTTGTAAGAAGGTCAACAATGTCACTGGACGAAATTTCAGCCTGTGACTGATGGTTGCAAAAGTCCCTCGCAAAGCCAGGAATAGAAGTCTGCAGTTAGAAGTCCTAATCTCTAGCCACTAAGCTACCCTGGGCAGTTCTCCATTTGTATGGAAACACAGATCATGACCAAAGGTGTTTCCACCTATTGCACTGTGCATGACAGGTGACTTCTGAGCAAAGGGAAGTTTTTTGTTTAACTTGATGATGTTTTCCTCCCTGTTTGTCTTTCTGCTTGTAAATGAACACCACAACTGGGCCATTCTAAAATCCAAATGGTGAATGCATCAAGTGCAATTCTTGAAAATGGAGGGAAATATTTATGTGGTTAGTGCATCTGAAGTCTGGATTGCTATGGCACTGTGTCCTTTCTGTGCCATTCCCAGAGCCTTGGTGATCACGTGGGAAGCTGGTACATGAAGTTCAGGAATCCAGCAAAAATTAATCACTCAAAAGAACAAAGATTAGTTTACAGATAGATTAGCTCTTCAAATCCATCTGCTATGCAGTAATGTGAGTGCTAGTGCTGCAAAAGGACGAGGTCAGAAACCAAGGAGGAGGGTGGGCTCATAGCAGCCAAGATTTACATCAGCTTAACTGGAGGGGGCACCTCACCCTCCAGAAGGCAGGGGAGGAGATGGTATGGATCTCACTGCTCCCCACCTGAACCTTGCCTCCTTTCCTAGTGGGGCTGAAATACATTAAATCCCTGAATGAGTACCTCTGAACATACAAACACAAGAAATCATTTCAGGGATGGAAAGCTGAACAGTCTTTGTATTCATGTCCTTGAAAATGACAGAAGTGCAGTAGTCCTCAGTGCATTCACTGAGCTCACACTGCAGCAGCAAAGGCTTTCTAGCATATGTTGTAGAGAACTTTTCTAGCATAGCTCAGCATGAACTGCTTCAGGCCAAAGCACAGTGGTAATTTCCAAACCCAGTACCATATATGTGCCACTTTGGAACAGTAGATTTGCTTGCTTAACTGAAAACAAACCTGATGATACTCAAAATTAAAATATTTACAAAGTGAAGAAATCACTATGTATAATATTCATATGTTCACTGCTATTGCACACTTAGTTAAAATGCATAGCTGTTTCTTGACATTGTTTTTAGTACATTTTAAATGAATTCCAACTCCACACCCCTTTATTTCAACTGCAGACATGTTGCTTTTCTTTAGTAGTGAAATCCCTTAGATTTTTATATTTCCAGGATTATTTTTGGACTAGCTGCTAGAAAGTTTCCTAAAGTCTCTTTTAAGTCCGATTCCTGTAATGCAGGTGCAGCCTTTTATTTTTGCTTTTTCCCTCTGAGTTTGCTGTTTGTATTTACAAAGGATATAGCATCCAGATCATTGAAAACAGAAAATCTGCCTATTTAAAAGCACAGGAACAAATCCTGCCTCCAGCTATGTGTGCACCTGGTGAGCAGGGGAAGGGTGTGACTATGCTAACACACGTGTGAGCATGCATGAGCAAACACAGTTCTGATTCAGCCTACTTTTGGAGGACATAAGCTTCACCAGAGATAATCAGATGCCTAAAATTAAATGATTGCCCAAGTTAGGTGATGCTGAGTGCCAGGGGCATTTGCAGCCTGGCTTTTGCAGTTGTGATCATCCTTGCAGTTCATGGCACAGCTCTGCAGTTGCCATTTGCATGAGTAGTACCGTTGGTGAACTCCTGTGCACTGTAAGAGAACCATTACCTTCAGAGTTCTCCTTTGTCTGAAAGCATCTCAGAATGCTACTGCTTAAGGTAATGCTGCTGTAAGGACTACCTCTAAGGAGTGGAAAAGAGATTTTGAGGAGAAAAAGCCCCTTTATTTTCTGCTTACTTGCATTTATAGTACTTTGTCTGTTTTCAAATTAACTCAAAAATTTTTTCCTCAATTAATTTTTTTTCAACATGTGTGAGAGAGGAAAACACTTTAAAACCAGAAACCATCTTCGTAAAACTTCCATAAAATGCCAGAGAACACAGTAAAAAAAAAGAGATCCCATATCAATCTATATTTTCTTGGCATGACATTAACCACGTGTCAAGAGCAAAGAAAGCAGAGGCATTTCAGAATGGTTTGGTAATGAAATCAACTGCATACACAAGTGTTCGCAGACTTGAGAACTTTTGTCTTAGCTCTCTGTAGCTACCAAAGTGGAGGTCTTTGGCACAACCTCAGATTGATGTCGTTTATAGTGGCAATCTGCCTGACATGCTTAGTCTTGAAGAGTTGTGTCTAGATGTCATCTTGATGTTTCCCCCACGTCAAAGGGCTTAAACACAGAAACATTTGTCAATTTGGAAAACCTGGTCACTTTACCTTGAGCGTGTAAAATTTGTCTTCTACATCTCCTTGAAGAACTAGAGCACAGTTCTAAACTCTCATAATGGCTTTCTACTTAATGTCATTAAATATCAGATATTTCTCAGATGTGGTTTAGATTGTGTTGCATTTTATGTACAATACTATTCTAATACATTTTTAAAGATAAAGAAGTGTATTCTGTTATCAACACAAATTATTGTAAGTCGGGCTTGGATTTGGTTCATTATCACTAAAGAATCTGCATTTTAAAGTTAACTATAGAATAACATAGTAGATTCTGTAATGATGTAAGCATATGGTATTTGCCAAAAGCTCTATTTCATAAGGCTGGTTTAGGATACAGCCCAACTCATGAGGATCTTGATAGGAGATTATTCCTTTCAATAACTTTCATTATTTAATTAGACACATGTGCTGATTATGACTGTAATACTATGGAGAATGAAGTCAATGTTAAAATCTCATAATTTTAAATTAGGCAGGAGCACACCCATAATGTGTAGCCAGGAAATATTTGTGTCCTTAACAACATCTATACTGATAGCAGTACATTTCTTCACAAAAAAAAAAAAAAAAAAAAAAAAAAAAAAAAAAAAAAAAAAAAAAAAAAAAAAAAAAAAAAAAAAAAAAAAAAAAAAAAGAGGAAAAAATTCAGAGTGTCCTTATACTATTATTACAATTTTATTGTTTGTACTCCTTTTGGAGCTAATAGCACTGTTGTGTAACATACAGAGAGAAAGCATGTTTAAACATACCAGCAAGTACTCAGGTGAGCTTAAAGTTTAACTTTGAGTTTGGGAACATTTTCAAATCAAATGAAACAAGGAATTTAGAGGAAATACTGAGCCAAACCAAAAGGGATTACTTCAGCTTGGTAATTTTATGTTTCACTTCCATCTATCTGCTGAGAGATTTTTAACAAAGGCAAAATTCAAAGTTAAAATGTGGGTTTTGTAAGAACACCTTACTGATTTTGGTCACTTTCATACATTTAATTTTATCTCTAAGAAGGAACAAAAGCACCCCACCAAGAAGTGGGCAGCAGGAAAGAGGGGACCAGTAGGACAAAACCTATCCAGTTCGGGAGATTTAGCTGTATAATGAGTACATCAGAAGTGAGAGACTGGAAGTTGATTCTTTTTTTTTCAAATTAAATCATGGAACTCACTCTGAATACCTGCCCAGCCTGCTGTGGAGGGCTGCGGAAGGCTCAGGCGTTGTGCTCTGGTGTTCACCGGGCCCAGTGGTGGCTGTGAATCTGTGCCAGTCCCTCATAGATATGGTGACAGTGTCTGCCCTCACTTTGGCAGGGGTGTTTTTAATAGCATGCTCATTATACAGAAATATTTTCATTTGACAGACAATTTAAATGATCGTATAAAAGCTGCAATTACCATCAGGACAAATCCAGCTCTGATTGACTCCCACGTTTGCTCCCAAAGTTTGATTCTGAACTAAGAAACTAGAAAGATTTTTACAATTCTTTTCTTCATTTTTATGTAGGCTCTTCCCTCTTATTTCTGTCTCCCATGCTAACATACTGAAGAACTTCTCAAACTCCTGCTGTCTTAGTCTTCCCCAAAAGTCACTATTTGGAAGTACTATTAGCTTCATTTTACTGATGGGGGGCTGAGGAACAGAGAAAACCACTGCTTTGACTAAGTTAAGACAGGAAGGAAACCTCTAGAGAAGCTGAGGGATGAAAGTTTGTCTAATGTAGAATTAGCTTTTGAATGTCCAAAAATCCTACAGGAAATGGGGTTTTTTTGATGCCTAAACAGGTCAGAGAGGTAAGACTCATGTGAAAATAAAATTAAAATCACAGCTTTGGAACTGGGACTCTGAGCTGTGATGCTAATTCTGAAAATATTCCTTTTGCCAATGTTGTGTTTGTACATTAGTAACTTATATGTTTATCTGGCTGTGCACATAGCTGCTTGTTTGTGAAATCCAATGATTTTTGTCTGCAACCATTTCATGAGAAACAGGGAAGATCATCTGCCTTGAGGATCCCGGTCACCATGTGAAGGTCACCTGGGTCACCTTGGTCAGGTTAGCTTGTGAGGTCAGCTGGCTGCTTCAAAGCATCCAGGTCACTTCAGCCTGTCCTCCAGTCCCCAGAGAAACAGAGGAACAGGGCTGAGAAACTCTCAGAAGTTGCACTGAAGGCAGTATGGGAATGGCCATTCGTTGGGGGTTTTCAATTTCCTCTGAATGTGCAAGCTAGACAGAGCTTTTACATCTTAAAGTGGCTTTTAATGCTTTTGTGAGAGCTAAAATGTATTGCAAACATTTTGCTGGTATGTGTTAGTGCTCTTTAATGACAATTATGATGTAATAACTGTTAACATTATCTTAGAAGACTGCGATGTGTCTCATTGCACACATCCTATTGGCATTAATCAGGAGACAAGCTTAATCTCAACCCAAACATGTCAGGGGAGTGGCTGGGGTGGAGGTGTGACTGGAGATAAAGAGGAAAGGCTGCTGCTTTCTAGGAAGGAAAGGAAGATCTCCAGCCCCATCACCTCACTGTGGGGTGGCCTCTGTGTCAGAGGTGGGCTCTCAGCCATCCTCTCCCCCAGGCAAGACCCAGATCACTTCATGTGCCTTGTGAGATGCCCAAGGATTTCTGTCTGGTCTCCTTTTATAGTAAGCAGCAACAGAGAGGAAAACCTCTGAGAATTTAAATCAATGCATTTAAAATGTGAATCACTTTATTTTTCTTCATATGCTTGATTCAAAATGTAGGACATCTTCCTATTGGGTCTCAGTTATAGACAGGTAGTCAGACAAGAAAAATCCAGCTTTTTTTTTGCCTGAGGTGCTGTGAGGGAAGTACCTAGGAAAATACAAAAATGGAATTTTCAAAACCAATTAATTTAGATCATCTCTCAATGGAAATATCCCTGCTGAGTTATCTCCAGCATTGTCCAAGAGATTTTGGAGCAAGACACTTTGTTTTTGAGGAAGGAAGCAAACAAAATCCACAGATAAAAACATAAAATCCAGCACTTACACATCTCCTAAATTTATCCTAAATTTCTTTACTCTAGACTTCTGTGTTTTTTTCTCATTGTGAAAGGTAGCATTAGACCACACAGTAGAATTCTGTCTTTTTGTTTGTAAGTTTAAAAATGCAGCAAAATATACAGGGAAAAATTCACTAGTTTTGATAATTACAGTTTTATTAAAATTTTATTTTATATATACCTAGTGAGATACTGGATCTAGCTAACCTCCTGATCTACTTCTGTCACAGTAGTTTTGAAGATAGTTCTTAAATGGACACAAAGAGATTGAAGACATTTTGGATCATTGAACACTCTGTTTCTCTTCTGCTGTTCATATCCTGGTAATTCCAATGGCCTATACACTTTTACTTTGTATGGAGCAGGGTGCTATTTAAATCTGAAAGTTTCCAGTAAGGAACTTCCTAATTAAACCTTGATGTATTTTTCACCAGCTTGAGTGTAACCTTGCATGCCTCTGTCGTGGATGGGAAGCTGCCTTCATGCCTTTTGAAGGGATTCAGAACTGGTTCTGCCTGATCCCCCTGCCCAGTATCAAAGCTGAGTGCCACTGCTCTGAATGGCTACAGATGGGTTTGAAAGGCTGCAGAGATCTCCCTCAGACAGAACCTGTGATTTAGGTGTGGGCATCTGCAGGTAGGTCTGAGGTGGCAGCATGGTTTGGGCTTGCTGCAGGACACAGGCGACAAAGTTTTGAGGAAGGCTGAAAGCTCTGTCTTAACCAGATTTGGCCTGAGCTGCTGGAGGTGGAAGACATTCAGAGAAGATAAAAGACTGACTCAGGTAGAAGGGTAAAGTGTGTTTTGTGTGTGCTGGGACTCACTGTAGATACCAGCCTGTTTCCTGACTTGGTTACTGGTATAAATTACACTGCTGGTATAAATTACACCTCCACACGGTGTGACCTGAGTAGCCAGTTGACACGTGGACACCTGTAAGTGGGCACCTCCAGCTGGTTGTCTTCATCACGCAACTTAGTATGGAACAGCAGAAGGGCTGGGACTACAGCTGAGATGTTATATGTGGGCAGGATTATCCCAGGAGAGAGAACAATGAAAGGGAGTAAGAGTCAGAGCCATGTGGAGAGTTGGAAAAGGAGAGGTGAAGATCACATGGGGGAGTGGTCAGGAGGGAAGAAAGAGGTACAGTCACAGACATGAATTTTTAAGAAGAGCACTATAGCTGCCACAGGGCCTAACCAGTTGTTTGGGAAGGTGGTGACAGGTTGAGTTAGCCAACTGTGCAGCTCTTGCTCTGAAAGGCAGCTAGAAATGCCAGCAGCTAGGAAATGCCAGCAGCTAGGAAATCCCAACAGCAGCTCTGCTGATAACAGCTCTGTGTATTCATGGCCCCACACGGCCCGGTGTTTATTGAAGGGCTCGCTAGAATAAGGGAGGAAAGCTCATATTGGATGTAGAAAAGATTGAAATTGACATACTGAGTTTAAATAAGATTACACTAATTAATCATCCTCCTGGGAATCTGAGGGCTCCTGACGGATGTGATGTGTCCAATCACGTTAATCTTCCCGAAGTGGCGGTGACTCTGCGCGGGCCACCCGGCTGCACTGGGCACAGAGCCAGCAGCGGGGCCATGGGCACAGCCCCAGCCCTGGCACTGGGCAAGCCAGCCTGCAAACAGCCCCACTGCGGGGGCAAAGGCACTGGTAGCCAGGGAATTCGAAGGAAACCACTTGCTCAATTCTTCATGACCTTTTCCTTCATTTACAATAGGGATGTGGTGTTTCCTGGGGAAGAGTAGAATGGGATAAGGGTATTTCTCCCTTTGGATATTCTTAGCAGTTTTGCACTCTTGTTATTTAAAAAAAACCATAATGCAGATATATTTACGTGTACATAGGGACATATTTTGTGTTTTCCAGATAAGGAGCTTTTCGTTAAAGAGATCTGATATGAGCAAAAACAGGCCTAACATATTTTTGATAAATAACAAATTCCATGTTTTCTAAATAAAAATGAAACAGCAAGAAATCGCTGCTTTTTTTTTTTTTTTTTTTTTAACTTTACTTATAGCACTGTAAATGAAAGTTGATTTGGAAGACTAGCTGGTTTTTGGATGTGATGTACTGGTTGCAGGATATGATCATGTCTGAGTCCAGAATCCTTCACAAGCTTCTGTAGACTCCAGAGCTTCACAAGCTTCACAAGCTTCTGTGAACACCCAAGACCATGACAGATGCCTCACAGGAAACCAGCTCCATGTCTTTATACAACAGTTTCTGCCTTTTCTTAGGAAAATAATTTTTCCTTGACAAGTTTTAGAAATGAGTAATTCCCCCAATTTTTCAACTTGAGGTGATAAATTTTATAATGATATGTGATATCATAAAATATATATATTTTAAAAGATTATTAATGTTTTAGTATGCAATACTAAGAAAACTATGACACTGCCACCTCGTGGATTCTGAGATAATATCTAGATGATATTTTATCATCCTTATTTACATAGTGGCATAAGTGTGAGTTGCACTTCATGGCCAAAAAATAGCTCATTTCTTACCACAGAATTTTTGTTAACATTTAAACTTCTATTGACATTGACATGATCTTCCAATGATTTATATATGCAACTCTATAAGCTCCCAAGACTTCTGCTTGAAAGTCAGGAGACATTCCCTCATAAGCAGTGTAGTACTCTAAACTTGACAATTCTTCCTTCTATAGCATCCACAAAAGCTAATGCTGAATTGAGATGTAGCAATACTTGCAAATTATGCCTGGAATTCAGTTCTTAAATTGTTGAAGGCTGCCATTACAAGGAATGAAAAACTTCTCCATATGTAATTGTTCATTGTGATATAAACTGAATTTCATAATTCACCTCTGAGAAAGTCTGGATATGTGCATCAGGGGAATCTTTTGTGTTCTTCTGAATGTGGGCTCTGAAGTGCTCTATTCTACTGGACCAAATGAATCAAAGAAAAGTGAAAAAAGCCAAAGACTCTTTTTTTCCTGAAAGATCTGAATCATTCCTTCAGCACATCATCAGTGACTCCCTAATGAGTCAAGGCATGAGGAAAAAAAAACCTCCGAGCATATTATGGCAACTTCAGAGACGTCTTTGCTTTTTGAGTTACTAAGAGCAGCACCAGGATCCCAAATCCCATACATGTGGGAACCAACATGTGAAGCAGAACTCCAGTAAAACATTGCTGCAGTTTGATGTGCAGCATGGATCCATGGACCAAACTGTTGGCAGCTGTAATAACCAATGATATCAATATTTGTGTCAAGGCAGCTCTCCCCCTTATGGGAATGAAAAATAGCATTTCTGCCTATTTAAGCTCAGGTATGAACACATTTGTGAAAGTTATTGTGCTGTACAGGAGCTAGGGAAAGGGCCTTAAACCCCCAAAATAAACAATGCCTGTAGTAGAAAAATCAGAAAACAGCCACCATCAGTGAAATAAACTCCATTATGGTTCATATTTAAGGCTAGACAGTGATTCATACTGTTTCACTAAACTCAGCATGCTGCAAAAGGCACTTGAAATAATTAACACTTAGAATTAAACTACTTAGATTTCACATCATCAAACATTTAACTTTCTGTAATTCCCTCTGCAGCTGTGATTTATTTGCATTTATTAATTTCTCTATTTACCAGTTTTCAGTTTCTTTTAAAGTTGCTCATACTTCCTTCATCTATAAGTCTGAACACAAACTTATTGTTCTGGCTTTAGCTCTTGCATCTTTCTCATTCTCACACTTTTGGCTAGTTAAAATATGCATTCCATCAAATATGGTTTTAAAATTGCTAAAAGAAGTTTTCTGTTTAATTTTAATAATTGCTTTAATCGTACTTGTTATTCACAAACTGCATGCTCATTACTGCAGTTTGATTGTTTGATATTGGAAGAATGTCACTAGATGCATTTTCTGTATTTGTTAAAAAAAGATTTTGGTTTGTTTTATTTAAGAAAAAACACACGTGAAGGGAAGTCTCCTTATATCCAAAGCTTGTTTCAAGAAATATAGATCAGAGTTCTCAATATGACCAAGTTGGAGAATTTGTGGAGACAAAGACCTGATAGATGACTTGAGAAGAACGGACCTGGGACATATAAAATTCACCAAATTTGACAAAATGAAGCCATGATTTCACTGGGAAATTTTGGAAAGCGTTTGTAGTCATAGGAATGGAGATCCAGGAAGAGGCACTGACTACATAAGTGTATAAAAATTGCTACACTGGACCAGGAGAGGACTCCAAGAAACCCATCAAACTTCTGAGTCACCCGCAACATATGTTTGGGGGAAAAGCACAAGAACGAGGCAAACATACGGAGACACTTTTCCCTGTTTTCCTAATCAATTTCCAACAGTCTGCACCCAAAAGTCTTCCTGAACCAGTTCCTGATTCCTCAGAGTTTTGTTTCATTACTCTTGATGGATATTTCTTCCATCTGCTTCTCCTGCCATCTTTTGTACTTGCATATACACATGGCCTTCAGTGTCCTCTGCCAACGAGTCCCACTATTTAACTAAAATCTGTGTGGAAAATACCATTTAACACTTCCTCCTGTACTTTTTAACCTCTCTGCCTTGTCATTTCTTTTGTTTTCTTCTCCTGTATTTTAAGCAATATTGAATATTCTTTTTCCCGCATTTTTTTTCTCTGTAATACTTTGATTTCTTTGTAAGCCTTATGTTTTCTCCTGGTTGTCACTTTTTTCAGCTGGCAAATCCTAATCAATTTAGTCTCTTTTTTGAACACCATACTTGTTAGTGCATTCAAAACATTTGTGTAGTTCCACCATGTCTTAATGTCAGTCCCAGAAGCCCATAAAAACAAATATTTTCAAAATTAATTAATTTTTCTTAAAACTGATATAATATTTCAGATTTTGAGAATGTACAAATTCCTTTTGGGGTTTATTTTTGTTCAAAGCTAGCCTGAGAGTTGGTCACTCAGGTCTCAGAAGCCAAATTAATTCAAGCTGGTTGTGAACTGCACACCCACATATACACAGTGGTTTCTTCATTGTTTTTAAAATTTATTAAATGTATTTGACTGTGAAGTTCCTAACTCTTGTGCTTTCCCAGTCAATTTGGGAAAAAAAAATCTGTTTATGCCTCAAGGGAAATTATGGGAAAATAGTAGCAGACTATCAGATTTTGACTGAGTTAGTCAGCACCCTCACTGCAAAATACCAGCTTAAGAAAAACAAAACAGGTCTAACTTCAGACTTCAATTGGACAATTTACTTGCTCTCAAGGTACTTCCAAAGGAGGGTAATTTTTTTTTGTTGGTTTGTGTAGGTGGATTTGAGGGTTAAAATTTGAATAAGAGCTTTGGTTTATACCACTGTGGTTTCACAGGATATTCTGGTAAACATTTTTACTAACCTTCTGAAAATTCTGCTATTATTACTTTTATGGGCTTAGTATTTGTTGAAATAGTTATTAGTGAGAAGATTGCCCAGTACATGCTTAGATTAAAACCTGGAATAATGACAGAAGCTGCTGGTAAATGCCTCTGAACAGAGCAGAGGCTCAGAAGAAACTAAGGACTTGGATCTGCCTCCTGTTGATACCCACCAGAGTTTTTAAACTGACATAATCCCCCAAATTTCATTGATAATCTGCTTTTCACAGAGCTCATCACCTCAGAATTCAAAATATATAGCTCAAGCTCCTGCAATTGATGAAAATTAAATTTACCCTACCTAATTCTGAGAGTGCAAAAGCCTGGTGTGTAATATAAACTAGCCAAATCCTCTCTGTAGTCAATGAAGAGAGAGTCAATTTGGAGAGCAACCATTCTGCCTTCTTCAGACTCCACTTTTTAGCATGTTCTCAGCAGAAATTTATCATTCTTGTTAGGTGAATCCCATCCTGAGAGCCACAGGGACTGATACGCAAATGGAAAACAAACTTGCATATACGAGGAACAGCAAATAAGGAACCCAAGGGAAAACCTGCCAGATAACCTGACTGGTCCCATTATTTTCCTCAAGGCAGCTGGAATCAGCTTGTGGCTGCACTTCTTGCTCAAAGCACAAAGTCTAGGAGTGGAAGGATGGTCATTACTCAAAGTCCTAGAAAAGGCACCTCCCACAAAGGTGTTAATTGAAGAGATTAAGTCAGCAGTAATCCTCCAAGAGCAGATATCAAACATTGCTCATAGCACTGTTGTCTTGCAGCTTCAGCTTTCCCCTGGCATTTTTCAGAACTGGCATGTATTTACTTCCCAGCAGCTCTGTGGGTGGATGCATGGACCTGTGCTCTGACTCCACAGACAGGATGAAGAGAGGTGCCAATAACAGCACCCTCAGAAGGTCCCACCATTCCCATTACCTTCCCCCAGGAGCACACCTTACCTGTCAAGGAGCAGCTGTAGTCCAAGGCACTTAGAGGCTGCGTGGCTGTGCTGCAAGGGGAGGTGTCACCACATGGGAAATGGTCTGTGTGGGGCTGACCTGCAGCCCTACATCACAAGGCTGCACTCCCGGCACTGCAAAATAGAAACACAATGATTAATGCAATGCTCAAATAAACCGGAGAAATTACCACAACACTTTGTTTCAGTGTTGAGAGTGTTGTAACACTTTGAGAGTGTTATAAACCACAGCGTGGGACTAGGGGGCTGTCATCAGCATATTAACAAGACAGTATTTTGTTATTTGAAATTACCTTTATGCTTAGTTTTCCAAACACTCACATACACATATATACATACACCATTTTTCCCTGATGAAGGGAAGGGATTTTGCTAGATGACTGCTTAAGTAGTCTGACTTTGAACATGAAGACTAGAGAACCTCTTATGTTATATAGGTACATAATCTACCCCTGCCATTATTATTTCTTGGCTTTTTGTACAGCTAAAATTCTGATTAAACTTCAGCTGTTGCGATGCATTTAGGTTCATGTGTAAGACTTTTTCTGATTCCCTATTCTGTTTTTCTTTTTACAGAAGCATTTTTCTTTTTCCTTCAAGAAAGATGTGATGTGAAACATGAATTATTTCAGACAGTCATAGCACAAGAAGTTTAGAAATTTTAGTTATTTGTAATCTTCATTCAGGGAGGGGTTATGTTGGAATGCTGGAAATTTGGATCCAAGCCAAAACCTTTACAGGGTTGTTTTAAATTTTTCTCCCTGAAATAATGTCTAAGTATGAACTTATCTTAATGGAGAATTACATTCTCCCTAACACTGCTGCACCAATAAACTGAGGTGCTCTGACAGAGAAATTTCTCCTAGCAAAAGGATGACCCTTCTGGAACTGGCCAAGGGAGATATGAGAAGGTACAAGGTGTGACAGGGTTTCTGTGGTCTGAACATGTTCAGTGGAAACTGGGCCAAGACTCTTGAAATGGTTTCAGAAGACAGCAGTTGATGAATTGTTCCAGTACTCAACATCTTCATGTTTTCCACCAAACAAGTTAATTATCAGTGTTCTTGGCAATAAGGAACTGCCCTTCTTGTAATAAGCTTCATTATGAATTTAAGATTGCCAGGAACATTAAGTATTTTGACCTGTTAAATAGTCCATACCTCCTTAACTCTGTTGTCAGGACTGAGCATAACTAGGCTAAATCTAGCTTGGAAACACCTCTCAGGATTGGAAACACTCACAGTGAATATAGGATTACAGCATTCCCAAGACATTCAGAATTCAAATATTCTTCTTTCTCAGGATGTTTTTTTAGCTTGATCAAATGCATATACAAGGAGTTTTAGGAGGACAATAAAATTCTGTCTTGTATTTTGACAGTCAAAACATTAATTTCTGTGACATAGAATCAAAAAATCATTTATGTTGGAAAAGACCTTCAAGATAATTGAGTCCAACCATTAACCCAGCAGTACCAAGTACATCTCTAAGCCACATCACCTTCCTGGGATCATATTCATCATACTGTGATCCTTTGGGTTTTTTTGGGTATAGCTCTGCTTTATATAATTCTCAAGAAAAAGAGTAAGAAAATAATCAATTGTATCATCAAGAGGAGACAGACTGCAGAGAACCCTCCAGACCCATGGCACAGGATTTGACAAAGACCTAGCCAGTACTCTGAGGACACTCACTGATTACACACATTGAGATGTTTTGCCTTATTCTACTATAATATCTACATACTATATATATATATATATATAAAAAAATGACAGTATTTTTTTCAAAACTAGGATGTGTATCACATCCAAGAGGTAGTTTGATTTCAAACTGAATATAACTGAAAATTGTACTGCTGTGGATATTACTATTTATGTGATTATAACAATGCCACACATGCTGAAATGAAGGAAATGTACAAATGTTCAACAGTGTGAAGAAAAATTATAGAGTACTTGGAGTTTACATTCTCTAGCTGGGAGTCAACCTGAAGATGAATAAAACAATACCAGGGCATATTCCTGTTGTTTCCAGTCAAGATGATTTCCTCTGCTTATCCTTAGCCTACTTTAAAATGTACCTTTATTTTTTTCTCTATTACTGGCTTTATTCAAATGTAAATCTATTGACTTTAGCAGAGCTCTGATATTTATCTCATTTCCTCAGTGTATTTTCCAGTCTTAGCAAGACTTTGCTTTTCTAAAAAGCCCAAGGAAAAAGACCTGCCAAGGTTTATTTATTATACGCAAACTGAAGCTCAGCATCTGCAAAATGTTGGAGGCTGAAGGGGTATTACTTGGTGCTGACCCTGTTCCAACATCCTTCCACAGGCCTCTGAAGTTAGCTTGTTATCAGATACAGTACTGGGCTGAGAGGACCTATCTATCTGACATGCTAGAGCCTTTACTGTACTCTGGTAATTGCAACTCTCTTGTTAAATTATTTGAATCCTCCCTTAGGAAGCCTAATCCAATTAAGCTAACTTTTAGAGTTTGAAAATACCAGCATGAATAACAAAAGCCAGCATAATTAACAATTATCCCTTTTTTCACAGTAAAAGATCAGTGATCAGAATAAAAAAAACCCACCAGACTCCTTTCCTCCTTACTTTGAAATGAGGTATAGCTAAACACAAGAAAGGGAAATGGTCAGTCTTTTTACACACAACAAGCATATTCCTACTGGATTTATCACAGCAATACTCACGTGTTGAGCCAGAAATCATGGAGGCATCCTATGGAAGAATTTTTGTTTCTAGAGAGAATGGTTAAGGTCACTGGGCAAGCAAAGAAGAAGGCTTGTATTCACTGTGCTCCAACTACAGCCTCAGATTAGCATTTGGAGCTTTGATTTGAACAATGTCAAATACCATAGTGCTAAGAAGCAGAAGTACAAATATTTGCTCTTAGAATGAAAGCTTGTAGTCTTTTACCAAAGCTTATGTGCTGCTACATTTTAAAATATAGAATCACATATGAGATCAATGTGGCAGCATAGGATGCTAGAAGATAGGAAGATACCATGTCCAGGATACTTCCAACCCTGTGGGCTGGAAGTCTGGGACCCTTGGCTATACTAAGAGCTGGGGTCCCAGCACCTTGTTTCTTGTAAGCAATCTGGAGATCCTTCCTTCTTTTTTTTGTTTGACAGTCCAGGGGCTCACCTGAGGTAGTGGGTCAACACTTAGATGCTTCCACTTGCCTGCTGGGATGGGATTAAGATCTCCCATTTCCAAGGTATTTCTGCCCATTTTCTTACTGTGCTTTTGCTTCCGTTTGGCATCAAATAGATATTTATCACCATAGGAGCAGCATTTTGAGCTTTCATGCAGCCTGTAGGAGAGGCAGTCTCTCTCTTCTCTGAATGAGTTATGCATGTGATCAAAAGCATCCTCAGATGGGAAGAACTGAAAATGCCTTTATGTAGGTGATCCAGCAGTCCTGTTGATAAAGTTGGAAGGTCAGAGGCTGCTGCTGCTGGGGAGAATACTGACAGAACTGGACCATTGATCTGCCTGCATATGGCTTTCTTCCAGTTTTGCTTCTGTTGACAGGAAAGCAACCCCTGCCATCCCAAATAGGTACAAAATAGGTACTTAATTAGAACACTAATTAGAATAGCAACAGCTTCATCACAGCATGGTTTTTAGCATTAAATGCATTTTGATTACCAGGTTAGCTCTCAAAAGATGGGCAAAGACCACATTATTGTGGTGCTAGGTATGGAGCAGTGCTACTAAGATTTAAATGAAAGATGTGTGTTCATATAGTTCAGTGCTGCCGAGATGCAGATGATTCTCACTCATATGCAGAAATGTAGGAAGCAGGAAGATTTTTTTGTGTCTATCTCTAGTGTTAAATGGAGGTTTTAAGGATGTTACTTTGGGACTTCAGGAGTCAGCTGGAAAACTTCCCGTTGTGAAGGTGGTAATTGGAGGCAAAGAGCTTTTTCACACGTACTGAGTGCTCAGTTACTAGGATTGTGTGTGTATTTCACACAATGCAAAGTGCCTCACAATTGTTCCCGTGCAGTTGTGGGCATCAAATTGGAAAGGTTAGCTGTCTGACAGCCTGCTTGGCCCTTAGCTGTTTTTCTAAGCCTACAAGGCAAATTTGGCCAGCACGGTGGGAGAGTAGCTACACCCAAGTAAACAGTCTAATTCAGTTTCTTTCCTTTGCCCAAATTAAACATGCATAGAAGGAACAGCAACCCCAGTTTGCAGAACACAGTATTCACAAACAGCAGCTTACTGTAGAAATACACTGTGTTGTTGAGGAAGGTGATTTTTCTTCTTTTTTCATCCAAGATATAATGATCTTTCCCAAAGCATGATGCTTGTTCACCCTTTCCAGGCAGGAAAATCTGTAACCCCTGGTTTCCAAAGATGTTCCAAGGAATAGCTCTCTCATTGCCCTGATGGCTGTGACTTGTCCCAAATCCCTTGGACTATCCAGGGAAGGAAGCACTGCAGGGTCTCCCAGGGAACACAGGGCAAAGTCCTTCAAACTTCCCTGGGCTGAGGGTGCTTCTGCAGAACAATAGGCTGAGCTATATTTCACTGTCAGCACGGTGACAAATGGTGGCCACTGAGCCCCTGAGCCGTGTGTAACTTGGCTGGCAATCAATGGCAAAGGTCATGAATTGTCGTCTTACATTTTAAAGCTCAGTGAGACAGTTTTCTGCCGTATTAGTCTCTGTGTATTAAGTTTCAGCAAAGAGGGGGCAGGGAAGGAGGAAAGAGATTTTTATCTGGAGTTAGGTGATGTTAAATGTTCTCAATAATTAGATAAGATTGCGTGTGCCAAATTCTGTAAAGAAGAGGTTATGTTAATAAAATGTCTTGGACTCCCTCTGCCTCCTTGCCCCCCCAGTATACACATGTACACACACACACCCACACACACACCCACACACACACCCACACACACACACACTTTTTAAGTGGTTTCAGGGCTTTCTAAAGAAGCCAGGCCCATATTCTTTCCCATTCCCTTATTCTTTCTCAATGAGGCAATGAATCCATATTCTGCACATTTTTGAAGCCTCAAAAAGCAGCCAAAATAGGTGAAATTTCACTTCTTATTGCCAAGCATTTTATGCTCAGCATGGAGCTTTTAAAGCCTGACTAAACCTCCATTGCCGGTGCAGTGTCCCAGAGCTTGCACCACAATGACTGCTGATGCTTCAGCTCCTATTGCATTTCAAAAAAAGGTATACAAACCTTACCAGCAACAGGTGTATAAGGATACCCACAATCTAATCCTGACTCCATTTAAAAAGAGCCTTGATCAAATTGAGCCATGCAAAAACCTGATGCGAGGCTGTGATTATACAGATATGTCCCCATGAGCTGCAGCTCCTTCTGACACGTGAAGCAAAGCCAAGAGGAGGACCAGCCTCACTCCTTCTGTCCAAAACCAAGCCCACCTTCACTCAAAGCCTTCTCCTAATAGAACTAAGTCATTTTCCTGAGTAAAGTGGTATTTTGAACATTTCTGCTATTCATATCCTCTCTTGTCCCTAGCTGCTGTCACACCAATGTTATTGAATTGGGATCTATGATAGTTTATCAAGCAGAATGCCTGAAGGCTCTGGTAAGTAAAGGTATTACAGAGGTAGAAACACCAGGGAAATCACAAGAAAATCATTAGGATGAAGAATGATTTAAAGACAGTGCACCACTCCAGAGGTCTGCTGGTCAGGAGGACCATCACAGCTTTTTTTAATCCATTACAGTTCAGTAAATCTGGTGTCAATGGAAAGTATATCTAGGGATGGAATTGCAGTCACTCTTTACAGACAGATGCCTTCTACATCTGAATAAATTTGTCTTCTGCACCCCGCTTCCTGCAGAGGGAAACATGGGGTGCACCCAAAGGAGCTGTCATGTGGAGTGATAACCTGAGCATCCTTCTTCCACTGCATGGGTGGTAGGAGCATGTGGGGAGGCTGTGTGCTCCTTTCCTGCAGAGGTGTTGGCTGATGGCCCTCATGTGCAATGGGGTTACTGTCTCTCAAGTGGATTCATTGCATTTTGTTCCTCACACATCTGCCTAGCAGGTTTTCCTTGCTCTGGGACCTGATTACTTTGCAAAAAGGTGAAGTGTGGAACTTTGTCTCAGCTGTGTGCTGCAGTTGACTGTGACTGGAAGCCCTGGGTACAGATGAATGAGTACTCCCCACAGCTGATGCACTCTCACGACCTGTGGGTTCAGGGCACCCACAGGGAAGCTTCCCTACAGGTGGTCATTGCACATGAGAGCTGAGACCACCATACTCTACCAAAAACTGATGAATAAGGTAATTAGTGGAAGCAGCCATCACTATTCCCTTCCACATTTGTTTTTCCAGTGCAAATACTTTATGAGTACAAATTCAGGAATATTAGGCATTACATTGTTATTGATTCCTTCAAGCTCATACTTGTTTCTGAATCACCAAACCATTAGATGAAGATTGTATGCTGAACAAATCCAGCACCTGACTGATTGGAATGGGTGTGCAAGGCCCCAGGTCAGGGCAGGACCTTGCAGGGTGTGTGGAATAGACTGTGAGATGGCACTCACATGTAAGCAGTCCTTGTAGGAGATGTTGAACAAGAATAACATCAAACACCGCTCTTTCTGACGGGAATTTTGCACTTTGTATTGATGTACCCCTGAGGAATTATATAGCATTTGAAAATATCCATACAAACACACTTAGTGCTGCTCAGGGAGCAGAGGTAGAGGATGCAGAGATGAGTGGGCACTCTCTCTTTCCCTGGCTGCTGTGCAAGGAGACCATGCAAGAGAACAAAGCCAGTGATCACAGCTGTACCCAAGCATACTTTAAAACAAAGAGAAAGATAATACTTTTGAAACCAGGGCCATAATTACTATTTATTTCAACAGCAATTTGCCTTATTATGGTGCACAGCATTTGTTACCTAGGCAACAGATTTCTGTAGTGGTCTGGATCAAATGAAAGTAAATCAGGCAAGATCTAACACCAACATCAATAATATATGTTAAAAACAAAAGTCCAGAGAGTCAGCGATTTCACCTAAGAGTTGTATTTTTTACTGTTGGCATCAGCAGATACAAGCAACGGTTTGCATCCAAGTAATACCTTTCTCTGCAATGCCTGACTGACCTTTTTTATATACATTTACAAATAAAGAGAATTTTACAGAGTTCTGCTCCTGTAATTGTAGGCATGGATGAGTGACATGCAATACACCTCTGCAGCCATGTGTAGAAGATGCACTGTTGACATGTCTAACGTGGTATTTTAATGTCAAGTCCATACTCAAGCCCAATCTCCAAGTTGTTTATGAGCTGGTATGTGCTTTGCTGTGGGCTCAGACAGGTATTTGGTGTACACCTGGAGAGGAAAGTCTGGGTCTGGTCACTGTCATGGCACCTGCTCTCTGTTGGGTTACTTGAATAGATGAGTGTGGGGGAAGCTGGGCTCCAGCCAAAGCTTATTTATGGGTTGCCCTAAGCTCAAGGGCTTTGAGTGAAACTGTTAGGCAGAGACATGTAGCTCTATCCATGGGTGGAGAGCATGACAGGATGTTTAAAGTCCTTGTGCTTGTCTGCAAGCCTGTCTTAATCTCACAGGATAAGCAGAGCCCAAATACCATTTTATGAATTCATACATAGCGTGCAGTTTGATGATTTTCCTATCCATTGGCAAATAACTAAATTAAAGGACTGAAAATTTACAAAGCAGATTTAGGGAACAGTGTGCAGGTATACTTTCAAATGTAGCTTTTGGGAGATGAACTGTTGTATTTCAGCACTTGCTTTTATTTGAAGAAACACTGGAAATGTAAGTCAGTGAAGATTAAAGTTTTTAGGAAAGGAGTCTGACCCCAACAGATATTTTAGAGTCCAAGGCAGAATTAATATAGAAAGACAGGGCTAAGCACTATAAACTATAAATACATTTATCTATTTCTAAATTTTGTTTAAAAAATGCTAGTCAGAAAACACTAGACAGCTTGTAATGAACCATTGATCATTCTAATGGGTTTTTGCACCTTTTCTCATTTGATTTTTTCCTTTTTTGTAGCTACAGAACAAAAAACCAACCAAACAAAACTGGACAAAAATGCAGTCTTGAGATTTAATATGAGCCTAGAAAAAGCAATATGAAGTTTGTAGCAAAGAACAGTGTAGGAAGGCTCAAATATTCCCCTTTTTTAGGCAGCTCTTCCACTGCAATCGGAAAGGGGGATTTTCCCTGCAGATTATTGACCTATTATATAGATTTGACTAGCTATTGTAGGCTTTCCTTTTCAGATTGGGCTCTTCTACTCTTGGCAAGCCACTGTCTTTATTGTCTAACCTTTCCTTAATCTACCTCAATCAGCCTTCCCTCATCCCAGGACTGCTGAAGCACTGGGACAGTTGTAGGATTTAGGGATGAACTCTGGAGCTGCTTTGTGGCTGCCTGTCCATCGTGGCTGCCTGTCCCTCACCCCTCTCTGCAAAGGCAGCACTGGGGTAGGGTGCCAGCCCTACCCACAGGGCTGGGGCTCACTGCTGAGGGTCACACACCTTCTGGTGATGCTCTTCACAGCTGTGCCATTGCTTTCATCCTGCCTCTCACATAATCTCTGAGAGTGCTGAAAAATCACTGAGAGGAAAGAAAGGCCCTGACTGTTAGAGCCATTGGGCAGAAAATATTTTGCTGGGAAAACTTCTTGAGATGTTGCAATATGACCCTAAGGTAGTGCCCACTTTCTGAGAGCCTTTACAAGTTCACAGCTGCCAATAAAGCCCACAGTGGTAAACAAGGCCGGCTGCCTGACATTGAGAGAACAAGAGCTATTTAGTTATCTGAAAGAACCTGGGCTTGCCTTGCCACACTTGGGTTATTGAACATGCACTCGGGGTATTTGCATCAGTTTGTGCTGAAAATGTTGGAGGCTTTTCTTGGTGATATTCATCCTGTCTGTAGATTTGGTATTTCTAATAATACCAGCAATCAAATACAAGAAAGACCATTCCATTTTAATACAGATGGAGAAAGAATTGAATCATTCATTTCTTGGCAAAAGAAAGGAGTTTTACACAACTTTGGCAAAAGTAGGCATTTATTAGTTGCTAAATTTTCCCAAATCCTTCATGATTATGTCCTTCACAGAGTCTTAGGGAGGTGCAGGACTTTGGAGGTAATAGGTTTTGGATAATGTGTTTTCACTGGCATCTGTGACTGTTAATAATTTGCAAAGGTCTCCCGGTTATTTTTTTTCCAAGAATATCCTGGCTGTGCCTCAATTTTATTACATGCAAATTCCCCACTTTGGCTTTAATAAGCCATTGAACTGTGTATGCCACTGGACTGTTGTTTTTGGAGCTGCTCAGAAATTATTTTTCTTAATGAAAATTACGCTTTATGATGAAAAATGAAGCTGATGTTTTCAACTGAAAATGGTTTTGTTTTGATACCTCAAGCATCTCATGGGAGCAGTAGTCTGCATGCTTCATATTCCAAAGCCTTCAGCTGTGGGGGCCTTCTTAAACAAACTGCTCCTCCCTTGACCTGCCGTGTGAGTTCCCGGCTGTAGGGCTTGTCACAGGATATCCAATCCAGCTAGGAAACCTGGGCAACAGAGGGAAATGAAAACAGCTACAGCTTTCCTGAGCTACCACAGGGACAACCCTGAAATGTTTGGGGTTTTTAAAGAAAGAAAGCCAACACAATGACAACAACAATTAAAAAAAAAAAAAAAAACCACAAAAAACCAAAAAAACCAAACCCCACCAAACAAACAAACAAACAAACAAACAAAAAACCCACACAAAAAGACAGAAAAAAATAGATTGTTTAGATTTCTGGCAATCTGTTGTGAAGGTTTGGCCTTGGCTGGATGCCAGGTTTTCACTAAAGCTTCTTTATCACTCCCTTCCTCAGCTGGACAGGGGAGAGAAAATGCAATGAAAAGCTCATGGGTTGAGGCAAGGACAGGGAGAGGTCACTCAACAGTCACTGTCACGGGCAAAGCAGACGTGACTTTGGGAAATTAATTGAATTTTTCACCAATCAAGTCAGAGCAGGGTAATGAGAAATAAATCCAAATCTTATAAAAAACCTTCCTCCCACCCCTCTCTTCCTGGACTTAAATTCACTGAAATTTTCCCTCCCTCCCCACCCCAGTGGCTCAGGGGGACAGGGAGAGGGGGAGTGGTCAGTTCATCCCACATCTCTGTTGCTCCTTCCTCCTCAGGAAGAGGGCTCCTCATGCGCTTCCCCTGCTCCCATTTGTGTCCCTCCCACGGCAAACAACGCTCCATGAGCTTTGCCAGTGTGAGCCTTTCCCACAGGCTGTAGCTCTTTATGAACTGCTCCAGCGTACCTCTCTTCCATGGGGTGCAGGAACAGGCTGCTCCAGCGTGGGTCTCCCATGGGGCTGTGAGGCCTGCCAGGAGCCTGCTCCAGCATGGTCTGCTCTCTGCATGGCCAGAGGTCCTGCCAGGAGCCTGCTCCAGCATGGTCTCCTCTCTACATGGCCAGAGGTCCTGCCAGGAGCCTGCTCCTACATGGGCTTCCCACAGGATCACAGCTTCCCACAGGCATCCCCCTGCCCTGGGGTGAGGCCCTCCCTGGGCTGCCGGTGGGTCTCTGCCCCAGGGCCCAGAGCGCCTCGGCCCTCTCCTTCTTCACTGACCTGAGTGTCTGCAGAGCTGGTGCTCTCACACACTCTCACTCCTCTCTCTGGCTCCTCAGTTTCTTTTTCTCCTTCTTAAATACATGATCCTGGAGGTGCTGTCACTGATGAACTTAGCCTTGACCAGTGGACGGTCCATCTTAGAGCTGGCTGCTGTTGGCTTCATCAGATGCAGGGGAAGCTTCTGGCAGCTTCTCAAAGAAGCCACTCCTCTATGCCCCTGGCTGTCAAAACCTAATACACCTGCGTTTTGAAAGAGATGAAACTGTCTGGTAAATGGCTAGTTCTCACCAAGAATTTAATTTAGCTGAAAACTTATCAGAAAACAGTGTGATAAAAAGAATTTGCATATCATTAACTGTTTTCCCTTTTCAAAGAATGATGCTGTGCTGCACCAGAGGAAGGTTTATAAGACGTATGTCTGATGAAATTGAAAATAGCTGCACTTGAGATATACTATCAGAAAACACTGAACACAAGGGAAACCAGGAAACATAGCTGACCGTCTGTGCTTGAGGGTCATAACAAACTGCATAACAAACCTGTACCACCTAAAGCATTTTACATTATCTACAGCTGCTTTCAAATTATTGCAGGCTGATTATCAAGGTATTTGGACCAGAAGGTCTTACAAGAGAGGTTTTTAAAATTTCTTGGGTACTGGGTTGTTAAGGTTTGGCATGATTGCCTCTTGAATATAATTTTCATTGAATATCTGTTTTCCTGTCTGTATTCTCATTTTTACTATATGGTCTTAGATATTTTGCAAAGTAAATATATTGTCTTTTTAAGTCAGAACCTGCCTTTTTTTTTTTTTTTTTTTTTTTTTTTTTTTTTTTTTTTTTTTTTTTTTTTTTTTTTTTTTTTTTTTTTTTTTTTTTTTTTTTTTTTTCTGTCCTATGGCAGCAGGTCTTGTCATTATGTTCTCAGACACTCTCCTCTCCCCGTTTCAGCCATCTCTTCAGTTCCCTCACATTGCTGTTTGCACAACTGGGCCTTTCTCATGCTTTTGTGCCCTTTGCCATGGGTCTCTGAGTTGCCTGAGTACATCTCTGAAGATTTTCTTTCTCTTTTTATTGCAATAGGGTGCCTCAGACAGGTTTTGCAGCACTAAATGAAGTTGGGGAGAAGTTTCCTTCTATCCAAACTGTGAATATAAATCCACTAGTTTATGGTATACTCAGTGTCAAGTTTGCTTTCTTTGTGGGAATTGACAATTTTCCACCTACAATAGAATTATTTGTGGTCCTTATGGTTTGTCTCAAGTGCTTTCAGTGTTTATGAGCTGTATTAAACTTGTGTTTTTCGTGTCAGTGAACTGCTTGGTGAGATGTTCTCATTTTCTAGCTTCCCTTCTTTCAATTCTTTCTACGTCCATTCTCCTGACACCTTTTAAACCACACAGCAGCTAAACAATTGTTCTTTGGGTACTGGGAATCAAGCAAAAAAATTTCACTCTTTCAGGCCAATTAAAGACTTTTTTTGTTCTTTCCAAAGTACCAAGCACTGAAGAACAGTAGATTCACAGAAAATTTAGGCACATTAGTTGCCTAAATATTATTTAATTATTTAAATATTATAATATAATTTAATAATATTTTATTTAAATATTATTATTCTAAAAACAAACTACTGTGTCTACCAAGATACCTTGTGTCTTTTCTCTCTCTCCTGCTGCTGTGGGACTGATGGAGCAGACAGGGTTCATTGACTGACTCCTTTGATGTCAATGGGATGAAAGTCACAGTCAAATAGGGCTATGAGCTTTCAAGATTACTTGGTGTATTTTTTTCTGATTGCTTTAATAAAGCTACTGTAGCAAATCTACAGCTACCAAGATAATTTTAATACAACAACAGTCTTTCTCATAATGGTATTCTGTAATTATATTGTGCCTAGGAAAAACAATGTCTTCAGGATATTTCTGGAGGCAGCTCTTTTATAATATTAATTTTGATTGATAATTTGATAGATAATCTGATGTTTGCCTATCATGCAGTCAGTTTGCTTCCTTTGTTAAACGTGACTATGTCATGTAAGATCTACCTTTCATTCTACCTTTCATTCAAAGAGCTTGAATTGGCTGAGAGAGAGTAACCAAACTGGCTGTTTTATTCCAAAATGTCAGCACCTGAACTGCAGCATTAGCTCCCATATCGGCAAACTCCTTGGGATGCGGCCAAATCTCAAATTCAGAGATGCTATTTTTTAAGGGCCTAGAGGTGTTCTATCTGCATGGGCAAGTCAAATTTGCTTCTCCCTGACTCCTATCAGCTGTGTGGATTTTGCTTGTGTCACCTGTCTGACAGTGCTGTGGCAGCTGGGTGTCCCTGGAGGTGCCTATAATGGTTCTGCAGAGCCACATGGAGTAAAGAGCAGTAAATGCATACTGTGACTAGGAAATAAGCAGGTATCCATCTACTAAAGGACCACAGCATCTTCTGCTTAAAAAGCCTTGGTTGCTGTGCAGTCACAGTTTGGACAGCAAATGAACCCTTCAGATGGTTTTCATTTATTAGTTTGTTCTGTCCAACATAGATATGAATGTTGATTTTTGCTTCCCAGAAAAGAGGACTGCAGTGATTTCAAATCTCTAGATATTTTACATTTTTATTTAATCTTTTCCAAACAACTACCTAAAGCTTCGCGAACATTAAAATTAATCAATTTAAGTTTAATTGAACTGTGTTTCAAAATCACAACATATATCTTTACTCCTAAAGTAAATTTAAAAATAACCAGAAAGTATAACTGCTGAGATTATAATTGAATAGTATTTATCTCTTTAATCACTTGTTGGCTATATTCCAGGCTTAGCATCTACAACTGAATATTCAACAAAATATCAGCAAGATTTTCTTTCTAGACCACTACTTCAGTGCTCAAGACATTTGTTCATTCTTACTTTCAACTGTTAGTAATCTAGCCAATGCTCAGTGTTTAGTGTGCTGGATCTGTGACAGAAACTTTCCCCCACACAGGTAAGGGTCTTTGACTTCAGTACAGTATTAAAAAACGAATGTTATGACAATCTTTCAGAAAGGCCATTACTCCTGCTTGTCGAATGGCTCTTCAGCACGTTTACAAACCAGCTGATAGCAGCATGGCTTGTTAGGTCAGCTTAAATAGTGCCTTCAAAGTATCACCATTTACAGAGCAGGAGAGACTTTAAGTTTCCATCAGGGTGATTTTACAAACCATTACACAAGGTGTGAGGCACAGGGATGCTCTCAGAAAAACGAGGAGGAGCAGTGGTTCCCACGGGATTCCCCCACAGCAGCCCCTCCATGCCCCTGCCACGAGTGACAGAACTCTACTGAGCCCCTCCTCAGAAAGGGCTTCTTCCAGTGAGGGAAATACATGGGCATCCACACACTCTGCCTCTTCCTATTTATTAAAAATATAATAATCTGAAAAGCCTTTCTTATCTGTATTGTTATACAACAGCAAAATGGTGTAACTGCTCTGTGGCTCTGATGTATAGTCAGATTCCAGATGCAATAGATTGGGCAGTAGATTACCACTAACGCACTCCCATTTACCTTCAGGTGATTATTCTTTTCCATTAATATGTAGATTTTTTTTATACAAACAACAGAAGATTGAATATGGGAAGAAATAAGAAGGTGGATGTGGAAGTGAATTTTCTTTTTATCACCAGCTAATTCACCTTTTAAAACCTATGTACAAAATCTACAGTAGCTCTGAATATGGACTTACAGCATCGTGATGCCTGCCACATATTTTGTCTGTTTGAATGTATTTATATTTAATCAGGGTATTGTGTATTTTTCCAGATACTGCCTTGCCTGCAGCTATGGCAGCAGCCTTTTAGAAGAGTCTTTTAAATTGTAATTAAATAAAATAAATAGAAACAGAAAAAGTGCAGAAACTGTTAATGGAGGATAAGAGCATTCAGGATGCAAGAGGTGCTATTTTTCTGTGTTGACCTCTAATAATTTGCATAAACCACCTGCCTTAGTTTATCCAACTGTTAAATTGTTATAAGAGCATATATTCCCCCCCCAAGGGTTGTGGACAGAACTCATTAATGTTTCATAAACACTTTCAAATACTTATCTAAGATCATCCTATTCATAGTGGGTCACACTAATGAGATCTAGAAATGAAAGGTAAAAAACAAGTATTATCATAATATTATTTATTCACTTACAAACACAAATATTTTGACAGAGTATAACCACCACGGTATCTTTACAATAAGAAATTTATCATAATTTTTAATTTAAGCATTATTTCTAATTAAAACCACATTAATTCTATAGCGGTAACATTATTTTTTCCATTGACAAACCAATCAAAATTCTGACTCTGATAGAGAGTCTGTAATTAAATTCTTTACAACACAGCTTTGCCCCTGATTTTTATCCATCTCCATGCACAGGGCTGCCAGCAGCTTCCCATAACCACTTGATGATTTCTCTGTGAGCAGCCATTTTCTTCTCTCCTCAGAGAGAAGAAAATTAACCTTAATTAAGAAGGTTATCATCTATTTCCAGTGACTTCTGAAGTTTTCCAAAGATCTATCTGCATATTCAAAGGTGAGGTCTCTTCCAGACAGATTCAAATGGTTTTTGTGGGATATTCTCTGTGTTTCTTGAAAGTGATCCCTGAAGGTAGTGCTTAGTACCTTGTGGAGGAATGGTCTGTCCTCCAAATCTGGGCATCAGGTGCAGGCTGAATATGCTCAGATAAAGTTTGAGGCTGCTCTGTTCAAAGTTGGTGGAATTATGGCAATCAGAACTTCATAAATACATGAAAAATATTATATACTGTTTTCCAGGGTTTTTTTGATTGTTTGCAGTCCTAGGTCTGCCTAATTGATGTTAGTGTTGTTTACACAAGATTCTCCAAAGAAGTGCCTTACAGACACAGGGATCTAGTCAAAGATTTCCTCTCTATTCTACACATATTTAAAACCAGGTCTAAAGCAGGCTAGAAAAGAGAAGTCCTGCTCTGTAGGAATTCATATATTCTTAGCTGGCTGATCCTAGTGAAACATTTGAGAATGTTGCATGAGACAGAAAAGCTGAAATGATGAGTGTTGCATGAGACAGAAAAGCTGAAATGATAACAGTGAATTGTTTCAACATTGTAGAATCTTGTTTGCAACAAGATTTTTAATTTACAATTAATGATGAATAACATAATTATGATGAATTTACAATGGAATTAATAAGTTGCTGCTAAATACTTTGATCTACCTGAAACTCTGCTTCCAGCTGGAAAAATACAATAGCAGTTGAAATACTGTTGTTTATTTTTGAGGCTATTTGATTTTGAACCACTGTTCTTAAAAACACCTTTTTCAAGGAGGCTTTCTTTGGTAGTAGGTAATACACACAGCAGTGCAGAGGGACAGTTCAACCTGGGTGCACAGCATTGTCCTCCAGTGGAGCCCTTCTGCCCCTGGCAGGGTGCCTAGGAAAGACAGCCTGCAAAGGCAAGCACCCTATTTAGAGGCTCTAAGACTTCTCTTTACACGTAAATAAAACACTTCACCATGGATTTTTCTCAACTTTACATAATCAGTTTTTGCAAGAGGAAGGAGATGATAAGCAAAGTAGTAGAAGATATCCTGTGGCAGAAAGAATGTTGTGATTATCCAGTAATGTTTCCTTCATTAATTGCTTGGAAAAAAAAATCTTGTGTTTACAAAGGTAAACAGGATTTACTGGTCTACCATGTAGCCACAGGGTATAAATACTTGAAAGACAAAAAATAAATTTTAATTGTAGATGCTTGATGTACATTGGAAGCAAGCAAATAAAGTCCAGAATGAAAACTTTATTTGCCAGGAATCTACATGTGAAGCACTGCTGAAAAGCTATAGTTTATCCACCTTGATTTACAAATCTGTTATCTGTTAACCTGAAATAGCTTTTGAGGGTTCTGAAGGTAATAAGTAACATGGATCTTGCTGCTTTATGACAATTATTTAGGTTCTAGGGATCTAAGTGCTTTGCTACTGACTTACCGAATTCTGTGAAATTTAAAAATGTGGGCCAGAGCTGGCCCCGCCCTTTTTTTTTTTTTTTTATTTTGAGAGTTTGAAGGCTGTGAATTTCTACTACAATGACCAAAAGAAAGTAAGTGAACACAAGGGACATCTACAGACTTACAAACTGTGGAATATTAAGGATCAAACAACCCACTTCTTCCTAGGCAGCTGTGGTGATACAGATGATAAGTACCTTACAGAGTGGGCCCTCCTTTCAAAACTTCTCCTTCTCTTGTCTCTAAAGTACATGTGGCTTTTCCCATCTATATAGATGACTTTCTGAATGCTTATCTTTTAATGAAACACAGAAGCAAAATGCTCCTTTGCAAGTCTCATGGAAAGAAGCATTTCTTGCAAGTTTTCAATTTTGCCCAACATGTTTTGAAGGTCTGCCAGTTGTATCAACAACAAAACAACATTGGATTGTGTTTCACAGAAGTTAAAAATACCACGTGCCTGTCTCAGAAGCTATGATCACATTGTTCATCTCTGTAACACAGCCATGGCACTATTGCAATAAAACATATTTCCTTTGGCTACAGAAGGTCCACAGTTCCCACTGACACCAAGAAATGGAAGTACCCTTAAGAGCACAGAGGCATTGATCCAGATGCAGGAAAATATCCACCAGAGCAACTGAACCCTGCTCCAATGAAGAGATGGGATGAGACAGTGAAGGGCCTTGACTCTGCCCACGGCACCCACAGAGCCTGAGCTCCCCAGTGAGCTGGAAGCTGCTGACCTGACAAAGCACTGTCAACCAAAAGTGACAGCCCCTCCTGTCACATCTCATCTTTGCAGCTCAAGGACCAAAAGTAAAAAGCTCCCTGGAGAGAAGGTCTAGAGAGGATGTCTTCTGAGTGTTTGACAGAGCCTGGCCATTTCATTGCTATTCTACCAATACAATATAGAGGATATTAATAATGCCTTTATATCATTGAAACAAGAATTTGGAACTCAGTTCTTAAAAAAAATTGGAGCCATACAGGCAAGATTTTGGTTTTACTTGACACATTGTGCTCTCATTGTACCAGAATGGCACCAATGGTTTTAGCTGTGCGGGGGAATATGGGACTGTGCAGCTTCCAGCATCGCTCACTGCTATTGTACACTGCTGGCTACACTGGTGAGCAGCCACCTGCAATGCAGCCACACCTGCATGGGCTAGAGGAAGTTTGCCCCAGGTCTATGCCCACTCCTTCCCTCTTCAACATCCACATACTGTGTTAAGTTCTTCTGAGATGATTATATCTTACTACCCTAACCCCTCATTTTTGATTAGTTGAAAAGAGTCATTACACACCTGATGATTTGGAAGCTTCTCTGTAACGTTTCCAAATCCCACTCCTAATTAACAAGGGAGCAAACCCAGCACAGAAATACTTACTATGCCACTTTTTGCCAGTGAGTCAAAAATGAGTCTTATCTGAAGCTTCCAGACATAGCTTTGGAGCTATGACTGGCTTTAAAATTAATCTGCAAAAACATATAAGAAGACATTAAAACTGATATCTAGCCTCACATGAGAATACTGATGCTGATTCACACACACCTAGAAATGTGTGGGCAGGGTGTACAGTGTTTGCACTGAACACATCCCCGGTTGTGTAACTGAATTAAATGAATAAAACAGAAGGTGTTTTCACTCTGTGGCACCCATGTTGCAAATCTTTTTAGAACCCCCAGGCTCTTAAAGCACCTGTAGAGTCTTCAGGGCCCAAGGCTGCTGGTGTTTCAAGCAGACCTCTTACAGGCAACATCATTGAAAAGCCTCTAAGCATGAACCCATCCTGAAAACTACAATTTGCATAGAGCTGTTTCAGTTCTGATATTGCAGAACATCTTGTACCTTGGGAAGGTGAGGACACTATGAACAAAAGAGCTGGTTGCAAGCTGCAGGCTGCATCATGAATCTGTGCTGACAACAACTATTTGTCAAATGTGTTTTACACTTAGCAACAAACAACATAACATCCAAAATTGTCTCTTCATAGCTCACTGATCTGAATTTATTTAGCTAGATTTTTCCTATGATTTCTTTCAACACAGGAATCATGGCCTTTAGTGCAGCTCTTATCAAAGGAATCAGGCTCTTATTTCTCCCTAGCAGATTGAGTTCTCTGCTGTGTTAACTAGCAGGTCCCTCCATTACCTTGTATTAATATCTCCAAAATCTTGTCAATGTGGTTACCTAAATCCAGTAAATGCGTACTAAATAGCAATGCTAACAATTTAACAATCTAGTTACAAGCAGTATGTTATAAAAGAAATCGTCTCTGCCTTTCATTAATTTTCCCCTTAATGGTCTCATTAGTTTTTGTAGTTGGGCACAGCAGTTAATGGCCTCAACAATAAATCCTGCAAAGTGAGATTTTAAAACTTCAAGGTAGATCTGTGCTACTGGTTTGTCTTGTTATTTTTTATGTTGACCTCTGCTACCTTTATTTAGGTCATTCTCCCTCAACTTTTAACTGTTTCAGAGTCTAACAAGTCTAATTCTGAAATATTACATTTGGACCACACATATTCCAAATGAGTGCTTCAGGCTCTACAGAATGATGTAGCAGGACCTTCCAGGATTACAGTAGCTTAAAACCAGAAGTATTTGAAAACAGTGACAGTAAAAACATAGTTCCTTTTTATTTGTGTCTTGAACTTCTGAACTTTATTATTTAAGTCCTTCCAACAGCCTTGTGAGGGCCAGGAAGCCCCTTTTAAAAAATAACAACACAAAGCCACCAGTTTTTATTTAATCATATGACTTGAGCACCTGGGAGCTTAAGGAAGAGCCACAAGGCAAACAAAAGTCACAATCAGAGCTCAAGGCTGGTAGCAATGTGCCTGACACAAAGACCCTTCTCGTGACTTTGGGATCAGTGTACCACGGTAATAACCAGATTAGTGATAAAGATCATTGCATTCTGTATTTCCTTTCTCTTGACAGCTTTCATATCTGATTCACTAGGGTGCTTACTGAGTCCAGGGGTGTTCAGCCAGTGTACAACTGGAGTAAAACAGCCATGAATCATGCCCTCAAAGTGCTCTTTATCGCAGCTGCTAGCACTTTATAATGTTGTCTAGAAATCCAAAAAGAATGATTTAGTCAAACCACGGCTTCTATTTAATTTTTATTAAACTTGGCTCTCTGCCTAAACTCTTGGCATTTTGAAGAGTGAATATATTGCTTTATCCATAACATTTGTAACCTTCATTGATCGGCTCAGGTAAAAGCACCAAGTAAAAGTCCTTTGTTATTGATGTGGAAAATATTACTTCTCCATTGCTTTTTGTCCACAAACATCTGTCACTTTTCCCTGACAAATCTCCTTAAGTCTTCTGTGTTCTGGGTCTAGAAATCCCATCCATGGTTATTTTGTGGGTTGCAGTTGATTTTCCATATAAATCAGAGCGTACTTTGGTTTGAAAGGGACTGTCCAAGGTCAGCTGGTCTAACCCTGGGCAGAGACATCTCCAGGTTCAACCTGACCTTGAATGTTTCCCAGGATGGGACAGCTATCACCTCTCTGGGCAACATGTCCCATTGTTAATTAACTTCAAGTGGTTGAATTAACACTGGTTCACAGCACTTTCTCCACTCCTCAGCTTTGAGTACAATAATTTTGCACAAATACAGCTTACTGTGATCACTCATCTTCTCAGAACAAAGTGGTCTTCCCCTATAGCTTTGGGGACCCCTTGCCAGGGACCCCATTGCATTCATTGCAGGAGCACTACCCCAGTGTGAGCATCCTTTTTGAGAGCACAGCAGGTCTGCAGCCTGCTCCTCCTGTGTGTGCATATTTTCCAGAGGAAAGTAAATTGTCAGCATAGTTTGTTGAGCACGGCTTTGTTTTCTGATTTTATCACCCCTGTTTTTATTGCCCCCTGGCCCTCGTCTCCTGCTGCCACAGGAGCCACACTCCCCCCAGAAGTGGGGAGCTCAACACCTGCACCTGCCCCAGAGGCTTGGGTGTAATATCCTGCCTAATGATTTTTTGATTTTTTTTCCCTGCATGATGTCTCTAGTCCCTGTATCTGACAGTTCCAGCAGTGTAAGCAATAATTTTCCTACCTGTCACAAGACCCATGACCCAGCCACAGCCTGGGGAAGGTTGCTCTGTGCCTCTGCCCTGCCAGGGCTGCTATTCCAGCACTCTTTTTGCTCTTATGGCTTCTGAGGCAGAAGAAGCCTCCCAAGGTTTTCGGTCAGTGCATGGCTGTCATAGTTCATTTTGCCTAATACATATCAAAGTGATACCTTTGACAAGTGCATTTTCCTATGCCATTTGTTGATTCCTCGTCTATAATTCCACCTGCTGGGACCCAAAGTGTCACCACATCAGTCACCAGGGCACAGAAAATTTCACCGGCTATTTTCTGTGCCTGTGTACAGTTGGGGTTTTTTTTTGTTTATTAGCATTTAAGATTATTATAGATTATTATTAATGTATGTGTCTTTGGTGTGTATGAGTATGCAGTCACCATTTTTATTATTTGTTCATTCCCATCTGGGCTGCATGTTAACTTTGTGTATACTGGTTTGCATATTGAGGGGGATATCCTTCATCCCTGTACAAGCATGGTGTGTGGGTCTGTGTGCATGCAAGCAGCTTACTGTATTCATCTCTTCACGTATGTGCAGCGTGTTCCTGTCTGTGTTACACAAAGGTGAACCACTGTTGTGGTTCATCCCTCTGCATGCAGCACATCTCTGTCTGCATGTTAATATTTCTCTGCACCCTGCGGATTTAATCATGTATTAGATAAGGAAGTCAGCACTGCTTTCCCATTGGAGAATGTTTATTTTAGCTTTCTGCTTTTAGAAATTATTTCAGGATGATGCTCCACCATTATGAAAGGGAAAAAAAAGTAGTCCACTTGACTGAGCTATTTACTCATATTGGGAGCTCATATGCTCCTGCTGTACTAAAGAACATCTCTGGATCCAGCCCGGTGGCTCCACCTCAGCTGTTGATGGCCATTGCAAAGTCAGGCTACGCCAAGCTCATCATAGTGGCTCTTTCTGTAGTCAGTGAAAAAAACACAGAGAGGTACAGACTCCCTCTGTAGACAACCCATCCTATGACAGATGTCTAAAGCAGTGAGAGGACCACTGCCTAGGGACAAGGGTTTGTAGTAGCCCATTGAAATTTGCTGGAGTTTGCATTGCTTATGTAGGAAGTGAGCTTTGCTTGCATTTTCATCTGATGAGATGAATTCTGGGACTCCAGAAAAGCAAAACTAGCTGAATTGAATGTGTCAGTTTCTCTCTTTACATGTTTCATGACCACAGTTTTTCTTGCAAGCAGGTTTTTCAAGTCTAGACATGACCCACACTGGATGAAAGGCATTAAAGGGAGTGGACTAGAATATGTAACCTATAAACAGCAAAAGCATTTGATAGCATAGATCCTGGAGGGAAGTTTCAGCAGAGGAACTGTGGATGCAAGACTAACCCCAAAGCAAATGAAAATCAAACCCCTTGAATTTACAAGGTGGAGTATCATCCATAGGCGAATGATAATTATCTTGCAAATGTATAAATCATCTGAATTTTAGTGAAGGGCACAACCAACAGCTAATGTTTGTATTACACTGTAGCTGCTGGTCAGACAGGTCATCAGTACTACACCACTGGTGAGCCTGACATGGAATCTATAGTAGCTATTCCTAAAAAAGCTTGAAGATGCTGAGTAAAAACAGTATGATCCAGGCAATGATCAATTAATACCCAATTTTGGATGACTTCTCCCAGAGGATTGGGGAAAGATGAAAAATCCAAGGTGAAACCTCTTGCATTTTGTAGCTATTAGAACATAAAACAGAGACGGATCTGAACTTAACAAAACTGTGAGAGGTCTCTTATGCAGTGGAATTGGAACATCAAAAGGGTCTCAGAAGTCTAATAACATACTCAAATTGGAATAAAAGGGAAAGATATGAGCTTTCTCTTTTTTGGCTTTCATACTCTTGAGACAATCAGTAATTTGATGGATCTAGGGAAGCACATTTATTTATAGAACTGAAAGGTTTTTTATGAGTATCAGATTGCTGGTATACATAAAAATTTACAGAAGTGGGCTTCTATGTTCCAAACCTTTCCATTTAAGTGGGTTGTTTAATGTGTGATCCATTTACAGCTTATCTCTGTGCAGGGTCCCAGAATGATACAACTTGAAGAAAAAATAACTGCCAAAACCTAATTTAAAGGGCCGGGAATTTATTAATCTTTTTTTTTTTTAGAATGTCACTGGACTTGGGTGGAGCTGAATCCAACTGTTTTAATAAGACTGTATTGGATTTCACTGGTTTTGCTATCATAAATGTAGCAATGTTTCAGATTATTACCTTTTTCCAGGGAAGTAATGGTTGATTGGTGTTAGGCATGCCTTATAGCTCTAGCTTGTTATTGTGTTCTTTGTTCCTCCCCTCCTCCAACATCCCATGACCCATGAGTCCTTGGTGTCCCTGTCCTCAGAGATCTATAGCACTGTATTTCCTTCCTACTAAGCAGCATGTTCTTTTGCTCTTAGATTTGGACCTGAGAGTGTAAAACGAAGTGAAGAAACATAACCTAACAATTTTCTCTCTTCTGTTCTTCAGTGTCAGCACTATCTGTGTTCTCTCTTCTATATCTTATCTTTAACGCTGTCATGCCTCACTAAGAGGGCTTGACTCATGGGTTGGACACTGCTGCTTTTGGTGATGACTTGTTAGGTTTTTTTTTCTTCTGTTTATCACATCTGAGTGAACTCGACAGCATTTAGTCACCGCCAGATTGTCAACACTGGACCCAGACATTCCCCGTGTTCAGAACAAATGTGGTCCTATCTTTCCAAGTACAGCATCTAAAAGCCTACTTCTCTCTGCTTCTTTCCTCTCCATGCCAAATATGCCTCATTTTTTTCCTGGAGAGATGACACTGGCACTGGGGAGGGGGGATTTGGCTTCTTTACTCACTTGCCACGCTGCCTTTCAGTTGAGATGCCAGCCTGGGAGCCTGCAGTGATGCTGGTGTTGGGATGTGGCTTACAGCAGAGCTGGAATGGCTGTCTCCCATCTGGTTCAGAGCAGCTGTCAGAGACAATGAGTGCCAATATCCAACAGCAGGAGCCTGTTTTTGTTGTGTGTACTTCTGTAACTTCTGAACTGCTCCTGTGCTGGGAAGCAGCTCTTCTCTTTGCTAATGGATGCTCATGGAAAGGTACATATAACCCTGTGCTGTGGTCTGCAAACCATGGTTTGCACTGCTCTGGCTCACTAGCTAAAAGACCAAGTTAATGTGTAAGTCTCAAGGTAATTTAATGAACCATTAACTGGAAATACACATTATTTATATTTTGCAAAGGGACCTGGGAGAGAAGGCAACTTGACATCTTAACTAAGAATCAAAAAGGACTGTGATAAGTCCTTGGTTTAATATATAGCATGACCCAATGGCTCAAACATCAGCTATGATGTGTATAGATGGTGTTTACAGAGGAAGCATGCAGGAGGAGCAGGCTACCTGCAGGGTAGTCTTTCTGCAAGGATACCATGTTTTCAAGCATTGTAGAAACATTCTAAAGACTGTAGCAAACCCACAAAATGGAAAAACTTTAAAGGTTTAAAACTTTCCATAACAGAACATTTTCAAATAAAAAGTGTATATCTCCTACACAGCAGGTCAGTTTGGATCACTGCCTAAGGAAAAGTGAGGACTATTTCAAAACTGATTACAGGGGAGCAAAAACGCTAAATAGGTGAGCCACGTTAAAAACTAGTGCTGCTTGTCTAGAATTCTGGACAAGTCTCCTGTGAAGTTTTAGTTACTTCAAGTATTGACTGGGTAATAGGACCAGCCTTCCATCAGTTGCTCTTGCCCATCTGGCTTCAGAGCTCTGTGTGCTTGGCTGGAACCTGAAAGCTTTCAGGACTGCTGGTGTGTGGCATTTAACCAGGGGGAGCAGCTGTTCCTTGTTGAAGAGCCAAGTTCTTGCCCAGTCCCCAGCTGAGAGCTTGTCATATAACATAGCCCCATAATGGAGATAATAATGCTTGCCCTTCTTTAGAAATTACTTTGAGATCTGCCAAAGAAAAGGGCCTATTCAAATGCAAAGCCTGATGCTTTTATTTATTAATAGGTACTGTGCCAGAGTCACCAATCTGCTCCTGGTGCCTAGTGTGGTTTTAAAGACAGAGGATCTGCTTGCTTGACTGAACTCAGGGGCTGAGTTGAGGCCTAGGGCTGTTTTGTGACATTGGAAGGAGAATGAAACAGCCAGATGTTAACCAGCAACTACTCCAGCTTAGCGCTTTCCTGCCTGTTATTCCTCTAAAACTAGAGCAATCATGGGAATGCCTGAGCTGACCCCCCAACAGCACCACCACTTTTGATGCAGAGGACCAGGCTTCTCAAGACACTGTTGTTTCCTAAAAGACCTCAAATGCTTCCAAAAATAGCAGTCACAAGTAAAACTATTATCTCCCCTGGGAAATATATTTTATCTACTCCACAGGGAATTCTGTGCTGTAGCAGGCTCCTGGCAGGACCTGTGGCCCTGTGGAGAGAGGAGCCCATGCTGGAGAAGGGGAAGATTGTGAGGAGTCCTCTCAGCAAAGGAGGAAGGAGTTGCAGGGACAACATACGATGACCTGACCACAGCTCTCATCCCCTATTTGTTTGTGCTGCTTGGGGATAGGAAGCAGAGAATCCAGGAATTAAGTTGCACCCAAGAACAGAAAAAGGGGTGGGAGCAATGTGTTTTAAAAATTAGTTTTATTTCTTATATTCCTGTTCTGATTTGACTGGTAAGAAATTCAGGTAATTTCCCCAAGCTGAGTTTGTTTGCCATGACAGTAATGGGTGATCTCTCCCTGTCTTTATCCCTGACCCTTGAGCCTTTTGTTGTATTTCCTGTCTCTGGTCTAGCAGAGGAGGGGAGTGGTAGAGAGGCTTTGGTGGGTACCTGTCATCCAGCCAGGGTTAACCCCCTATAGACTCAGAAGCACAGCACAGTATTAAAGGGTTCACCTAAAGCATTATCTTTACTTCAGCACTACCTGGCATCTCTGGAGCCTCTAGCTCAGTTCAATCCCAACAAGGAAAGAGAGGCAGGAAAAGAATTTTTTTTTCAGTCTTGGTCTAGCTTTATCTCTCTGCTGTGAATGATTAACAGATTGGGGGCCTGCTTGTCTAAACTTGTGCCTTCCCTATTTTGTTTTTTGGCTGCACTTTCCTGGTGTGGAAAGCCTGGTACTGATTTCAGTCAATCCATGGTTCACACTGCTCAGTTCATTTTTTGTGTCCTCAAGGGAGTCTTTCCATAGAATCACAGAATGTCTTGAGTCAGAAGAGACCTTAAAGATAGTACAGTTCCAACTCCCCTGCCATGGGTAGGGACAACATCCATTAGACAAGGTCACTCAAAGCCTCATCCAGTGAACACTGCCAGGGATGGGACATCCACAGCCTCTCTGGGCAACCTGTTTCAGTGTCTCACCACCCTCACAGTAAAGAATTTCCTCCTAATATCTAATCTAAACCTCCCCTCTTTCACTTTAAAGCATTCCCCCTTGTCCTGTCAATACATGACCTTGTAAAAAGTCCCTGTCCATCTCTCTTGTAGGCCCCCCTTCATGTACAGGAAGGTCTCCATGGAGCCTTCTCTTCCCAGGGCAGAACACCTGTGAGTCTCTTGGCCTGTCTTCAGAGGAGAGGTGCTCCAGCCCTCTGATTATCTTCATGGCACTCCTCAGGACTTGCATCAAAAGGTCCGTGTGTTTCTTATGTTGTTTTTTTTTCCAAATACTTTCCCCTCTACACCTTGCAGTAACAGATGACTTCTTGAAACTGTCCCGTTAAAATGAAAGCAGAGGGTATATTTCTACTCACAAAGTGGTTGACAATTTTTAGTTTATCAGATGAAATATCAATGGAAGTAACTTCACTTAATGTGCTTTTACCAAGCTGTCTCCTTAAGCTGACACATTATATAGTCTGTTTATTTTGATTTCTCATATTTAGAGTTGGTTTCTGACATTAGGATTTTTCCTGTATCCATTGAAGCATTTTTATCCCATACATACTGTAAAGTGATGCATAATTTTAAATGCTTCCTTACCACCTGCTAAGTTCGAGAGAGCCCAGTAGAGCACTGCTGCTAGATGACGTACACCGGGGTGTTTTGATAAATAAAGGCAGGGTCTGAGCAGGGCCGGCTGCTTTCGTCCCGGAGCTCCAAAGGCGGGCGGGTGTCGGGCCGTGCTGCGGGCGGGCAGAGCCGGGAGGTGGCAGCCTCGGCTCGGCAGAGCGCCTCGGCTCCGGGGCGCTCCCGGCGGGAGTGGAAACTCCCCCCGCCCTCAGACACCAAAATAAAACACTGCGTTGCCATGGATTTAAAGGAAAACCGAAGGGGTATTGTCAGGGAAAGGCTTTGCCTTGCGGCCCGGGCGGTTCCTGCGGCCACTTTCAGGGAGAACTGCGGGGCCGTGGGGAAAGTGGAATGACAGCGAAGGGACCACGATGGGAAACGCGCCGGGCGTGGGGAGCTCGGTGTGACAGATGAGGGGATAATTTAAACTAATAAAATCAGGGGTCAGCGTCATGCATAAATGTAAGAAGAAGAGGGTCACTGGAGCAAATCACAGGAGAGAAAAAGAGCAAGCATTAAAATCAGCCTGTTTGCTTTGCTCTCTGATTGCTAACACCTTTTAATGATGTTCTCTCTCACTCTGGGGTGGATTTTCACTGGCTTACTTTACTTTCCATTGAAGTAACTCGGAAAATTCCAACAGCTTTGGTGGAAACAAATTCCCATAATCTGTGATTCTCTGAAGTGTCCTTCCTTTCCAAGAAACATAATCTTTCTGTGATAGAGAGAGCTCTATCATTTGCAGAACCTTAATGCATCACTTTTAATGCTGAAAATGAACCGCATCAGAAATAATGCCCAGTGCAAATGCAATTATACACCGAGCTCCCTACTCAGATTAAATTGCACACCATTTTAGATATCTTGCATTATTATTATTTGGTCCTTAATTTCATTTCTTTGTCTGACATTTGAAATTTATTCAACAGTCCAAGTTGCACTCAATTTAATTCACTGTCCTCAATGAGTTGACTTACACAGTGATTTTGGTTGGCTGTCTTTAAACAGAGATTTCCACTTCTTATTAGCAAATTCTTGGAGTTGTAAATGCTTTTCTTGATTTCCATACCTCCACAGTGCTGCTGTGAATTGACAGAATCACTCAGAAAGCAAAGCTATTTTCGGGAGTCTCCCTGGTCAACAAGGAAAAATGTTCCTCTCGCAAAAGAAAACTGTTTCTCTTCTGCATGAGTCATGACTCTGCTTGTATGCACAGAGCAAAAGATTTCCAGCTTTTCAGGCCTCACTGGCATTCGGGGTAGGATTCAGCCAGCCAAGATTCACATGTGGAAACTAAATATGGTCATAGGGCTACACTCCCATTTTTTGCCCATTACTCAGGCTTCTGCACGGTGTAGTTCAGTGCCTACTCCCTTTCTGCTGCTGTATATTTCCCTCTGCAGTGATAGTCTGTGGATAGTTAGATATCCCTCTGTGGATACTGATAGTAAGATCTTAGACAGCACCAGTTACAAATAAATAGCATATTTCATCTGCTTGGAGAACATAAAGAGAACCTGTAGTAATCCTGGGAGGAAAGCTAAAAGCACAATACCTTTATAAAACTTCAGGCTAGAGGGTGTCATCTTAAGTCTTACTTCAGCTTTCAGCTGCAATAATCACCAGAGTTTTCATGGTAGAACCTGCCAAAAATAGACAAACAGAGGGAAAGACTATGTTGGGTTTTTTTTTGAAAACAAAACAAAACAACCCATGTATTTTCAGCAACGAGAAGTCAGAGAGACATTTTTTATAATTATACACAACACCAGAAGGGTTCTGATGTCATGGGAGTCAGAAAAATACATCCTAAATTATACCACATTTCAATATGGAGGTTAATCAGTGTGACAATGTCATTTTTAGGTTCCAGTAAGGATGTTCAGCCCCTACTTGGGACTGGTCAACAACTGTGGCTGCGGAGGCACAGTGGACACAAGTGACTGGGCTCTCAGCTGTGCACTGCTCTGACCTGGAGACAGAGGCACTGGCTCCCTTCCCATCAGGTCTCCCAGGGGCCCTCACACCCACACCCCAGAGGCTTTATAGATTCGTGTGGGAGTAGCAAGGGGTTTGATTTTAGACTCTGGGCTTACTTTTGACTTCCTAAAGAGCTCTATGTTCTCATTTCATCTTCTAAGCTATTCTGTGCTGCCTGGAGACACCAACTGCAATGCATCCACAGTAGAGAGCTGATGTCTGTGTGGGTCCCACTTTCACCTTCAACATCAATTCAGAATTCAGTACAGAATAGTAACAGCTCTTTGACCAAAGATTTCTGTGAATTAGGCCCGTTTTCAGCAAAGCTTTTACACAGTGTCAAATTTATAAATTCTCCCAGGAAATTATATGAGACCAGACTTGATTGAGACAGAATTATAGTCAGGCCGGATTACCATTTGGTCAGGACATACTTTGTTACCTGATGAATTACATTTACCCTGTATAACCTCTACGGGACTTCATGGATTACTGCAATATTTCTGCTAGAAACAATACCCAGTAATGTTTTGCAATAGCTAGGGTGACTACATGGATTAAAACCATTGAAGTAGGAGTATCTTGTACAATTTTTTTCAGCCAAACATTTTAAATTACATTTATGCTTTTCTGCAGTTTGTTGTGTTTAACTACAAAATAGTTACCAGTAGAAGAAATGAAAAATAAATTATTCTAACTTTAATTAGATAAATAGAGCTCATTTCCACAAGAAATACCACACACTAGAGAACCAAAAAGTTTAATTTCACATCTGGCTGTGCAAAACAATTTCCTGCATTTTATTTCTTTACCATAAAAACCAGCCCTTTGAAGAGACATAGGCTAGACAATGCTGCAGGGCAATACAAAAGTGTTTCTACTTCTGTCATGTGTACCAATATTTGTTCTGGAAACAGACATTTACTTTTGTGAGAACTATTACATTTCATGCCCCTTTCCAAGGTTATTGAACTGGCTTTAGAAATATTCAGACATGCCTTATGCCAAGTATTTGCACCTGTTACATTCTTTATGCAAAATTAAATCACTGACTGTAAAGGTCCTAAGGGATTTATGTTCTGCCTCAGAAAATCATTTGGTGTTTATACATATGAAATTTGATAGTGTGTGCCATGAAAATCATTCAGCACGACTGCTCATCTGGTCCTCAACTACCCATCTATCCTTGGTTGACAGACGGGCTGGTGTTTCTATATTCATATAAGCTAAAAATGTTATTTTTAACAGATTTTCATAAATAGCAGTGTTTGTTAACCCAGAGAAGGACAGCTTAGTTTTGAGAAACGATTTAAAATTTGCATTGGATGTGACTCTTTGGAGCCATGGCAAGTAGCACTATATACTGACTGAACTGGATCTAATACATTGTTATCTGATCACATAGCCATTACCTGATTGGAATTTAAAAAAATAGTCCCAGAACTCAACCCGGAGCAATAGAATGGTTATATATTACTTTTTTAGTCATGTTTTATCTGGTTTCCTTAAAGAAATAAAGGCTTTTTGTTTCTAGATGGTGTTTGTAAATGGAGACAAAAAAGAATGCAAGCTCCACCTATGAGAAGCTTATGAAGTATTGAACAGGGAGAAGAACAGGGAGCTTTTATTACCCCTGTACTTGCCACTGGTGAGGCAGCACCTCGGGTGAGCCTTCAGCTCTGGGCCTCTCATCACAAGAAAGATATTGAAGTGCTGGAAAAGAAGGGGAGCAGAGCTGGTGAAGGGTCTAGAGAGTGAGCCCCATGAGGAATGGCTGAAGGAGCTGGGGTTCTTCAGCCTGGTGAAGAGAAGGCTCAGGAGAGACCTTACTGCTCTCTACAATCACCTGGAAGGAGATTGCAGCCAGCTGGGATCAGCCTCTTCTCCCAGGGAACCAGAGATGGAATAAGAGGAAATGGCCTCAGGTTAGGCTAGGGAAGGTTGTGGTTCAACGTCAGGAGGACTTTCTTCCCTAAAAGGGTGGTCAAGCATTGGAACATGCTGCCCAAGGAGGAGGATTCACCCTCCCTAGACGAGTTCAAGAACAACTGAACATGGCACTTAGTGCTATGGTTTAGTTGATATGATGATGTGTGGTCAAATGTTGGACTCGGTGATCATTGAGGTCATTCCAGCCTAATTGACTCTATGATTCTGTTTGCATGAGCTTTCTGTCCAGAATTACCTACATAACTGCTGGAAGCTCATGGAGGCAGAAATGGAGGCAGACTAGAACAGAGGCTAGAACAGAAACAGAGCAAGGGCTTTTTTAAAAACTCCTGCAAATTGTAGACCTCCTTCATGATTGTGATGAGCAAATATGGAGGTGACTTTGAAGTGAAAGAAAGACCTTGTGCTGAAGCTGCTGAACAGAGCAGCATGGCTCAATGAATTCTCTGTAAGGGTCATGAAACAAGTGGGGTAAGGCTGGGCGTTCCTATCAGCCAGCGATGTGTCTGTGTGAACAAAGGAATTCCCAGATGTTGGGGTGGTGTAACACTGATGGTGAAACAGGGAGAAGGGCTAGCTGGAATGACAGTAGTGACCACAAAATGGCAATAGCTGAAGGAAATACCGTTGTGCTGGCTGTGGAACTAAGTAAAATGTTTAGTGCAAGGAAATAAAGATAGATCCTTTAATGGTTGCTGACACAAATATATGATTAATTCATCTTTGTTAATTCTTCCCAAGTTTGTTTTACTTTTCCTTGTGTCTACACAGGCTTATGCTCCAAATGAGAAATTTTGCTTATCAAGAGAGTCAGGGTTCAGCATCTCTACAATTCAAGCAGAGGATTCAGACTGAAGGCTTTTGCTATCACTGAGAGGAATCCCTCTACATTTTAGCCTAGTTCTTGCTGCCACCAGCAACAGGGTTTCTTTGAATTTCAGTTCTTAATAATCCATAATGCAACAGGTCATTGACAATGAAGTTTGGTGTGGGGTTTTTTGTTCGTTTTTTTTTGTTTGTTTGTTTGTTTGGGGGTTTTTTGTTTGTTTGTTTTGTTTTGTTTTTAAAATTATTTTCAGATGAGTATCCACCAGCATAGTTTGTTTCAACTGTAAATTTTCTATTCTCTCAGCCAAGAAGGAGTAAACTGACACATGGAGAAGTCCAAGTTTTTTTGAGAACTCTGCAACAGAAAGGTTTTCTTCACTATACTGAATAGCTGGGCAGTGCTGGCATTAGCCTCTCTGCTGAATACTGGTATTTGCTAAGACAACTCTGCAACCCTAGAGGAGTAAAAAAAAAATCTGTATTTTCAGTGGCCTCCTTCAAAGGATATTTGTTAAACACATACAAAGGAATTTTTATAACTATAGAGATGATGCTCTAAAGACACTCAGGTTCAGACCAAAATCGTGCTAAAATATGACAAAAACTGTTCCAGTTTTCTCGTCTCTAAGCGTCTTTATTTCACGGCTTTCTTTGGACTGTTTCAGAACAAATGAAATGAAACTGGCAGAATTCTAGCTGCTTCCAAATCTAGTTGAATCATTAATCATTGTCTAGCAGAGAGTAAGAACACCTGCTTTTGTTAAGACAGCTGAATTGACAAATGTCTGTACCATTTGAATGGGAACATACAAATCATGAAATAAGAAGATAAAATACTGTACAAGGCAGAATATTAAAATTCAGGAGTTAGCAAAGTATGAACAAATGTCAAAAGCACTTGTCTAAACCTTCAAGAACTCATAAGCTCTATTCAGTTTCCAGTTCCTAATTCTGGGATACTTACTGTCCTGCAAAGAATCTAGACAACACCACAAGATTTCTCAGTGAGTAGTCTGGAAAGACAGCACATGCTTATTGCAGGAAACACACAGCAGGCATTGCTCATCAACACGTTTGGCTTGGACTTTGGGATTGCAGGCAGAGGGTTTTCATACATGAGTCTGAGTGCTGCTGACAGCTCAGGGTCCCTTGCATGCTTCCCAGTTGATCCCTTCTCAAGGATGGAAAGCAGCCACCAGGCCTGTTGTCTGCCCAGCCAGGCTCCTGTTGTGGGAATCTGATCATACATACTGCATGCAAGGTAAGTTCTGATCTTACTTTTCAGTGCATTAAACATAAATTTACCTGGCCACACCTATCATGATTTTGCCTCAAGGCAACTCACACTGAAGTGGGAGTTTGCACATCCTAATAATACATTAATGCCTTGGTTATTGCTGCCTCTTGCTACCTGCTACTGCACCATTCACCTTTGCTCTTCTGTACGGTTCTATTTTGGTTTAGAATTTATCAGCAAAAAGTTAGAGGTAGGAACTGAAAAAAGGCATGAAAAGTCATCCCATTCCTTTTTTTTTTCTTTCAGAGTTCTCCATCCATCCCTTTCAGATGGAAGTGTGCCTGCTGTGCACAGCTTTGTGTCATTCCTTGAATATAAAAGGCAGATCTGAGATCTCTCATCCACTTGTTCTTTGTATAGAATATACCTGCTCCTTTTGATGAGCCTTTTTTTTTTAATTGCACCAACTAGTTCATTTCCATGCCAGTTTTTTCACTTGGGTTTTTCTGCCAGTAGGGTTTCTGGCAACATGTACATCTGGGCAAGCTACATCTGGAGCTTTGGTTGCTGGAGATCAGCAGGCCAAATGTTTTGATGACTAATAGTCACAGATGAATGCCTATATTCTGATAGTTGCCAGAAAGTTACACAACTCTAGAGTCCTTCATCCTTTAAGGTTACTCTGAGTGAATCCTCTGGTGTAAAGCATTTTCTAGCTCAGAATAAATAGCTAGGAAAAGACTGCAGGGGTACTCCAGATCCTGGATAAAGGTTCAGAGATATGACCAACTGAGGAGATCACAGTTATGACAGGCCTATAGCTAAGTTACTCCCTGGGTGTCAACAAAATTCTTGAGAGCTTCTGTCAGTCTGCCTAACAGCCTTCAGCCTAGATTGCTAGTGTTTCAAGCTGGGAAACAGAAGTATCTCCAGAAGTGCTAGAATTGGAGACCATAATGCCTTTATTTCCCTCTGATAACCACTGATAACCACTTGATAGAATGGAGAATCTGGAGACTTTAGATAACATTGGTGTCACACAGCTCAGGCAGTGCCTTTACTGTGAGTGACCTGGCTCCTGTTGGAAGCCATCATGCCACATCAGGTGTCTATGGTTAGTTCCTGCAGAGCACACCATCAATCTGGTAAAAATTGGATTCATAGTAGTCAGCAAACTGAGTGGTGAGCAGCTGAAGTTTACACCTGGGAGTGCAGTGAGAGGAGTTTAAACCTCCTGCTTCAAGGAGCGACATGTTAGACTGCAAGCCTCAGAGAGACATCATTTCCCAGCACTTGTTAGGGATCCCTGAGAGCATTTATCATCTCCAGCTCCTACAGGAGAAGATCAGATAGAGTAACATCTCACTAATAACTCCCTGCAGTATGCATGTGTAACCTGAGCACCCTTTTTGGTGAGTTTTAATGACAGTAATGGGCCAAGGAAATTCAGCTTCTCAGAACAAAAGCAAACTACCTACTAGAATTGAGCCTAGGCATTGAGGATTGTGTCTTGAATGAACACTAAAATGTGCTTTGACTATGAGAGAAGGCACAGGCTTGTAATGAGTCTAATCACTGTCTTCCCACTTGTGCTGTCCTTAGAATCACAGAATCATTAAAGCTGGAAAAGACCTCAAGAATCAGAGTCCAACCAAAGACCAAACACCACCACCATCAACCAAACCATAGCACTAAGTGCCACGTTGTCATTTCCTAACACTTCCAAGGATGGTGACTCTATCGTCTACTTGGGCAGCCTGTTCCAATGCCTGACCACCCTTTCAGTGGAGAAATTCTTCCTGACATCCAACCTGAACCTCCCCTAGTGCAGCTTGAGACCATTTCCTCTTCTCCTGTCTCTGGCTGCCTGGGAGAAGAGGCCAAACCCACCTGGCCACAGCCTCTTTTCTGATGGCAGCTGCAGAGACAGGGTCTCCCCAGAGCCTCCTTTTCTCCAGGATAAACAAACCCAGGTCCCTCAGCTGTTCCTCACAGGACTCAGTCTCTAGGTGCTTCACCAGTTCACTGCCCTTCTCTGGACACGCTTCAGCACCTCCATGTCTTTCACGCAATGAGGTGCCCAGAACTGGGCACAGCACTCGGGCTGTGGCCTCACCAGTGCTGAGCACAGAGGGACAATCACTCCCCTAGTCCTGCTGGCCACACTATTTTTTATATATAGACTGCTTAGTCATAGCAGTTACAAATTTAGTGAGAATACTGTGCATTTATATTTTCAGTTGTCAAATGTACATTTTACTACTGTGCCTTCAGAAGCCCCTAACAGAGAAAAGCATCCTGGAGACAGGATGTGCTAGTTGAACTGTATGTGTGAAATTTTAATTAAAAGTTCTACAGAAGTGAGCAAGATAGAAATAAAAAGACCCATGTCACACAGTGTCCCAGTGTCAGACATGACACGAAATGAAAAAGTCAAGGTTTGTAAGACATAAATGAGGTTAACAAAGATGTTCTATCTTAGCAAAGACTTTTATTCTGTGCTTCTTTCCTGCTCCTCAGGACATGAGGAAACTAAAGGATGCAACAGACATTAAGCAATGAAAGCAAACAAGTGAACACAGAACAGCTTCAGCTAGACCTGAGTGAGGGTTAAAAGGTAGATATGGAAATTTTCCATCATTATTAAAAGCCTTTGTCTTTATATTTTGTTGCAACTTCATTTCAATAAGTATATTGAAAAAACATATTTTGTATCACATGCTCTCAAGTACTTGAGTGCTCTACCTTGTTTGAAGTGCCCAGCTCTCCCATACTTTTTCTCAGTAACAAAGTTAAAACTACATGGCAAAATCTAAGAACTGGTGACTCGGTGGATGAGAAGAGTTACCAGTGACAGCCACAAAAGTTTTCTGGTAAGAGGAAAAACCATATTGAGCCCACCAGAATGCACAGGTCTTGAGGCAGTTTATGATACTGACTTGTATCTAGCAGAGTGGGGCTGTCTACACCACATTTACAGCCAAGCCAAGGAATTGCCTGGTGCCACTGTCCAACATTTAATGTCTAATCCTCTACTTGACAAACCTGGATCTTGCTATGGGGTGTCTCTTGGCTATGGTCCTAAGTGTTATGGCAGGAGCAGGAATATGAGATCCAGCCACAGCACAGCCCTGTGACCACAGCTCAGCAAAGTGCCAGGGACAGTGCAATCATACTGTCAATCTGCAGGTCTCTCCCATGAAGAGTCTTGGAGTCATGATAATTACAAATAGTTAAGCCTGAATAGATCAGGCTCTTTGCAGAAGCAAGATATTTTTGGATACTGAAGGTGTATTTGCTTTTCTTTCAGATTACAACCTCCTTTTTACTTTTAAAATATTTTGCATTTTCTCAGATAGTCCAACGTACTATTTGCTACCACTGGCCTATTAAGTGCTACTAAATACACCTTTCTCCTATTGGAAAACATATGATGGACTACATTTATTTGGTATCTGCCATTTGAACATTAAAATACAGTTAATAGATTTGTAGACCATTCATAATAGCATGTTTTGTTGGGCTTTTGTGTAACAGGTATTGCACAACAAACCCATAGAAATGAACTGTCCTGTCACAAGTTACGTCTATACATGGCTAAATAAAAGCTGTCATTCCCCTATTTCCATACATTAAATGCTAAGGCTAATGAGCATTTATTAGGAAAAATCCTACAGTTTCTACTGTACTGACAAAGAAAGCTTTACACAACTTTTTGTATATTTTTTTACACATGACTTTCAAGGAAAAATAAGGCAGACAGGATCTACCATTAAGCATCTTTTTATTGTAGTCTTTAATGTACATGCAGAATTTTAAAAAAAGGTGTCAGTTATATCTGTAAGCTTATAACAATGATGTAAATGTTTGGATCAGCAATGTATTTGGATTAGGGACTAACAACTGTAAGTGAACAGACATCTTTCAGGATATACAGTTTATATGGTAAATCAAGAAGGTTTTCTTCAGACTGATTTTCCTCATAAAAAGATAAAATATTTCTTGTTTACAATATTGGTTGTTTTTAATACTGAAAAAATCTGTAATAGTACACTCTTCATTATGTACATAGAAAAACATAAAACTATATCCACACCAGTGTCTGTTTTAAATGCAAATAGTAGTTAATAGCTTTGTAAATTTTTGTGCACCCTTTCCCCTTTTCCCTCCCCCACCCCCATTTAAAAATGCAGCATTTCCTAAGGTTTTCAATGCTTTGGCAGAAACAGAATGGAAGGCACTTCCAAGTTAGGTAAAGCAATATGTGAAATATCAGCACTAAATAAAAAAGCTGTAGGTGTACCAGACAGCTCCATGTCCATCCCAAGGGACAAATTTCGCACTCCTGCAGGCCAAGAGCTGGTTTGCTGGAGATTCCAGCTGGAGCAGGCTCAGACCCCAGCTTGGTGTACAATAAAGCTGACTAGCCTTGCAACTATTTTTACAAATGCTTCACACAAACCAATGAGGATGCAGAGAGCATCTCTGAACACAGTACTATCATGAGGGCAAAAAGCTCTTGCAGGTCACAGCATTAGAACATGTTGCAAAGGCCCCCGCTGCTGAGGCCTTCCCCTCTGCAACATGGTAGTTTCACACAACACCCTCTGTTTAAGACTTCCTGATGTGGCAGCTCAGCTAAAAATAAACAAAGCAACACACAAATGTGAAGATTCTAAAGCATCTCTTGTGATGGATACATTTAGACTCAGCAAAGCATCCCGAAAACAATCTGCGTGCTAGTGGCAGGCTGACCTCTGCTGATAGGGAAGTTTTGAAAGCTGTAGAAAAGTTTCTCGCAGGGGCAGCTCCTCCCTGGCCTCCTGTGCCTTGTTTGGCACTCCTTCGTTTTTCTTTTAGCTCAGGATTATCTCTGGCATACCTGCAATGTACATTTATATAAATACTTTGCAAAGATACCCCAGATGCCAATGAGGTAAGCACCTAAATGCTTGCTAAGGGATGTGTCATAAGTCACAGTCAGGAAAACATTTCTGTAATGACCAGTTTTAGCTCTCAACTGCAGCTTGTTTCTGCAATCCTAGCAAAGGTTGAGAAATGACTGGCTGCAAACTTCCAAGGCAGAATGAGACAGAAAGGCACCAACCAAAGCTTTTACATGTCAATGTCTCCAGCCTGACAAAATGTTAAATTTTCAGGATGTATGCTAGTTCAGTAATATGTTTACTTAACTAATTTATTCATACTGCACAGTATCTGACCATGACTGTAAATAGCTGCAGTCAACTGACAATCTGATTGAAAAAGAACATTCTGCTAAAACCTGCCAGCTGGTCACGTTCACTCTGCTGTGATAGCTCTGCGCTCTTTAGCCACAATAAAATGAATGGCTTTATAATGTTGGAAAGCATTTTTGTCATTCTTCAGTATCACTGTGGATTTGTCTCACAAGGAATGAAGGGTAAGATAAAAAGGCATCCAACAACACTTCAATCTCTGAATTGAATAGCCAGCAAAATAATATGGAGCTGGCATGGAAGAATAGCCCTTTAAGGTTAGTTTAAAATGCAGACCAAAGGCAGGAAAAAAAGGGCAAAAGAAAGAAGGAAAAAAAAAAAAAAAGGCAAGTAGTCCAGTGAGAATGAACAGTAGAAAAAGAAACTGAGCAAGTGATTCTTTGTTTTGGGCCAGTCCACCACCACTTCCTGTATGTTGCTTTGGGAAACACAAAACTGGCACCAAAACACTCCAAAAAACACAAAACCTTCACCCCCTTCCTTAGGCTGATGGCTCTCCTGGAACTGTCCCTCAGATCTCTTTGCGCACTGTGGCTCGGATGCTGCTGAACACTTTGCCTATGGCCTCGAAGAGCGGGTCGCAGAAGGTGTGGATGCAGATGGAATAGACACGGCTAATGCACTGGATCTCAATCAGGTAGCTCCTTATGCACGGCACCACCGCCCAGATGTGCAGGAAGGACAAAATGGCAAAGTAGATGCCCCAGATGAGAGCCATAGGAATACCAAAGATTGCTGAGAGTAAACGATAGAACCAGTATTTCGTTACAGTGAAGGTGGTAAAACTGGCCTTCCAAATCCCATCAAAGCTGTGTGTTCCCTCTGGCTCAGCAATCACATCTTCAAAATCAATCTGCGGCAAAGAACACAAAGTCAGTTCAGTCAGACATTCACATCAAGGGTGTATTCCACAAACATCCTTCCTGGAGAGCCACGGTCCCCTGCAAGAAAACACGAAGCACATACTTCCTACATCCCCACATGATTCAACCTATTTAACCCTGATTTAAGTCATGAATCTTCAGTAACCTTTACCCAGTGACTACCAAGGAGCCTCAATGATTAGCTCAAAATTAGACATCTAACTACTAGATGGAGTTCTCCACAAAACTGAATGTATTTTCCTCATCTTCTACAGGCCTAAGGTATGCAGTGCCCTTATGGTCTAGTTCAGGTACAAAACAGGTCAATAAAATCGTATTTCACAGTTTTGACTATTCATAAATCATTCAAAAAGTCACCTAAGGAAGCAGTGCATTCCAACAGGCGTATTTTAACACTCTCTGTTGAAATACTGAGCTGTCCAGGAAGCTTAATTGTCATAACATTTCTATAAGAAAATTAACAGAATTGCAAGGATGGTTCACCTCTATGTCACACAGACATGTTTGATATAACCCAAAATACAGGATATTTAATTTAGTCGGCACAACCAATTGTATAGGCATTGCAGACAACAGGAAAGAGAACATAACAAGACTGTTTCTCCGCAAGGAAATAAATGGCTTTTTAAGTCAGATGAAAGAAAAAAAATTGCATTCCTGGGACTGAATCCCAAAGTGATATAATAACACTGCCAAAAGTGAAGATTTACAGATAAAGGTAAGTATTACATGGGCCAGCAGCCTCAGAAACTCAGTAAAATGTACCTTAGCATGCTGGAAGAAGGTGAATATATGTATACTCAGTGTAAATACTGCTTATGCTGTAAGAAAAGGTTCACAATCACTTCTCTTAATCTAAAATATACATAAAAATTGAAAAGCACTCATTCTTCTCTCTTGTTGAAACTTTTATCAGCTCCAGACCTAAGTTACTAACAAAGGGAAAGATACTACAAAACCACTGGACTTTCCAGCTTCTTAAACAAAAAAGATAATTACAAGCCAAAGTGTACAGTCTAGGTGCCATCTATGTGAATGGATGGAAAGTCCTTGAGAGGAAATTTCTGGATTATCTGTGATATCCAACACCTTGAATGCCTAACACCTGGCCTACAAGGCTGGCTTAATTGAACATATTCACATTACTCTCTGGCAGTGCTTCTCTCTAGACACCCTGTCATGCAAATTATAAACCTCCTCTTTTTCTGCTACTCTGAACTAGGTTCTAGTGATCTAAAGTCGTTCTTTGGGATGGATACTCATCATCAGCATCACACTTAAAGGTAGCATTTCAGTTGAAACTTGATCTCCACAGAAACCTGTGGCAGACTCTGTACAGGAGAATAAATTTTCATTTTAGAATACATAAGCAAGCATACTCATACAATCTGTTTCTGCAGCTATTTGAAAGCAAACTTTTCATTGTAGCCACATCTCGTGTTAGCTCATTTTGAAAGTGAATAGGTGTTCCTGGCTTATTATCAACATTTTCCTTGAAATCAGGTAATAAAAATATCCACAGGATGATGACAGCAAAAGAAAGCTGCTTCTTAAAAAATATTAATAAACAAGGACTACGTGGTTCAGCATAGCCCTCTTATTCTCTTTTGTCAATTTATTGCATGCTTCCCAACAGCTGATGCTGTAATCCTTGACAAAGGTAACACAGCCATCACAGAGGTTCAAAGCATCGAGTGCAGTCAGTGTCATATCTGAAGTCTTTTTATTCAGTTCAGTTGTAGTGGATCCCATCTTGTATTATTTAAACTGGTTGATAAGGGAAATATTAGATCTCATAAAGAAAACAAATTTGCATTGACCTCCATCAGCCTTTTCATGGTTGCATCTTTATTTTAGCGAACTGAGACCTATTTTTATCAGAAATGCATTTTTTTGGCATGCAAAATGAAGTCATAGTTTAATGTGAATTTTCTAGAATTTTAAAAATATATAGTACGGTTAGCCCATAATTCGATTACTTTCAAAATAATTCATTGTAATGAAATGGCAAATGAAATAAACTCGCTGGTTTTCAAATCAAATAGTGAACTTTCTGTAATTGTGATTCTCAGTAACAAATATTTTTAGCCTGTTTTGTTCAACAAAATGTCCATGGAGAGCTGGGGAGTCGACAGAAGAATCATGCCATATAACATTTCCAGATGGACAGCCCTGTCCTCATTCCAAGAGATGATGCTAATATTAGAACATTTATGATATATCTTTGGTCAGGATTTCCCAGCTCAAGTCATACACGGTTGTCCTAAAAGTGCTCAGGAATAAATCTGTCTATGAGATAATAGCAATGTATTCATGACACCAGTAATTGTCAAGAGGTTAGTTTCTTGGAGCAATTTCAACAGCTCTCAGAATGTTTATACCAATGCAGAGAAGTAGAGATACCCCTGTAGGAATGATAGCTAATGTCACACTACTGTGTCTTTGCTCGTTTCATTACTCCTCAAATTCCATTTCCCATTACTGCAGTTTGAATAAGGGAACTTGTGAGTGGAAAGACAGAAAAATGGCCTGAACAACTTAAACTTTTAGCTGAATGTAGTGTTAAAATGAAGCTGTTATCTTCCCAAAAGACAGAAGAACATTATGAAACATAAGAACAATATGTACCCGCTAAGAAAGTCCAGCTACGCCTGGCATGTGAACCTCTGTGGTGCTGTCCCAAACCAGACTTACCTGCAGCAGTGTCTAAATAATGACAGGCAAGGAATTGAGGTAATCTGGGCTCTTCTAGTCATGTGCTAACAGACCACTGTCTGGGAAACACTATTTATTTAACTCTTCAAGCAGGACAGATAAGTCCTCATGCTGCAGGAACTGAGATATCACTCAGATTCCTTCTGCACTAAGCCACTCCCATGAAGGATCCTGATACTAACTTGTAGGGATCAGTTCTCCACAGGCTGCAGGAGGAACAGGTGACTGGATGCATTTTGCCTTGTTATGGATTACATCTACATCACTCAGATTACTCTCTCCCTCCTACTACTCTCCTCTGGTTTTTAGTTCAGTAGCACTCATTGACAGTGAGTGTCATCAGACTGATAAAAGGTGTCCAACTGAAATAAGCAAAGTAAAAATAGAACTGACAGGAGAAAGAGAAGTGCCCAGAACTATGATCCTATCAAGAAAGATGCTGTCATTTCTGGTAATGAATCTAACTGTCTTGCAAGTGTAAGACAACCTTTCTAGGGTATTGTTCTCAAGGTCACTTCTGTCAAAGCACCATGCACATGTAGATCTGTGAACTCTCATTTTATCTACATAAAGGCTTTCTTAGGTTGTGCACAGGTCTTGTTCAGTACATTGCATATTCCTCACGTAGTTTGTTCCTCCAGAGCTGTCAGGACATGCTGTGAAATCACATTGAGGCGGTTGCCAAGCTAGTGAAAATACATGCATGTTCATTTGCAACAGGAGAGAAGCACAGGAAATTTGGTTTGACCCTCTAAAGGATGCTAATAACTTGCTCTAGCCTTCTGTTTCAGACTGAATTATTAAATACTATCAACTCCTGTTCCATGCCTACAATGCACTTCCTGACTTCAGCTATTCTTTGTTTCCTACTATTCAGTTTGGTAAAGCCAGTTTTTACATTGCTTGAAGTCTTTGTCTGATTCTGCTATGAGAATTAATGCAGCTTCTTTTGCTCTGCACATGTTTATTAAACTTCTATCAGGAAACTGAGGAACCTGGGAACCTGCTTTGATTCTAAAATAGATTTATTTACAAGAAAGGGAAATGGTATGGGATTTATTTACAAGATTTATTTACAAGAGAGGGAAAATGTCTATTTAAAGGTCAGAACTATTAATTTAAAAAGCTCAACAGTGTGAAGTTATCATCTGACTCAATAATGTAATGCCACATGTATGAAATTAGTTGACCTGCTGACCTTGTCACTTCAAGTCCCTATGTATCAGAAGCTGGCCAGATGGAAAGGTATATTAAATGCCAGCCTCAAATCACCTACTTAACCAGCTGAGCTTCTCAAAAGTTTGGTCTTTGAGGTTTGTAATATTCAATACATAGAAAAAATTACTGTGCTTGGTCTGCCAGGAAGAAAAAAAAAAGTATGAAGACCACCAGCATTAGGCTTTGACCTACATTTGTGTGATTGTAACTATCATGGCTGCTATCTTTGTGTGTGGTAGCTGCATGCTGCCACAGTGCTCACAGCATACAGCTCACAGACGGGCACCACTCCTGCTCCACTCCACCCAAACAAGTGCTAAGAATGCCTAAATTTCTGTGTGCTTTCAGTATCTCTTGGAGACAGTAAAAGGAGGCTTAGATCCTCACTGTATCTCTACTGATTGATCACTAATATGTCCAGTCAGGCAGAACGCTTAAATACGCACACAACATAAAAATGTGAACTGTCTCACTGATCTCACTGTGCTCTGCCAGACCAGGGCTGAAGTCTACGCTGAATGTATACAGGAAAGAGCCATAAGCTAGTTTTCTTTATATTTTTATGCCAAGAGTGTGGAAACTGTTTTTCCTGTTTACCCTGGGCTGTTTTTAAGCAGGTTTTCCCTGATTCCGAAACAGTAAGTATAAGATTGTTTCACTGTATTAAATCATGTCCTTGCAAGACATGAGGCAGATACGGTATTATTTTTTCAGTTGTAATAAATGCAACTTGTAAAATTTCCCAAATATATTCAATGTCCTTTAAAAATCATCTAACATAAGAACATGTATCAAATATCATAAAATGACAAGCCTTTCTTTGGCATGGGTCACATTTGGGAGGTGATGTTAAGGACAGATGCAACACTGTTCTTATGTTGGAGAAGGCTGTGTTGTGTATAATTAAAAATAAGAAAATGTGTGGCATATGAGATTATTATTACCTTAGCACTTCCACATACTATTTGGAACTTAAAAATTGCCAGTTACAGTGCCTGGAGAAGAAAGACATTACAGCAGCTGAAAAAAAAAGCAATAAACCCACAACCTTTCCATTAAATCACTGATGCCAGTTAAGCACTTATGTATTTCTCTGATCCTCTGGAATACCCCATATGCTGATGCTTGTCCTGACTGCTGTCACAGTTTAATGGAAAATGATGGAAAATTTTATACTCTTTCTACTGAATCTGCAGGAAATAGGATGGGGAGTTGTTGGGACTTACAGGAGGAAAGTTGCTGTTCTCTCTTCCCTCCCAAAGACCAATTCACCCTCTTAAGAGCACTGTGTTATCTCCATCTGGCAAATGTGTACCTGTAGTTATGTAGGCAAGCTGGTACTTTGCTCCTGAACACATAGAGCTTCATGATTCCTAGTCTACTTCCTCACTAATCAGGTTTCAACAGCAAACATTAGGTGATCTCAGGTGTTTACTAAAGCAAAAACTCCTTCTGTTCCACAGGGATTATACAAACCTCGAGCTAAAGCATTTGTTACTACAAAAAGCGAACATCTAGCAGTGTTCTGTTCCCTCTTAAGTCAAGAAACCACCTTGAATCTTGGTATTGGTGGCAAGCATCTAACAAGGGAACCCCAAGAGTCCCTCCAGGCTGGGCTGCAGCATGATTAAGCTTTGCCTGTCAACCTTGAACCCTGCCTTCAGATCACACTGTTTTCTGGGGACTGGCCACATCACAAGGCACAACAGTTGCTCCTTTGCAAAAAAAAAAAAAAAAAAAAAAAAAAAAAAAAAAAAAAGCCATGACTGCAGATGGCTAGGACCAGAGCTGTTGTGTAAGGCTGGTTGAGTGCTGAAAAATTAAAAACAAGCATTTGCAAAGTGAAGCCTAAAAAAGCAAGCAGAACTGCTGCACCCGTTACTTGCACAAACTGACCAATGAATCTGCTTTAGCTTTCTTGTCTCCCTGTGTGCCTGCTTTCTACAATATGGCAAAAAAGTGTTCTGCTGGCACATCTCTTAATGGAAACAGTGAATCTTTCCTGAGTTCTACGGAGTATGCCAGAAAAGCAAACAATGCTTTAACAAACAAGGACATTCATGTTGGAAGGTAGAATTGAAGGACTGCACTCTTCTAGCCAGAGAAGAAAACCAGTCTGGTCAGCAGTGACTCCTACTGCACTCGTAACGAATACTCAAATGCATTATGAAAATGTGTAAACGATGCCATGACTTAGAAAAGGGAGTGATTGCAGATCACCATTTCACAAACTGAAAATCATAGAAAAAAGAAAAAAAAAATTGCTTCTAATTACTGAAAGAAAAACGTCCTTCTCCCTGCCTGTGCTGATTACACACCAGAAAAGCCCTGCTGATGGTCTTTGTTTCATCAGATGGGCAGGCTCACCAAAATCTAAGGAAGTACTTGTGAGAAAAGTGTGATCGATGCTAATGGGTCAGCACTGTAGCAACCAGCTGTTCTCCAGAGATCTCTTCCTGAAGCAGTTGCCTGTCCCGTTCTAATACAGGGCTGGCAGAAGGAAAGACAAGCAGTTTCAAGGAAAGATCTGCAGTCTGCAACACAGCAAAACTTCCTGTGCAGGTGGGGATACGATGTCAGCTAGTTCCTTGACAAATGACTTGATGTTGTTGCAGTAAGCAGTCAGAAAACAAAATTACCGTTTTCCTCCCTGGAAACTGGGCTGCTAGGAGGTTATTGCAGCTTTCACAAAGAGAAACCCTTAAAAAGTTTTCTTTGTTTTTATTATTTGGTCCATGTTCCAAAGTTCTTTGTTCGATACAGCTATTTTAGCAAAGAACCCTAATACATTTATGTATATCCACATATGACTGTCTATCTGTATATTTAAAGGCATATATTTATGAACATGAACACCAGTGTGAAGTTTTGACTACATTAAACCTAACAGGATTTTTTTCTTTTATTTCAGTGGTGCCTGGAGGTAAGCTGAATCCAAAAACCTTAATAAAAGTAAAGACATCATGTAAACTGATTTTGTATTTTAAATTATATTTAATAAATATAAACATGACAGATTTATATTTATTATTGTATGCTTATATGCCATTAAGGTAATAAACTGCTATTAAGTGTAACTTTTTAGAACTTGGTCTAGCTTTATCATTCCTAAATTTAGGCACTAATGGGAATTGGAAATGTAGTGACTTCAGACTCTTTAGTAGTACATGGGGAGACAGGGACCTTCGGAGGTTGTTTTAGATCTGGAAACTACTTTTTTCTCTTTATAGTTTGTAAAGGGAGTCTAAGGAGAGGAGACTCTTGATTATGTATACAATTGATAAACACACTCCTGTTAGCTGCTGTAATTCTTTTTTGCAAATCTGTATAACCTTTTCCCCTCACTTCTACCTGAGCCATGCTTATTGCTGACAATGAGCGTGCAGTGATGCCCAGCTGCCTCTCTTTTCCTCTAAAAAAAACTTGCCCCTCCATTTGTACTGTTAAAAGGTTGTCTTACAGAAGAGCTTAAGTTATCGATCCCTAAATAGAAGGGATTTCTTTAGTATTTCACAAAAATCAAGGTATTTTATAGTTCTGCTCTTGTCATAAACTGCGTGAGAACAGCAATGGGGTTGAGTGCAAGTTTGCTGATGACACCAAGCTGTATGGTGAGGCTGACACGCTGGAGAAAAGGGATGCCTTGACAGGCTTCACAGCTGGGCACCTGTGAACCTCATGAAGTTCAACAAGGCCAAGTGCAAGGTCCTACACCTGGGTCAGGACAGTCCCAAGCACAAATACAGGCTGGGTGGTAACTAGATTGAGAGCAGCCCTGCAGAGAAGGACCTAGAGATGTTGGCTGATGAGCACCTCAGTATGATCTGGCTTGCAGCCCAGAAAGCTGACAGCACCCCGGGCTGCATCAAAAGAAGCAGGTTGAGGAAGGTGATTCTCCCACTCTGCTCTCATGAGACAACGCCTGCAGTACTGTGTCCAGCTCTGGGGCCTCCAAGATAGGAACGTGGGCCTGCTGGAGCAAGTCCAGAGGAGAGCCAAAAAGATGATTAGAGAGCTGGAGCACACCCTCTGTGAAGACAGGCTGAGAGACTTGAGGTTGTTCAGGCTGGAGAAGAGAAGGCTCTTAGAGAGGTAAATAAAGTGGGCTATAGAGGGACTTCTTACAAGGGCATGTAGGGACAGGACAAGGGGGAATGGCTTTAAACTGAAAGAGAGTAGGTTTAGATTAGCTATTAGGAAGAAATTCCTAGGAGAGGCACTGGTATGAGTTTGCCAGAGAAGCTGTGGATGCCCCCATCCCTGGAAGTGTTCAAGGCCTGTCTCAGGAGGCTTTGAGCAACCTGATCTAGTGGGTGGCATCCCAGCCCACGGCAGGAGGCTGGAACTGGATCATTTTTAAAGGTGCCTTCAAACCCAAACCTTTCTATGATACGTGAACTTGGACTTAATAAAACAATTGATCATTTTATGGCTGAGCTTTACAGGAGATAGATCCCTGATCTTGAGGGAAAACCAATTATTTTTTGTAGCATCTGACTGAATTCCAAAAAGGGATTTCAAAGTTGAAAGAGGAAATGTTGCAATCCATCTATGAGACTCCTTTAGGTTTTCTGGAACTCAGAATATAAATTCAGCACAGCAGGAGTTTGGACAGAGAATGTGATGCTTTCACCTTCAGCTGTGAGAATGTCTTCTCACTTCTTATCTATGAAGTTGAATTTATCAGTTCCTATTTGTTTAACTGCAACCAAACCCCACCCTTGTATAGCTCCACTAACATCTAGAGCACAGCTCCTACATCTTGAAAAAAATCCTATTTTATCAATTCATGAACTCATTAAAATAGGGACAGTGGCATTGAACTTACTTTTTCTTTTGACTGCTAATCTGGTAACAATTTCTGACAAAAATGATATTGCATAAAGTTCAAAATTTTTTTGAAACTATCAAAAGACATTTTCCTAAGGTATCTGACAAGAAAATACAAAGAGACTCAGGGGGTAAAACCTGCCTCCCCAATAAATCAAATGAAATTAAATGGAATAATTCCTTTTTCATGTACAAAATAACCAACCCTTTTAAAGTCCAAGGTGGGCTTCATTACTGTCATTTGTCTAGAAAAGAAATATGGTAGTTTTGGATCAAAAAGCTCAGAAAATCAATTACTGGTGTAGACTTCTTTACGCTGTCTATGAGAAGGGTACCTGACAGCAGTGGGAAATACAAACTTATCTTAGTTTAGAACTATGTATCTTCAGTTTTCCAGAGACTACAAGTGTTAGCAGAATCACCAAAGTTCATTTGTATTTTCTTCTTTCTGTTGCCTAAAATACAACCAAGATCAAATATCCTCACTGGGGACCTCACTGGCAGACCATTCTACTGTACACAATCATCCCTTTTCTCTGAGAGTTTTGCATTTCAATATTTTTTGTTTGTTTTAGATATTCATACTCTATGCAACAGAAGACAGTTTCTATCCACATAGTCTAAAAATTCTACAATCAATTCAAATTGTTCTTAATATTTTCTAACATATGATCCAAATTCTGTTGAAGTTACCAGAATTGAAAAGTATTTGCCTCGTTTGAATCTGAGATAATGTCCAATAAATTCTAACAAAAGAAACAGCCATGCTGAATCATTTGCTCTGTCCCTACAGCCATCGAACATTTTTCCATGGAGATATGAGTCATGTTCATCATGCCAAGCAAGAAGGCTGTGCATAAGGCTTTAATAATACCATGAGTTTAAATGCAAACACATTTTTTTGAGAAAGAAGTTTTCATTAGAAGAGATGCCATTATTAGCTGTAATCTTACGAACATTCAGAAATCCCATGTCTGAGAATTCCTAATTAATGTGCAAGAAATCTATTTTTCAGAACTCTTAAAATCTCGCTCAGACCTTGTATAAACTGGAATTCATAATGACTCAGGTTTTTAATCTCATACTCCTAGACTAGCCTTGGAAAAAAGATCTGAAACAGAATTGGATCATGTGGGTAGCCAAAGTCAAACAACTGAAATTTCTTGCATTTTAAGTCTAAACCCCATAGCTTAATAGGACACAGCATTACAGAACCACTTCATTTAATTACTTATGCACAAATAAGGTGTCATGTCTAGGCTACAAGCATCAGCAATTGGGACAAACATGCCCTGTGAGAGCACTGCTTCTCCTGTCCTGTGGTTATGGTTAAACGCTGTGATGTGAATCTGCCTCCAGAAGCATCTCACTTTGGTCACTGCCAATAGCAAGAGCCCAGGTGACAAGCCTGGATTAGAACACACATACACACATATATCTGTGTATCTACATATTTATACGGATGTTTCTAAACTTAAACATTTATCTATGTTCTCGTGACTTTTAATGATTTCTAAAAACAAAGAAAAACAGTCTGCATTAAATATCACTTAATTCCTTATTTCAGAAATAGTACTTGATTGAGCTCTCCTTTTCTCTCATTTTACTCTGTTGAAGCACAGAATTGCACTCCTCTCAGGTTAACAGTTGTCACATCTGAGTGACAGCCCACCTTAGGTCTCCCATTCAAAAAGAGCATGGGGTGACACCTGCTTTCCTTCCAGGAGGTTCTCAGGTGTGGGGATAGGAAGTGTTCTGACCAGTCATCTCTCTGTGCATCTTGCACTGTGCTCAGTACAACAGGGAGGGACCTTAATCATGAAAGATTACATAAAATGTGAACTGCTTGTGAAAAACCCTCTATTTTTATTACGAGGCAGAAATTGTTAATAGCTTTAAAAACATGCCTGAATAATACTTTCCTCTCTAATGAGTACGTAAGAGTATTACAGTATTTGTCAATATCTGACTAAAAATTCCAGACTTTTCCTTGCAGTAGCTGAATTGTCCTCAACCACATTAGTTTTAAGTGGAAGGCATAAATATATAACTTTTTGAAAATTGGTACAAAAGCTCTGCATCATCACATCTTTAGCCAAGTACTGGAATTTTTTTTTTTCCAGAGCAAAAAGGACTTGTACTTGTTTGTACAACAAACAGCAGATAGACACCACTTGTTTAAAAGAAAATAATAATTACGTTCTGGAGGGTAGAGCAGGCACAGGCCTTTCTTCCTGGCACATGGCTGTAGGAAAAAAACTGTAAGCTGGCTGCAGGTGTGACTGCACAGTTGGTCCTCGCTAGTCTGAAAGGATCAGACTTTGCAGAGTTGGCTGCAAGGTCCATCCCCATTCTCAGCAAGGAGCAAAGAAGTTAGTGAGAAGAGAAATCTGTAGGAGAACTAGCTCCCTCCTCTGTGTTTTCCAAATTCAGTAAACTCTGTGCAGACTTGACCATAACATGATGAAAAAGTTTGAACTCTACAACTCGAAGGCTGCAATTTAGCTGCACTCTGAAAAGCACAAATACTGTGTTGGAAAACAAGAAGAGCAAAGCTTGAACTTCAGGCACCTTCATGTGAGTCCTGGGTCACTGAGGAATGAATGAGAGAAAAAAGCAGTAAGCTTTTCACCGTTTGTTGTGTCTCATCACAAATAAAGCCTTGAACACAAGTCCAAGAGCAGAACTGTCCAGTGAAGGACATATGAAACAGATAAAACTATGGCAAACCACCAGTATAATCACCAGCATGACTCCTGGAGAGCTCCCACAGGCACAGAGGCTGTTTCTCCCTTGCTAGATGCCCTCCTCACCTCCTGCCTGACTAGCCACCTTCAGAAGCTAGTGCCTGAAAGAACGGAACCACTAATGCACATTCTCCCACTGTCTAGTTGTGTGAGGAAGAAAATCCTTCCCTTCTAGTCTCCACTGAAAAAATTGGGAAAAAAGAGAAAATTCTAGATTCTGCTTCCTCCAGTTCAGAGCTGTCACTTCCATATCTGCATACCTCAGGTTCCATAAAGCCTTGTGTTGACACCCCTCTATGAACAGAAACCCCATAATTTGCCCCATTTTTCTGGAGTCCTCCCAGCACTAAGTTTCCACTTGGTAGTTAATTCTAAGACAAATCATATGCAAAGTCACCAACAGCTTTGATTCAAAGCTGCTCCATGTGTCTAGTTTTCATAAAAGCATCTTCTGCCCCTTGTCTGGATCCCAACCCTAATGCTGCCTGCACCACACATCTGTTGCAGGGGAGGCTGTGTTGCAAATCAAGGGAACATGTCTCTTGCTTCTCACAAGAGAAGGTTATTTTTAAAATGTGCTATGGGAAGTATTTGAATACAGACAACACTGAGGGCCTTTTAGAGAGCTGCTTACAGAGCAGATTCCTCATTCTCTGTCTAATCATTTCTGTTTCATGGCTGACTGATTTGTCCCCAGTTTCCATGCTGTTGTGCCTCATAGTCAAGTGGCAAGAAATGCATAAAATAGCATTTTAAAAAGCAGAAAGTTCTAAATCTAGAAAAAATACAATGGCTCTAAATAAAATTGAGCCCAGCCTGAGCCATACTTCTGGCATTACACCTTTTTTTTCCTTTGATCTAAGACTGGGGTCTCCTTCAGTCAGTTTTACTCTCTGCCTGGATGTTTTACAGCTAAAGAAAGAATGGCAGATGCATGTCAGAAGGGGACTACAAGCTGATGGGTAAGGCAGGAACTGAATCTGTGTATTTTCACCCCAATCCAAGCCTGTTCCCTAGGTATTTGGTGTGAATTTTATTGCTATGTCTAATAGACTGAATCTGAACACAAGGTGCATATATATGCAAACTGTGGCAAAATTCCTCTCTCTACTCTGCAGGTTGGACTATCTATGAAATACTTAAAAGTTATCCTTATTCATCTTAGTAACAAAACAGAAAATGTTAATTTACAATGTCATTTTGTACAATTATTGCTGTTTCTATGGTGTAAAATGGATCCTGTCTGGTTAACATCAAATTGTTTTGATGTGACTATGTCTTGATGTGACTATGCTCACTACCAGGAGCTTACTTGCTGACATAGAGGCAGTACTGGTATTCTGACTGTTTGCTGTTTTTCAGTGAATGTGTTGGTCCACAATTATTTCAAAAGGACAAACTGAAAAGCTTGTTTTTTCCATTCCTATACTTATTATTCTCCAGGTTTATTTTAGAAGATGGAATGTTACAAACTTCCTTAATCCTTGCCTCTGTGGGAGGCAGAGAGGGCAGGATAAGCTTTGTAGGTTTCAGCTTCTTTTAAGTCCCTTATGGGGTTTTTTCTGTCAGTGGTCTCACTCTTTTCTCATCAGGGTCTTTCTTTCATCGGGTTAGATTTGTGGACACCAGGATTCTGACTTGCTTGGGGGCTATGACTCATCCTCAGAAAGTTTGGTTGCTCTGGGGACTTCTCCTGTTGACATACGCAACAAACTGTGATGCAGTGCTGTTCATGAGCTCTGGCATTCCCTGCCTGCTCAGCTGCTCCTCCATGGGTAGAAGAAAAAAGAATTGCTCTCTCCTTCTTAAAGTCATCTATTTTAAAGGCAGCTTTGTACCATTAGGTACACAGACGATTTTTTCTAAACAAATAACAATTTTATGCCTTTTCATTTTTATATGATTCCTTAAACATACAGGCTGCTGGGAGGGCTAACTCTTACCATGGATCCAGCAACATGACCATGGCTTATCATATTCAGCACCTCCAAATTGTGCTGAAGTCTGGAATTTGAATTTACTCATGACCTTGTTAAATTGTCTGCACATAGCATAAATCACTTTACAGATACACATTCAGGAACCAGAGTTCACCCTCTTGATTCTCTGGAAACAATACAGTATTTTTCTTTTTCATTAACGGATCTTTGTTACAACAAACATGGTGAATCGAACATACTCTGACACTGCTGGCCACTAAGCAAGCCAATCAGTGGTTTGGTCATCCACTACGACTGGGCAGCTCCCTTTTTTCCTAGGGTCTGACAAACCCAGATGACAGCATCCTCAGTTTTCACATTGTGGTGGTGTATTCCTCTCCTTTCCAGGCTGCAGTGTGATCTGAGAAATGCTTTTTTAGGCCTTGCCTTTGAAAACATCACCTGAGCTCAGCTCTTTTCGAGCTTATCAGAAACACCGCCTGCTCCCAGGAACTGCTAACAAGCTGCTGCTGTCCTTATGACCAGTGTTGGAAAATATTCCTCCTGCCTGAATGGCATAACATTCCTGTTCTCACACTTTCAGAGAAAGCGTGGACGCAAACTGTGGCCAGGATGAAACACTGTTATGACTAAAGCCCACTCTCTTGCAACCCTATAAACAGCATTCCAAAATGGGGCCCTTAGAGCTCTCCTGAACTGCAGCAAGCAACAACCAGCAAGCTCCCTCTGAGTGGGATGTCTCTCAGAGCCTCATGTATGGAGGAGCACCAAAACAAGCAGTATGCTGGGCAAATATGCACACTCCTCAAGGCCCAATCCTTCGCCCACTCGGAGGTGTGAAAGCGTCCAAAGTGAGTATTTCATTGACATCTGGCGGGAATTTTTCACAAGTACCTTGCTTGCTCTGATAGTTCCTGTCTGTGTGCATGCTCCTGCACATATGCTACAGCAAATCTAGATGTTGAAGTACCTTGGATATCTAAGTAAGTTAGGCTTGTGAGTAAGGTTAATTTATAAACTTACTTAAATGCTATTAAGTACTGCTCTTTTCCTAAGTTGTTAAAAATAAGTTATAAGCTAAGTGTTGTTCTGCTGAGTTGCTAAGTATAACTTCAAAGTTATAAGTTAGGTTAAATGCTCTTCAGTGCTATTCTCTGCAAATTGTTAAGGTTAAGTTATAAATTAAGTTTAAGCTGTAAGATATAAGTTAAGTGTTTTCCCTATGTTAAATTGTTAGGCTTAAGGTGTAAGTAAAGTACTGTTAAACTGGAGTTTTGTTAAGCTTTTAGGCCCTGCTCCTTTTTATCCTTGCCTGCACTGCCTTTTGTCACACACACACCTGGGCACACACACACCCCTAGATAGTTCTCAGTTCATTTCTCATTTGATTGCCTGGATTTTGTTTGGTTTTGTTGCTTGTTGTCCCTTGTTGTGCTTTGGCTGTGCCGTAAGTAGCAGAGTGAATCTTGCCAATGAACTTGTCATGCTTTGCTGCTTAAATATTAAACCTGACTTTTACTCATACTCTTGCCGATGATTTTTTAAGTGATCTCAAACACTCTCATTCCTAACACACATGGATTGTATAAATTCGTCTGTGTAATTTTTTTCTCTATGAGAAAACCTATCTCTGTGATATTTCTGACCAAAGTGACTTCAAAAATCTCCATCGACCCTGACTTGTCAAAACAGTCAAACTGGTTTATAAACCCAAACAAAAAATCTAGGCAAGGGCACAGTTAGATTTTGCTTAGCTTGCTTATCATCTCTTGAAGGAAGGAAAAACACTAAAGAGAACAAAACAGAACAAGGACATACATAAATCAAACCGCCATCAGAATCTCTGATTTTGCACCCACCAGGCTTAGGGAGGGTGATCTGGTGACATCTCCCCGCCCTGCCTCTGTGCGTGCCTCGGGGAAGGAAAATCCTTCCGACGGTGTTACACAAGGTCACGCAACTCATCCTCCCGCTCCCTCGGTCCTGGGCAGGACGTCCCGGCTCCAGAGATGGCTGTGAGCACACAGCGAGGCGGGACCCCCGCGGCCCCCGGCCGGCTGCGGCCAGCCCAGCCCGGGGCGGCCCCGCGGGACAGCGCGGCTAGCTCCTCCGCGGTGAGGAGCGCCGCGGGGCTGCCTTGGCCGCTGCCCGCCTCTCTCCTGCCCACTCTGCCTTTTATTTAAAAAAAACAAACCCCAAACCGATCAGCCCCCTGCCCCGTTCCCTCCTGTAGCAGGTGGAGGGATGAGATTCGAGGGCTTCAGCCGCCTTGACAGTGCCCGAGTGTCCTGCAGGACTCGGCATCGCCCCCCGCCATGTCTCGCCTGGGCCCCCTCACCTTAACCACGTCGTCGTTGAGGTGCTTCGGGTCTCGGTTGACCAGGTCGATCTCTTTGGTGTGCACGTCGTGCACCGCCTTTTCGCTCAGCTCATCTGCCATCATCTTGTTGTTGGGCTTGTAGATGTTGCCCTGCTCCCGGACGGGCGCCGTGTACAGAAAGCCCTGCGGGAAGCAGAGGGAGTGCGGGAGGGAGGGTAGAGCCCAGATGAGGCAGGGAGGGCAGGGCAGGGCAGGGCCGGTCCCCGCCGCGCAGGAGGGCGGGCTGCGGGAGGCGGCCCCGGCTCCCGCGGGCAGCGGGATCCAGGCTGCGGAGCGTCCCTCGCCCGGCTATTTAACCGCGGCCGCGGGGCACACACCACACCCCCGCCGTGCCAGGCGCCGGCTCCCGCTCCCGCCGCCAGGCGGCCGCGGCCCCGCGGCGTTGCCCAGGGCGGAGCGAGTGGCCCCTCGGCGGGGTGGGCGCTGGCGTGGTCCTGCGGGCACGGCAGGGAGCGTCCCGGGCTTCCCGCGCGGCGCCCTTCTCATGCCGCCCTCGCCATGCCGCCCTCGCTGCGCTGACCTGAGCACGGCCCCCTAGGGCACCGCACTGTCCTCTCTATAGCAGCCCCCTATACTGCCCTTCATTCAGGGCCATCACCGTACCCTCTCAATCCCGGTGCTCTCGCTATAGTGCTCTCCATATACCGCTTTTCCCACACGGCCGCCAGCAGCCCCCCATCATCGCGCCCCGCCGGGGACGTGCGCCCCCGCTCCTCCTGTCCCCCCGGCTGTCCCTACCCGCAGGTGCCCCGCTGGCCCCCATTCCTGCCGCCGAACCGTCCTCGTGCCCCGCACCTCCGACAGGTCAGGGAGCTTGGGCCCCGAGCCACTGCAGGTACTCGGCAGCGGGGCAGCATCCCCGCCCCATGCCCCGGTGGTCCTACCTCTGAGTCTACGTATTTGGTGCCGGACATGCTGCCGCGGGCTGCTGACGGCTCTGCCGCGAGTTACTCTGCCCTGTGACTTGCGGGGCCGGAGGCAGGAAGATTCCGCTCTGCGGAGCGGCCGGCCGGGGGAGGTAGCTGCGAGGAGAGGGCTGGCCGCTGGCCAGGGCGGCTCCCTGCCTCCGGCTGGGGTGGATGACAGCGGCGGTACGGCCCCGCACATGGCAGGGCGGCCGGGAGCCGCCGGGGGTGGGAGGGGAAAAAAGCCCTGCCCCGGCAACCTGGGACCTGGCGGATTCAGTCTCCCAGCAGTGCCGAGACAGGGGCTCGACAGGGAGAGGGTCAGGATCCCCTCCGCGTCGTCCGGCCGCCCATGACCCCTGAAAGTGGGTCCCCGTCGCTGGGTGCCGGGGCGACAGTGGCTGCGTGCGGCAGAGCCACCTGGGCAAGGTGTAGGGGGGGCAGGGAGGCATTGAGCAGATGGAAAACTCCTCTTGTGTTCAGTGTCTGGAGCTAGCGAGGCGTTTGCCGGGCTCCCCCCTCTCGGCATTGACGATAGTTTACATAGAAGCATCACCGCTCCAGGAACAATTGTGGAAACTTGGATATCCTTGGGATGAAGAGAAAGGTTTTTCTCAACTGGTTCATTTCAAAACTATGCAAATATTTAATAGTTCTGCCCTTTAACACTGCTATATTTTTCCCGACAGGAGATTGATCCACGCATGTCTGCCATGCATATTAACCACTGGGATTAACTTTTAAAGGGGAATGGTGTGACACCATCTTGCCATGCTCTGTTCTCAAGATTTTTTGTAAGCTCAGAGGCATATTTAGGTGTAAATGCTATGAATATAAACATTCATCACTGTATTCAAGATGACTCAGGTTACGGTTGCAGTATCACTATACATCTAAAAAATTAATTATATTTCACTTTTGTGTCTGTGTTTGCAGCTGTTAGTTTTGTATTAGGAAATCAGACTATGGTGAAAGATTTATAACAACAGAAAAATTGTGACCTTGGTGTTATGCCATTTAGCACAGAATTGCAGCAACAGAAGTAGAAAATTCCTAAGTACAGTATATTTGGCTTTGGCAGTTCTACAGAGAAACAACCTCGAAGAAGCCCCTGGCTAAGATGGATGTAGACACCACAGATGTAAATAACTACACCTGTTGAAAATGCAGTCCACATGGACATGTGTTGCTGATACATCAGTGAGCAGTCAACTTTCTTTAGTTTATATTGCTTGTAAACTTTAGAAGAAATGCCTTGGATGGAATATTTCCAACTTTCCAAGTTTGTTGTAATTTTTAAAAGTAACTTTTTTATTGATGCAATAATTCACTTAAGCCGTCATTAAAATATTTTTGTCTGTCCAAGTTTTTGACTGTGAATATGGATTCAAATGAGTGTATTTTAGGACATAGACTCTGCAATTTTTCTATCCATCCGAGAAAACTTGCAAGACAATTCTTTGTTTTCATATCAAGGAAAATTTTTCAATTGGTCACTGCCCTACACATGAATCAGGACATTTTGATCCATCATTCAGTATTACTGTGTATCTCAAGGATGAGTGAAAAAAAAGAGAAAAAAGAGATACTTGTTAACTTGAAATGCTGAATTGATCCTGGAATAGTTTTTTCAGAAACACAGTCCCCTTTAAAAAATATTTCTGTATCATGCAACACTACTACAGCTGGAAGAATATCATAAATTAGCGGAATTTTTAAGTTTTATGAGATGAATTCCAGAATAATCTGCATACAAAGCAAAATGAACCATCTCATTATGTTGTGGTGTGCAACAGAAGGCCTAGAGAATGACCTGCATCTTTTAAGCCTGGAGCACAGTACTGAAAAATGACTGATGATTGAGGGGAGGAACGGGTCCTCCCATGCATATCCAGTAACTGCTTATTATAGAACACAAACAGGACACAACCATTGAAAGAGTCCAGGACGAGTAACCCCATTGGGCTGAGGGCACAGGGTTAAATACAGGGCAAAAGGGTTGTATCTGAGGGTCAAGGGCCAATAGGAACAAGATAAAGCGGTGCAGAGGCGGGGTTATGAATTGGGAGAGCCAATAGAATAACAGGGGTGGAGTAATGCCGTAAAACAGGGCCAATGGGGATTAAGGGAAGGAAGAACATTCTAGGGAAGGACCTTAATTGGCGAGCGGGGGCTGGACAAAGGTGACATCAACGGACAGGCCACTAGAATGACAGAACCTGAAAGATACTAACATTTTGCTACAAAGGCCTGTGGGAGAAAGGCCTTTCTGGCCCTAACCTAGGGGGGTGTTTCTCTTTGCTAACTTTGGCCCCTCCAAGGTTGAGGTATAAGAACTTTGGTGGCAGGCCCCTGGCCCTCTATAGCATTAGCAATGCTTTCTTGAGCTGGGATACCAAGAAGACAGCCTACTCAGCAAAAGGCATGGGTACTACCAAGCAGTACGAGTGAGCAAGTTAAAGCTGCAGAGATGGGGAGGGGTGGAGCCATGGCCCGTTGCCCTTAGTACTGCTGTGTGAGAAATGCACACAAACTCAGGAGCCAGAGACCTGGCATGGGTACACACAGGGGTTCTGCAAGGATCTCCTGTTACACTCAGAGGAAGAGTAACAGCTCAATGGAAAGGACTGGGTAAAGGCCTGCAGAAATCTTCTGAAAGTGCAAAGGCTCCGTTCCCCTTCTCAGTTATTATGAATGGATTGTCCAGAGGTGGCCAGAAATTACCAGAAATTGTGGACACTCAAGCTGGCCTTGGAAATGCCACCCACTCTTCTCATGGAGCTCTGCTGTGTCTTTAGTAGTCCAGATCAGTTGCTAAACAGGACTACATGTCACCTTGGTTGGCCACCTCACTGCCCTTCTTCATCACACCAGCTTTAGGTATTTCATACCTGTTTTAAAAAAGTTTTTATTGCTCCAAAATCTTGCTTTAACTGAACTTTCAAACTTTGGGATTACCTTAGTTGAAAACTTGCTCTAAACCTGGAGCAAAGCATGTGCAATTTATGATTTATTTTTTCCATTTTGAGGGGAGGAAAAGTTTTGTTTTGGGTAGGATTCCCAGAAACCAGTGGGGAGAGTGGGGGCAGGGGAGAAGGATTGGACAAAATCCCTCAAAAACTGTCATAAAATGAGTCATGAAACTGAACTAAATGTGGATGACTGATCACTGAGTGTCTTTGTCTGATATCAAACACTCCTTCTTCCTCCACTCCTCACGCCCCCTTTTTGTTTTAAGCTAGTGTAGTTATTCCAGTTATGGTATTAGCAATACTCTTGATATATTCCAATGTCAGCAAGATCAAAATCAGCCCTGGCAAAGTGTTTTCTTTATGTATAGTTTCAACAGCAACAAGGCTGTCAGGTTACAAAGGCTGTCCATGAGCAGCTTGCCTTATGCAGAGCACTTAAAAACCTGAGGCTTGGGAGTGAAAGACCATTGCTTTTTTGTGTGTCTTCTGTTCAACTGCTTAACCACAACATTTTATGTGCATTTTGTATATTTTGCTGGATGAAAGCCTTAGCTGCCAGAACTGTTGGTATTGAACTTTTAGCAGTCCTTTTAGCTACTGTCCTCACTCTGTTGCATGATAATAAGCATTACGATAGGTTTAACATGCAGGCCAATGTTTTCCCCATTCCATTATTTAAAAACTTGTAGTCCTGGAAGATTCATGGTGGTCATCCTGCCCCTACTCTCTGGAGGGTTTCTGTATTTTAAAATGTAAGTCACTGGGTCAGAACTTTTCCACAGAGATGGGTTCCCCTCGTCCCCAGTATACAGGCTGCAGGTCCGGGTATGCATTTGGTATTTGGCCTTTTTGTGCCTTGAATCCAAGGATTAGTTATACCAGAGAGATGGGTAGCTCTTCTCACATTCCTTCCTTCTCACAACCTCTAGACAGGAGTGATTTCATTTTATGTGAAAGTGATGCTGCCATAAAACATTTCACAATAGCCTAAGGGCTAGAAGATTCAAACCAACAGCTGAGAAACCTGAAATCAATTTTTGTCTGAGGTGTGCCACTGCATTTGGACTCACTCCTGGGAAAGTGTATTTTGGGAAGTACCTTATTCTGCTGAGGTGCACTTAAGTGTATTTTAAGGAGTCTAAGGCCCCACTTTCTTTTGGGGTTCTGACTGGGCTTAGATATGAGTAAGATGCCAAGTTGCTCAAATAAAGGCAGTTCTGAGCATGACAAAAGTGAAACTGTAGGTATTGTGGGGGGTATGGGAAAGGGAGGTGCCTTCTGAGTTCAGACATGTTCCTGGTTGGGTGGCAGCGCTGCAGGGATTACAGTTTTGGATCAAACTGCATGACATTTTCTCATCTCAATCCTGTAGTAGGTGTGTGCATCTTTTATTAGAGCTAGCCCCTGTAGGTCTTCAGCAAGGTAGCTTGTAACTGCCTTGACTGGAGAGGCAAATAGATTGAAAGCTTTAATTTTGCAAGACCTTGTGCAAACCAAGTCCCTCTTTTCTCAACCCTTTGCAGCATCAAATACCTTGAAAACTACTGAGCTGGACCATGAACAGTGGTCTGTGTCCTCTGTTCTGTACCATTCTTCCAGTTCTACCATATTATTAAATGTTCCTGTGTTTTATAGACAATGTCAGACTGAGAACTAGTCTCATTTATGGGACTTAAATACCCACTCCTTAAGGCTTATGTAGGATAGGCTTTTTGTCACTCTGCTTCTCTACCTAAGCATTGCCTGGTAAATCCAAGATGCTAGTTATATCACTGATGGCTCAAATAGTGTAAAATAAAAAAAAACAAGATCAGGTACATGGGATGAAAAGGCAGCTCTTATTGAGCTGAGGCAGTTAGAAAAATAGACAAGCTTTCCTCAAGGTTTGAAATAAAAGTGAATCTCTATATTTTATCCCATCTGAATGTCTTAAGTAGGATCTGATTCAGTGCTCTGTGAAGGGGTGCTTCTTTCTTCCACTTCCAATTGGAAGGGGAAGCCATACAACAGCCAAAACTGAATGTCTAACACAGGTGACACCCCTGGCATCAAGTTGTGAGAGAAGGGTGTGGAGAAGAACCTGCCTCACTAGTTTTATAAACTCTAATTGCTTCCATCGGCCTCCCAATTTCTGCAGCAAATACAGTTTTATGTAGAAAAGAAGACAAGCTTAGCCCAATATTTTGCGTTAATCAGTACAGACTCTTCTCTGGATGATGATTCAAAGCAGGAACCTATTTTAGCTCCTCTGAATTGCCTCAGAAGACATATTCCTTTTGTTGCAATAAGCTTAGGAAGATTAGTGTCACTGAGCTACAATTAGCCTTTATTAATTAGCCCAGTTTGTAAACCCCTGCATGAAGAAAGAACTTCCAATTTTAATGCCTAACTCCTGGTTCAGTATCTCTGGAGGCCTTCAACTCTAATTTTCATGAGCATAGACAACAGACACTACTGGTAAAGTATCTGGTGTTTGACCTTGCTCCATTTGCATTTAAAAAAAAACCAAAACCCAAACAGATGTATTTTTCCATGTTTTTTTAAAAAGAGTTAATAACAGGAATAGTTTTATCTCTGCAGGTGGGGGAATGATCACACCCTGTAAAAATAAAGGACTTACCATTCTTTGGCTTCCACTTCATACAAGTGTGTGGTCTGAGGTCCCAGAGCTGCAGGGATGTTCTGAACTTTTTAGTCAGTGAATGCTTAAGTGAACTTTTTTTGGATAGGTGGGAACAGGCATTTACCAATACATCAAAGTTTCTGTTTAGAATTTATTTCAATTTAATGATGAACTACTAGGGTGGTGAAAGCTAAGATACAAATATAAAAGTTCCAGAATCAGATTAGGAGCATTTTAGGAACCAGGTCTTGTAAGGAGGCAGGTTAAACTTCTCTGTGAATTACAATTAAGAAGTCCATAAACATGAATCCAGGGTGAGTTCTGTATGTTAGTTGTGATCTTCACGAAAAACAAGATGCTGAAATATTTTGCAAGTCAGAACTGAGTTCTGACCAGCTCATGGTTGTAGACCTAAGGTCTGTAGTAACAAGAGACAGGCTGGAATCAGAACATCTCACACTTATAAATGCTCTACCATGATGATGGAAAGTCTACTCTTGTCATGAACAATAACATTTTTTCCATTCCACAGACACAAAGATGCGTCAAAATAATCTGAATCGGGTGTAAATTTTTCTACATTTGTTGCAGACAATGAGACTCAGTTTCTGCACTCCCTTGCCTAAATTCTCATTTGTAAGTTGCTTTAAAGGGATCAGCTGGGACAGTTTGTCCACATTTCAAACAAATTGGAGACAGACCTGCTCCTACATTGAAGAGCACAGTTCAGTGCCAGTTCCCATCCAGTTACTGTTATCCAACAGTGCTGTGAGGTACTCACAGCATATGCTGGGCCAGACCTTCAGGATGTATGTCAGAACCATAAAACCCTCAGAATATTGCCAGCCAGAGTTGCCTGGGGCAGATTCACACCTGAGTATGGGAGAGTCTGTAAATATATTTACACTTCCTTCCACTCCTTTTATGGACAAAGTAAGAGTATTTGCCAAGCATCTAATATTTTACCCAAAGTCTAAGCCTGCACTTTGTATTTTCTTACAGTAAAGGCACACCTGTTCCAGAAAAAGATATTGCTATAAATATCTAAGAAACTAAGAGCTTTAATTACAAGCTTGAGTCTTGTAGCAGCCAGAGAAATGGTGGAAAGAACTAATCAATGACAAGCCTAAATCAAAATAAGAACAAACCAAACTATTCTACTTAACAGTTCTGTGGTAGCTAGAGCCAGTTGACTTCAGTAAGCTATTTAAGAATGCATATATCCAGGAATGCGTACCATAAAATAATACATCTCTCTCTGGGGAATGGCCTCATTCTCAAAACTTAAAATCCAGACTTGGGTTCCTTCAAAGCTTAGGCTTTTATAGGGCTCCTTTTAGACACAAGAACTAGTACTGATTGATTTATTTTCTTTTTCTCTTTTAAATGAATTCATCAAGGGGATATTTTTCAGTGGAAAATATCTTTGTAAAAGTCCTTGGACACTGTAAAAGAAAATAACTCTCAAAAGAGTTCAAGCCTAGGCTGGCCAATTTTTATTTTCAAAAGAGTTATTTCCGTTTTTAACACAAGAAAGGTATTTTGAAGAACACATCTGAAAAACAAACTAACTTCTTGCAGAATAAAAAAAGAACAAGAGAAGTTTCCATGGGCACTAATCATTAAGATCCAGTTTTGTAAAGCCATATGAATCCCTCTCTAAATGGCACAAATGCTATAAATACTTTTAATATCCAAAGATATTCTTAACATACAAAGAATATACAGTGTCAGGTAGCTTTTATAGGCCAACAGACAAGAAAAGGAAAATTCTGCAGCTCATCTGTAAAGAAAGCATGCGTCTGTAAAAAGAATTAAGCATTATTTTAAATGTTGCCAAAATTCTGCAGAGAAACCTACTTCAGAGAAAGCAATCATTCTGTATGGGCTTAATTGCAGAGACGACACAGATATGTCATTTTCTACTATAAATAAGTTAAATGCAGTTGATAATAGTGGAACTGTATTGATACTCATCCATTTCGTTATGTCTCACATATTTTGCAAGAACTGCATAGTATTCTATGCTGTTTGGCATTTTAAGAGTTTATTTAAAAGCTGACAAATCTGAAAAGAAATGAAGTTGAAAATGAGAAGCAGCTGACATTTTATTATTTTATTACATACCTCTTGTTTGGTAAGAAATTGGGACATCACTTTAGAAAATAACATTCTAAATCATACAAACATTTTACAATTGCAATTTACCATCTGTATTTAAATAAAACATCAGCCCACCAGAAGGCTAATGTAATTTTAATGTACCTCTGCATACATTCTGTTATTCTAGTTTAAAAATTCATATTAGGTGCAGAAGAAAGAAGGGTCTTTGAAATAGCAAAGAAGCAACAGAGGGAGTGAAGTCAATAGGTTAGGAGAATTAGACAAAGATACTGAGTACACTCACTTGCCTTCTATAAGAGCTTGCTACCTTAACTGCAGTTAAAGTGCTGGCATAGTGTCTATTGCTTTAAATATTACAATGATCACACCAATAATATAAGAAATAGGCAGGGTAGCATTTATTATACCCAATTTTTAATAAAAAACCATTTCTCATAAACAGGTATTTCCACGTCTTTTGCATAACTGTGTATGAAAACACTTATAATCTTTGCTTTTACACACAATCATGTATAATTAATATATTAGAATTGCACAGCAACACTCAAAATCTATTTAATTTAGAAAAGAAAATTTTAGTTATATAAAGTAATTTCTGCAGTGTCTCACCCATGCTGCTTAAGAAGTTGGTTAGAATTCAAATACTAGAGAAAATATGCTTCATAAAAACCTGATCCACTGTCATTTACAAAGGTACAAAATATACAGCAAAGTTAATCTCTCATTAAATAAAATATACAGATTAGCTAATGTTACAGATCATTAGCTAACACCTTATTTTAAGGGATAAACTTCTAGGGAGCTCCCCCCTCCCAATACAGGAGAATTACACAACAGTTCCCTTCCCTGTATGTTTATGCTGTAAGTCACATTCACTTTAACTGCTGATAACAGAGGACTGGGTTTACCATTCTGCATAGCGAGGCCAGAAATGATCCCTGATGGAACTGCAGTAAAGTCAATGTGAAACTCTAGAGATCAGTTTAATCTAAGGTATCACAGCCTATTCATTAATTTATTTATAGTAATAACACCAATCATTATCACTGTGGTGGCTTTTAATCCTCCATGAGAATTCTCCTGCAATCTACCAATCAACCTACCACTAAAATAAAGTGTTGCCAATATACACCACAATCACTCTGTTGTTAAAATAGTGAGCTATGAAAACTGTCTACTAATTCTTAAATGGATCTCCCTGATAATAAATGAGTTTTAATGAAAACAGCATGTTCCCACTTAAACCAGCCATTGCAATTTAAGTTTGGAAAGTAATTGTATGTTAGGTTAGCAAAGAAGTTTTAACACCAGCTACAACTACAGCAGTGTCACATCTCAGATGTTTATTCTTGGTCCAGCCGTATATTAACCATGGCAAAACACCGGCCTAGGCTCTGAAAGAATGGTACGACGAAAACATCTGTCAGGCTCTTCCACACAGTTTGCACCGAAGGCAGGACCATGAGACAGGTTTTCACAAAAGGCACCACAACCCTGTAAAACAGAAAATGAAATATTTCAAGATGGTGCTGCTATAGCACGGGGAAATCAGGATAATGAAACACAAGTGTGATGTCTTATGGAAGAGAAGTGGTTCTTTAACTTTTACAAATTTATAATATAAGTATAAATATTTAAGCAGATTGACTCTACTCTCTTGCAGTCATTCTCCATCAATTTTGGTTTCTCAAGGCCTCACACTTGCATATGCATGTGGTCCTCTGGCTAGAATCACTTGTATGCAACATGAGACTGTAGACACCAGCTTTCTTTTCATTGTGTTTCTGTTTACTAACTGACAATTTCTTTACATGCCATTTAGAATGATGAACTTTTTCTGCAATAGCCCTGCTGCCACCCACCGTGGCCAAAGAGCAGTCATCTCCTAAGGACTCACCTGTGATGTGGTCATATCTGAATGTGAGTCTTTAGGGGTTGACAGGAACACCATGTTCCCCAGTTTGATTTACTGGAAGCGGCACCCTTTACAATCTGTTCTTGCTCTGCTGCCTCTTCTGGTGTTTCTTTTATCTGTCTGTCTCTCAGGCACACACAATTGCACAGGCACATATGCACATCACAGCACTGGTGTCTCATTCCTACCATCCCTGTTACAAGATGCTACAGTAAAACATAAACAGGCAGGCAATATCCAGTTGTATCAGATTATTACAATACAGATAAATGCCACATCTCAGAAAATGGGCTAATCCTGTAAAGGTCTTCATTTGTGGGTGAGAAATTAACATTAGAATATGGTCAGAACTCCTTGTCAGGGGAAAAGATCTTTTTATTCACTCAGGGTGCATGCTAGAAAGTATTGTGCTTTCATCTCCTGAGCACTGATAAGCATCTGGGGATTGCTCTCCATGTGTACCAATTCCAAAGCTATGTCATTACTGGTGGCTTGAGCCAAGCATGCTAACAGTGGAGGAAAGCCAGAAGCGCACATTTGGGCCGCTCAGGAGGACCAGTGTATACATGATAACTGACCACACTATTTTAAGTTTTTTTCCTTCCTTAATCATTTACTGGCCCAAACCTCTAGTTATTTTACTAAACTGTTCTTACTTGGGTGCAGACAAACTAAATGTATACATAAACAATACTGAAGTTCTACTAGTGCACGGTTTTTAAAAAATCTCTGCCGTACATGTTTACTTCCTAAATTAGGTAAAAGAAGCTATAGATTCTTTTGACAAAGATAATAAACTCTGTTCTACTTTACTGTTGCATTCAAAATTTAAGCTCCCAATCTTGCATTTGCATAATTCCACTGCAGAACTTTCACTGACTTTGACTGGAATGACAGAAAATACATTATTTAATATTTCATAAGTCTGAAAAAAGGTACTGTGTATTTACAATGCATACTCCTCAGATTAATGAAGTAGAAAAAGCGTATCATGTTTTTAAAAAGTTGAAGGTTAGAAATGTACAGAATCAAAACTAATTACTTTCAGTGTTTATCTAACAGCTTTTGTCATACAATGCAAGCCATATACTAGTATGTCAATGCCCTACTCAAAGCTAGTCCAGATGGATTTAAACAAGAATAGTTTTTCTAAAACCTTCTCTTTTGTCTCTGCTGAAACACCCCATATAGGACTGTGAGCATTACCAGAATAATGTGCCTCTAGTTCTAAACTGAACCCTGTGTTTATAACCACACATAATATCACTGCATATAGAATACATGATATATAGAGTAAAAAATTAGGCCTTAACCTGTTAGAATGCATCTGATAAACATCAATAATGAAAAGGAAAAAAAAATTGCTATTTTTCCAAGCAACACCTGGAAAACACCAGAAATGGCTATTCCGTTTGTGCTGACTTCACCTCTTTTCCATTTCAAATAGTTTACAAGGACTATGTAATTGCTTCTTTGCTACCATCTATAATTAATTTGGCCTGTTTTTTTTTTTTTTAATCAAACTGCACTTTTCTGCTTCTAAGGGAAGCAGAAAAGACAATCTTTCTTTTGGATTCTCTATTGACAGGATCACACAAAATACAGACTAAACAAATACCACAGTATGCAGAAGATTCACAGAAAGATGTAGAAGGCTGGAGAAGCAGTGATCATATAGTACTTGAAACTGCTGTGGAGGTAATTCACACAGTACTGGAACTCTACCTCTTTTGATCACCTTAAGCAAAATAAACATTAAAATGTTTTGGTAATGTTTTATAGTCTTTAAGCACTCGTTATTCAATTTTTTTAATTTATGGTAAATGCATGCAAAACCCAATGTAAGCTAAATCCATAGGAAGATACAGGAGACATGATCGCAACCAAAGCTAATTAATGTAAATAACTTGCAGTTTTAAAATAAAAGTCCATCTACCTATAGAACTCAAACATCTCTCCTCAGAGAAGAAAATCCTTTACACCAAGGAGAGTCATAAAAGGTATTTCCTAAGTTTGAAATTATGTGAGTGTGTGTATATATATGTGTATTTACATGTGTACAAGTCTGCATCCCGTTCTGCACGGGATATCTTACCCAACAGTGCAATATTTCCAGGTTATCAGAGAGTGCAATGTGCTGTCCGTGGAGCGACCAGTCACACTTAAAAGTAAATAATCAAATGCCCTTAGAAGCCATGTATTTGTTTTTGTGACCTGACAAATATAACATACCTATCCTTTCTGTGGATATATCCTGGTCTGCACTTTTGTCCACAGACATGGCAACTATCTGCTTGAGTAATGTCTTAACAGTATAATTAAAGTAGCATATGCCAAGGATAACACTGATGCCATATTGGTACTAGTAGTGTTACCATGTAGTACAGCATTGGGAAGAAAATGAAAGGTCTGTTGAATTTGCTATCTAAGCTGAAGACAGCTACCTATATGACCTCTCATTGAATCTTGCTATGTATATGTATATTAAAATACCCTTCCTTTGACCAAGTGGGATGAATTGTGTCTTTTGGGAACTGTTGAACTGAAAAGCGCAAATTGCCCAATTTTTTTTCCCTCCTATCCTATTTTCTCTTTATTTTGTTCAAGGCATGACATCTACAAATTTATACCCCTCAAGGTTTCTCACTTTTTCTCACGTCACTTTTTCTTCTTGCTAAGTCCTAAACAAACACAGTCAAGAACCAAAAACCTCTTGGAAATGGCAGAGCACAGATTAATTCCCACTGATAATAAGAATCAACTTTTCACAGACTTGAGCAACAATGTTGGAGTAGTCATGAACCATTAATACAGATTCCAGGTTCAAAGTGAAGAATCACACCTTCTCCTATAATGTTTTTCAAAATGGTATCTCAGACATGTCTTAATACTATTTTTGAAATGCTCTATGTTTCTCTGCTTAAATTATCTAATTCTGATTGTGAATTAAAAGTCTTGTATAGCTCTGCAATACAAGCAAGCATCGTGAAAAGATGGCTAAAAATTACCTAGGCAATTGTACAGCTTCTTGTTGCATGCCATTAACCACTGGGACAAGTGAGGCAACAGATAACCACCAAAGCCTTTCACAACTCATACACAATATTTGAAGTGCATTCAAATCAAGTAACGTGTTCTAGGACCTGGGTAGACTGGAAAAGATAAAACTACTACAAAAGAAGCAAGACAACATCCATGTACTTCCTTTTTCCTAAACCAAGGGATATGTACTGGACATCAAAGAAGTGGCATCAAGGCAGCACCACCAGATTATAAGGTAGGCCTTCCTAGCTATAGTGTAATTTATTTTGATTTCAGGCAGTCAGTAAGGACATGGTTTTAGCATTGAGTATAATGGCAGCAGTTGTGGAGTACAAAAAGGTAAGAAATAATGCATGTCTGTATCTGCTTTTCCTGTAAGTCCCTGGCTCTATCTTAGCACTGTGAATGGAAGCTCAAACAGAGAAGTGCAGTAAACACCTACTGCTTTAGCCAGTGATGACTAAAGAGCTGAGTGAGCCCATCTCAGATCCAAGACTCAAGTTATGGATCACTGATTCTTAGTCTAAATATGCAACGTACCAGAACATTATTCTGCTAAGACTAAAAAAAGCATATATGAAATTCAAGTGTTAATTCCCAAAAGGTGGCAAACATGTGGCTTGGAACAAGAATCAGTTGCTGATCTACAAGAAATATAAAGATTTCTCATGAGCCGCCTGAAAAACCAGAAGTGTTCTGTTCATGTTCAAAAATCAATAACCTTAAGAGCTACTATATGAGGACATATTCAAAAGCTTGCTAATTTCACAGAAAGATGTTATAACTCAGTGTGGCCTGTATACTCTGTGGTGAGAATGACAGTCATCAGTAAAGGAAAAATGTGAAGTTGACTTCCTGGAACTGGCTTGTATGTAGATCACCAGCCTGCTAGCTGGCCCAGTTTCAGCCCATCAGTATCTTTTACCAGGTAGTGTGAAAAGAGATTCTGGCTCAAGCAGCCAATTTGGGAACACAGTATGCTCCATCTTTATGGTTAAAATTGAAAATTATTGGTATATATTTCTTAGTTTTCATTTTGCAGGTGAAAGACAACATTTACTATCAGGTGTGATGGAGCAATTCACAAGGCTCCCTTGAGTGCGAGAAATGCTGCTAGACTTATGTGGATTTTTAACATGCTGGCAAAACTGCAACAAAATGTGTGACATCAACAGAGCTTTCTGCTTGAGCACCTCCAGAAGTTGAACCACTTTTGAATTTAGCCCCAGAAAAGGCCCCCTTGTGACATATCAACATCATCACCTCACTGGTTTGGATGGTGAAAGTGCAGCCCAGAGACTCTGAGCGGCAGACTTCTGGGAAGGTTTGCCCCAGAGTCTTCCCATGACATTTAAATAGCTCAAGACAGAGTTATAATGGAATTCCCTTTCTTTCACGTATAAAACAAGGAGTTAGTTGTTTTTTGGTTTTTTTTTCCCCAGACCAATGGGCCTGCAAGGAAACTAGCATCCTATGTTTAGGGCCTCTAAACATGCACTGCTTTTGCACTACTCTCTCAAATGCAGAAACATTGAACTCCTCACTTGCATGATATCTGGAACACAAAGAGGTGCAGAGATGCCAACTTAGTGTGTTCCACCTTTGTGTTGGAACAAATCCAGCTTGAGTTTGTGGGAATATGAGGCAGTACTGCTTTTGGATGGTAGCATTGGATGGAGTCCAAGGGGATGCAGATAGCACTACTGAGTTACATGATTCTTTCACATCCATCCCAGGTGCAATGAAGATCAAAACAAAAGATCAATTTTATGTTGACAATGAACCTGAGCTAAGAAAATGATTTGTTGGGGAAGCAAGTGTGTTCACAGAAAGTCAAGAGAAATTTTTCACATGAAGTGCTACATTCAGATAGTCCTATTTCACACGTACTGAGAACCCACAGTTCCTGAGGTAGTCACTAGGGACTACATGCATAAATAGTAACTGACCTCTGAGTCCTGGATCAGTGAAACTCTGGATCCAGTCTCCGAAATGCAGATAAAAGATCCTTCTGGAGCACAAAAAAAGTACTACAGTTTTAATAAATTTGGCATTGATGAAATTTCCCACAGATATTTCACTACTGCAAACCTATATATACTCACCATATCCTTTTGCAGTCACACTGCACACTATGGGACAGTGACAGCTGACAGATCTAAAAATCTGGGCAACATTATGCCTATGCACTTTTTGTTTGTAACAATTTGGGAACAAGAGATGTAGCAAGCGGGCATCTCTAAACTGTACTGCAACTCCCTTAGATATTATGCAAACACTATGCTCCAAAATTCAAGTTCATCAGTTTTCAAAGTGGCCTGACAATATCATCGACACAAGCTTCCACTGCACTTTCAAAAACTGAAATCTGCACCCATGAGATTGCTCCCACAGGTTCAGGTAATCAAGGTATTCCTAGGGTTTTGAATTCACTTCCAGTTTCTGTATTCTGTTTTCCCTGATAAAAGGAAAAGGATTCCAGTGTTACTCAAGTCAAATTAGACTTTGCTCAAAACTCATGTATATGGAAAATCTTGGTTTGCAGAAATAATGTCAATAATTTGCATTCATCCCTTCCTCTACAGCCTTTTGGATTGTCATTTCTTCCGTCAATCTCATTATTCACCCTGCCTTTCTTCCTTCTCCACCATCATCTCACTTTCTGGTCTCAGAGTACTCTTCCTGATATTTTGTGAGCATATTATGCTTAAAGTACACAGGTTTGGTGTGACTTGGATGGCCAGTGTATTTGCCTGTGAACTTGTGCCATGGCCAGAAGCAGCCTTCCTGTGCTCAGCAGGTTTTTTTTTCCTTAGGTGGAAGGGCTTTGGAGCACTGCATCTAGAGATAGCTATGTACCAGATGCAAGGCACTGCCACTACATTTTATGGCAGTAACATAGAGCCAGCTGGGCTCTCAAAAGCTTTCTTCAGGCTGTGAGGAAAAAAATGAAAGAGGTAACAGTACTAAGAAGTTAGTAATAATTTCAGGCATTAGTAATACTTCTGCCTAGATAATTCACTTAAAATACACGCTTGAACAAATTCTGCACTTCAGTTTAAAAAACAAATTCAGTCACTATAATCACTCCAGAAGCCAGCCAAGGTTGGAATGCATTGATCTAGGTGCTGTCCAAGGAGGAATACAGGCTCTCTGCCCCAAGGAGCTTATACGGTCATGACAGACCGCAGGTAGAATGAATCACAGAAAAAACATTGTTTCCTTTTCTGTCCCTTTAGAAATAAAGCAGTTAATACTAGCTGATCTGACTACCGGTGCGAAGTCGGCGATCGGTGGTGGGGCAGTAATGAATGCTAGAGGCGAGGAGTTCTGCGGGGCTGTCGGCAGAGCCCAGGCACCGACGGACACAGCAGACGCTTACCAGATGTGGAGGCAGCTGAGCGTCGCGAAGACGATCCCCAAAACCAGTGCCAGCGGTATGGCGAGGACCAGAGTCAGCACCTTGTAGATCACGTACTTGCTGAGCTCAAACAGAGCGTGGCTGCAGATCCACACCTTGTCGAAGGAGTGGGTGAGCTCGGGCTCCGCGATCACATCCTCGAACCCCAGCTGGAACAAGAGGAGGCTCTACCGTCACGGGGACCTGGGGAGCGGGGAGCCCGCCGGGAACCCCCTTGCCGAGGACCCGAGCCCCGGCCCCGCCCGCCCCCGCCCCGGCCCGGCCCGGCCCGGCCCGCACCTGCAGGTGGGAGTTCATGCCGTGGGGGTCGCGGTCCAGCTCGTCCTCCGCGCACTTCTCCGCCTCCGACAGCGCGGGGCCGCCGCTCCGCGGGAAGTTGTCGTCGTCGTCCATGAAGATGCGGGTGTCCACCTTCTCCGTCTCCAGCCCCATGGCGCTGCCGCCGCTGCGCGGCTCCGGCCCGGCCCTGCCCCGTCCGCCGCCGCTGCCCTGCCGGGCCGGGCCGGGGCGGAGCGGGGCTGCCCGGGACACGCCCCGCGGGCCTCGCCGGGTCTGGCAGCGGGAGCGCTACGGAGCCTCAGCGAGCCGCGGGCCGGGCTCGGGGTGCTCCCGCCGCCGGCTCTGGCCCCTTGCCTGAGCGCTCGGTGGGCCCTCAGCCCACCCGGCGGGCTGCCCCGGCCGCGCTCGGTTTCCCCGATCATCTGCGGTGCCCGGCTGGCCTTTGTCAGCGTTTGTGGCGTCGCAACAGCAGGCAGCAGAAACAAAAAGCGGAGGGGACTGTGCTCTGGGCCGTGTTGGGCCGTGTCCGTGGCCCCTTTGCAGCTCTGGGGGAAACAGGGAAAGAAGGGGGGAGGAAAGGTGGGTCGCCACTGCCCACCGAGGTTCCCCTGTCCGGCCCTACTGGCCTGTCACACTCCAGCGGGATTTACTTGACTTGTGTTGCTTAAACTGCCTAATTTCTGCTGCAGTAAAATACTGCATCTGCCATTACAAATATTTTCATGCCTTCTTCGGGTTTTAGCTTCCGTCCATACAAATTATTTCCTCTGTTTTATTTGAGAACATGTTTTAAACCGAAGAGTGATCGGTATAAAGTCACTAAATTACTATAGTAACAGTTAATAATTATTTTAATAATTTATAATATTGATATGCAGAGTGATCTCATAAGCTGCCAGGAATTCATTCTTGCTGTATTCAATAACCACAGTCACCTGTCAGTCTTGGAGAGAAGGGATATTCCTAATCAATCATCCAGGCCTGTTAAATTAAAGAGGAAGTTGCCAATTTTAACTTCCTTTACTTTTCACCACTACATTAAGTTAAAGAGAGCTTTAATCTTTAAAAAGCTCACAAGAAAATTATATCAAAACAGCTATGCAAAATTTGGGTAGGAGATCACCTGTTACAATGCTCTGGTTCACACTGTATTGTTCTTGTTGGAAACTTCTGCAGAAAAGCTTTGCATCCATGTGTAACTCATATTGATGGGTTTTTTTCTGCCATACTAGTGACCTTAGTGATACTGACCTCATGTAAATGTTTTGGACTAGGTCTAAAAAGCCTGCAAATATGAGTTTAAAATAAGTTCAAAGGCAAGCAAAGAAACAGCATGATGACTCAAGACATACTTACGAGCTGTTTCTACCCTGTTTCCCTTCACCCCCGCTACCTTGCTCCATTACTCTGCTCCATGAGTGAGAAGAATACAAAAACTATTAGAGTTGAGGTTCAGCCCTACCCTTCAGGGTGCTTCTGTCCAACAGCTGGGGTTTTTTTTTGCCTATTGATACGGGAACACACGTGCAGCCCAAAGGCATTCATCAGCTTTGAATGATGTTCAGCTCCTTGGGCTAGGCACAAAAATTTGGATTTGGTTGCTGCCAAGATGCAAGGTAGGAGCCACCAGCACAGGCTCCCAAACTAGCCCCTTAGTTACAGAAGTCAGACCATACTGGTTTGTACCAACTGCTTCCTACTTCTCCCCTCACTAGAGGCATGGATCAGGTGCCTCTGCACAACCTGGGACCTGCTTTTGAGCAGCTCTGCCCATTTCCCAGCCACTCCTGCTGCATCTCACTCAACTCAACCAGCTGGAGCATCGAGTTTTTTGCTTTATTGCTCAGTTCCAGCTTTGCTAAAAGCTAGGGAGTGGTTCTCCTTGAAAGATCTCCAAAATCACAGTCTGTCACTGGAGAGTAGGCTTGCAGTATCAGCCCCATTTATAAAAAGCAAATAGCACTTTCTTGTTTGTGTCCATACACTTTTTGAAATCTGTTATTGTATTAACAGATATTGTGTTATCTCCATGATGAACATGGAGAAAGCACAATGGAAAAAACCAAGAGTTTACCTTTGTAATCTCTGAGGATTTGAAATAAAGTGGTGGTGCAATTGCTCCTGAAAGAATAATATTTTTCATGGAAAACCTATTTAAAAGCAATAAAAGCTCAAGTCTGCATGTGACTGAGGGTGCTGGTTATTAAAAACCCCTTAAATCATGCTGCTTTCAATAACTTCAGTAGTTATTTTGGAAATTATTTGTATGTGACTTGACAAGTGAGGTGAGAGTAGAGCCAGAGCAGCATCAAGTTATAATCCCTGGCAGATGGACAGAATAAAAAGAGGTATATACAATGTTCAGTAAGGGGGATTTTTCCGGTATCCATGTTCGGGGACACCAGGCTCAGCTTTTTGCCAGCATGGCTGGACAGAACACTTTGAAGTACAAAAGTAAGGGTAGAGAAAAATGACCATAAACAGGATGCAAAACTTCTCCAATCATGCAGATGTATGTGTGTGTTTCCACGCTTTGGCCCAAGTGTAGTTCTTTGTGTGCTAAACTGCTTGAAGATATTATCAGCTGTTGAAGAAATATATCTCTATTTTCTAGCTATTTAAATTTATGCCTGGATGTAAATCCATTTGAAGGAAGCACTTGTAGAGAACTGAGAAATTTTTGTGGCTTTCAGGGATATATGAGATGTGTTAACGTGAAACCAACCCTGAAGGGCCTTGCAGATTAAAGATGTTGATTAGAAGCTACATTTTCTTATTTACACAGTGGACAGTTAAAATATTCAGATTTGACACAGAGAGAGGTTTGAACTGCAAGCACTAGCACATTGCCTTGATCTAGCCATATCTCTATAAGCTTAAAAGAAAAAATCCAAGAAATTGCATTTTCAAGGAGTTTGCATAGGAAAACCTGATGGGAGGCTTTTGGAAAAAGTGTGTACATCATATGTATCCTACTTTGTCACCACTGAAGCAGTAACCTTTGACTTGTTTCATTAAAAAGGATAACAAGATCCTTTCTCTGTGTACGACTCTCTTGTGCTCCATCACTTTTTTTGTCATTTTTTATCCTGTGGAGTGTAAAATTCACTGTATCCGTGGTCAGTCAATGCAAATAAATGTAAGCCATGGCTAAATATTTAATTTGCTAAATTATATCTATTGCTGCTAAATTTAGCCAAATGCTTTTATGAAGATTGGTTTTGTATGTGTTGAGGTGAAAGCTGCTTTGAGAGTCAGAATAGAGGTGACATGATAAATATGTTTAGGAAAAAACTGGTTGTGGAAATGATTGTAGGATTTTCTGGATCTCTTTTTGCCAAGCTAAGTTAGTAGTAATAGAGATGTTTATAGTAGCTTTCAGCTTAGCCTCTGATTTCTGATATGAGAAAGGAAGAAAACAAGTACTCCCATGAGGTCTCCTGAGTTGCTGCTTTGATGATTTAATAGTGCTCAAATAGTCTCCACTGAGGGATGAGAGAGTTTGCTGTTTAATACCAACAGTGGGAATACGGTTCCTTGTGAGCAGATGGAGAGCACAGGGAGGAGCAAAGGGGCTGGGCTCAGACATTTTTAGATACTGCTTTTTTCTTTTCTCCCACCAATAGAAGTTTGGAACTATTTTTGGTGTGTTATCATAATTCATTCTTGTGAGCTTTCAATTTTTTAAAAGTTTTGCTTCTACCAGCAGTTTAAAGGATGTATCATCAGAGCCGTTATTAATATGTCAGTATCTATTACAGGAAAAACTTGCAATGATTCACTGAGACTCGGATTTGAATGCTGAAATAAGCGGTGATCTAGTGAAAAGTTCCCAGATTGGAATTCGGAGGCTATGGGTATGTATGATATGTTTTAAATCTTAGAATCATAGAATCATTATGGTTGGAAAAGACCTCCAAGATCGAGTCCAGCCTTTGACCAAACACCACCATGTTAAATAACTACACTGCAGTAGCACTTAGTGCCACATCCAGTCATTTCTTGAACACTTCCAGGGATGGTAATTCCACCACCTCCCTGGGTAGCCTGTTCCAGTGCTGGACCACATTATCACGGAAGAAATTCTTCCTGATGTCCAGTGCGAACCTCCCCTGGTGCAGCCTTAGGCCATTTCCTCTTGTTCTGGCTCTGGTTGCCTGGGAGAAGAGGCCAAACCCACCTGGCCACAGCCTCCTTTCTGATGGTTGCAGACAGTGGTAAGGCTAAATCACCCAAATCCCTCAGCTGCTCCTCATAGGACTTACTCTCAGGACCTCTCACCAGCTTTGTTTTCCTTCTTTGGACATCTTCCAGCACCTCAATGTCCTTCTTCTAATTAGGGGCCAGAACTGGACACAAAACTTGAGGTGTGGCCACGCTAGTGCCGAGTACAGGACAATCGCTTCCCCACAGGACTGCTGGCCACTTCAATGTTTACAGCTGTACAGAGGCTGACATAATCAATGTTTCCTGTGTGTTTAAGCATGTTAAAGATTATAAGACACCCTAATGGGGTTCCTGTTCAGTGGGCCAGCTGCACCTTATAAAAGGCTGAGAAAGGGCCATAGAGTTTGGAAAGCTCTTCAGCACTGAAGCTACTCAGGCAGCTCCTGAGCCTGTTCGTGCCCCAGCCCTTCCAGAGCTGGGGAACAGAACTACCTGCTTCAGCCTTGCAGCACGATGGTCCAACAGCTGCTACTGTTCAGCTGACTGGTGGGAGCTTGTTAAAATGTTAACCCAGTGTTTATGGCTGTTTATAAGCATATGCTTATATAAGCACAGAAAGGCCTTAAATCAGTGTAGCATAAAACCAGACCCTGAAAGTTCATCAGAGCTTGGTCTCTTGGCCCACTGAAATGAAAAAGGAAAAGGGATATTGTGGAGGAAATATGGAAACAGCTTGGGTGCTCGTGGGATTTGCAGAAAGGACCAGGTGATTTAAACCAGGTTCTGATGAGAAATCATAAAAGCAGTAACTCTTCTTGGATGGTTTTTATTGCAAACATTCTATCATTAGTTGTCAACAACTGTGGTGGAGGATCCTTTACCTTGGATCACACCATATTTTTTGGAGATTGCTGAGTGTTCTGTTTTAATTAGAACTCTGCTAATGATTGTTTTGTTCTTTCATCTATTGGTGAAATGTTACTTTGTGGGAAGCTCTGTCTGGTGGGAAGCAGGTGATGAAAAGGGGTGTGAAACAGTGTGCTGTCATTGATTGATGGCTTTTATAAAGATAAAAATCAAACTCTTGAACTCTTCAATCGTTTCTACAATCTTAGGTGCTTTGGATATTGAAAAACTTCAAAATCTGATTTTTTTTTTTTCTGAAGATGTAGATTTCTATCCATTCAGCAGCTAGATCAAATACTTCTCAGGTCTGTTTTTAAAAGCCATCCATCTGTAAAAATGTGACAGTCACTAGATTGAGACTAGAATTGTTTGGATTTCTAAACTACACTTCAGGGGTTTGCTGCCGCTAAGTTTTCCAGATGTTTTATGCAACATGCAATTTAACAGCTCTCTATGTGAAAATCTCTTTGATCTTTTCACCAGTTTCTGCTCTTTTCGTGCTTTGTGTACAGAACAGGAATACTGAACATGTTATGCTTGAATTATGTCATACTTTTCTGTAGTTCCTTTACAAAAATGCTTAGAGTCTGATAAACTACTTTTGCTAAGAATGCATTTTTGGACTGTTTGTAGTATGTTAATGACACAGAAAATCTCTGAGTTGTTTAGTACATTTTCATCCATAAAGTAATTCAGTCTTAGACAACAAAACTTTTTATTTCTAATTCCTAAAATACAGAAAAAAAATTTCCATTCTTATTGATCATATAGTTTTCAAATATCTTATTGGAAAGCCAAAATATGTATGTCAGCTGTACACAAAATTATGAGTTTTTCTTTTCCAAGACTTTGACCATTCCTACACTTGGGGCTTGTATGGGTCTGACTTACTTGCCCAAGGTGCTTCACATACACTATTCTTCAGATTTTTTCTCTTAGAATTATCTTTATTATCTTTTTATATTCTGATAGCTTGGTTAAATCTTGACTTCGTTGGGTAAGTAAAGTAATTTCTAAGGTAAAACCCTTCCTTTATGAAAACAGATGCTCCTTTGAGAAAAGTTGAGAATTTGCAGAATACCTTTTCAAAGGGCATACAATTAAAAAAATTCCAACTTTGAAAACTCAGTTGAGAAGAGATGACTCTGTCCAGGTTATCCAAAGAAAGGAGATTGGAGCAGATAGGATGCAAAGTTACTTTCTAGAGAGGAGGTACGTTATCAATAGTCAAAATCTAGCAAATTGTGATTAACCTTCAATTGACTACTTCTGGGGTTTTTCCCTCCAGGCCACTCCCTTCCAAGGCTATGTGCTCTTCCTCTTTTTGTCTGTCTTTTTATTTAATCTGGGGGGAATAGGGAAACTCTTCCCTAAAGAGTTAGCAGCAACCAATGAGTTCGACATGTGCTGAAAGCAGTATGCGTATGCAATGCTTGCATCTTAAAATTTCCTTCGGTGTTTGTGCTTGCGGTAGCAGTGGTAGGAGACATAGCGGAGAACAGAGACTAGATTAAGGATTGGTTTGTTCTCAAAACTTTTGACCAGAGCTAGATGATCCTTGAATAAAGTGCTAGCTACTACTACTAAGTAGCCTTAGTAGTAAAGACCACTGAACTATGCAGATGAATTAATGAGAATGGGAATAAGAAATCTTTATAAGGCCTACTGGAATAAGAAAATTTTAAGAGGCGTATAGTAGACAGGTCTGGAAGAAGAGAACACTGTTAGTCCTAGACTAGCAGATCTTTTGCATATTCCATGCTTGGAAGACTAGTTCAGTCTACTCTGGAAATCCAGAATGCTTTTTTTTTTTTTTTTTTTTTTTTTTTTTTTTTTTTTTTTTTTTTTTTTTTTTCCTTATTCAGTTTCCCTTTCTATTTTCCCATAAAAGTCCCTCTCTTTCTGTATTTATCCCTATCAGACTTGATACTAGATTGCTGTATCTCTTTAACTGTCATACAGCCAGTGTCTTAAAAATTCAGTTCTATTTTAGTTACTCGCTATGTATTCGTCTCTCTGATAATTTTTGCTGTTTTCTGGACTCTCTGGTGTCCTTCCAATTTTTTTTGTCTTTTTGATAGTTAGACAATTATAACTGCATGTAAAATTCCTGGCAGGCACAAAGGGAATAAAGTAGTCTATGGATAGATTTTAACCTTCCTTTTTTTGTCTTCTTTTATTTGTACTGCAAGCAATGCATTTATTTTATTAGTGAGTGCTCTTTCATTCTTTATAGCTTTAAGATTAATCAGTGCTTCTGTTTATACCAGCTGAAGGTCTGCCCCTTTTATTTTCTGCAGTCTGCTTCAATTTATAGCTGTTTTTGTTATTTTGTGTGTGTGCCTGTGTGTTCATGTTCTTTGGTTGATTCTATTTATAATTTTTCTATGACCCTTTTTATGATTCTCTTCTTTTTCTTTTTGAGAAGTCGTTCCATGTAAAGACCTCTATCCTTCAGATAGAAACCTATAGATAATGCAGCTGAAACAAGTCAGATCTCTACCTTTTCCACCTGAACCTTTGGTAATAAGGGCAAAATCAGAGACTTGAATGTCAAAGTATTTAAAGACTGTATCCTGGCTATATATGGTAAAACAACCCAGGCAATACTCTGAATTCTAGGCCACTCCTGAGAATTAGCCTACTCATGCCCTTTGAGGTGGTGTTCCCTCGACCTGAGCTGGTTCCTAGAAAATCCTGCTTATACTGGGCCAAGAAATGCTCTGAGAATGTTTCTGGGGCCCTTCTAAGGAAGCACAGACAACAAATGTGCTTGCAAAGCACAAGGAAAACAAAGGTGCATATATGTCTATGCTTTGTTTTCATGTTGGTAACTGTCTAAAACATTTGCTGGGCACTGTGAATGTTTGAATATCAGGTTTATTAGAGAATATTGGCATATACTGAAAGGATGGCAAGCCTGAGGCATTTCTTGGATTGTGACTCACTCTGTTTTCCATTTCAGCAGCTCCAGGTTTATTTTGGTGCCGTAACCAAAGATTTTATATTTGTTTAACTCTTTTAATTATAATCTTTCTAGTTTACTTCAAATGTTTTAGTAAAAGAGAATTGAAAGACTAGAGAACATACCTCTTGAGGACCTTCTGACATAAATACTGAAGTATCACTGTGGTTGTCTGAACACTGAGACCTGATAGACCATGGTTGTTTTTCTCTCTATGTAATTTCTGGCAAGACAACTGGGCTTTTAATGCTGTATTGTCTTTATCTGTCTAGCTCATTACCATTTGTTTTTGTGTGGGAATGAAATGCAGTTTTGTCAAGCTCATGTTTATTAATCCTGTGAAGCATATGAGGGAACTCATTTGCCTTTATAAGTGCCCAGTGTACCATTGAAAATCTGGTTAGCATGTGCTGCACAATACTATATACATCACTTCCAGCTGTATCATGAAAATTTGAAACTTTTTGATAGATTCTCCTTTTCTGTCAAATTAATTTTATAGTCCACATCCTGGTGGCACTGTATGAGTATCCAAATTCTCAAGAACAGTAAATTATATCTTTTCAGCCACTTAGTTTGCTTCATTGCTATACCCTTTGCTTCGAACTGATGTGTAATAAGGAAAAGCACTGTTCAGCATATTTGGTAGGAAAAGCTATGAGAAGTGTGAAAGTTGTTTCAAATAGACTCTGCCTGTTGCCTGTGATGAAATGGATGCATTGCATTTTCACAGTGAGTTTGAAAATACAGTACAGACTCAGCTTTGGGATCACCATGAAGTCTCCTGAAAAAGCAGTAAATCAGGATATTTACTGCTTCTTCTCATGCTCAAGCAGAGATATATTTTTCCCAATCCTTGATTTGCAGTTGATCAAGTCAGCGATATGCATAGGTTCGAAAAAACCATCACTCTTTTCCTAGCTTGCTGGCTGCCCATGCCATTGATAGGAAGCAGATGACTGAGTTTTTTCCTGTGATGATTGTTAATGCTGAAAGGAAAGCTGATGTGTAAAGGGACATGGAAGAGTCCATTACTACTCAGTGAGTGCACAGGATAAACCACAAGTCTGCTGAGAACTGTTGCAAGTAGAAATAGCAGGGCAACCCTTAGGGCCAGGAATTCTGCAGATTGACTGGAATGTATTTAATTGAAAATGCTCAGTCTGCATCAGAAGACCTCTTGTGATAGGCTGACAAGAAGGGATTTAAAAAAATAAATAAGAGTACAGTTGCAGAACCAGGGCTGTGCAGTCTGTCTCTCTAATAGGTGTCAGAAAGAAAAGAAATTCACTTTTGCCTGTTGCACTGATAGTTTTAAAAATACCATTTTGAGACAGGCCTGTGAGAAAATGCCTTTTCTTTCTATTTTGTTCCACTCAGAGACATTATTTCCAGATCACTGTGACATGAAAGAGAATGTGTTTACACAGTAGTACAGAGTGCCTCAGACAGAACATAGCTGAGGGCAATGTAATATGGAGAAAGATGTCTCATAAATTCCATCCCATTTCATGACCCATCCAGAAAAGGTGGTTTTGTTCAGACACTGATCAAAAACCAGCTGTCATCGTGTAGGCAAGAATGATTAACAATAGACAATGAGAGCATTTGCCCAGAGCTCACCAAGAGTGGGCGGTGGGCAAAATACTAAAGAAAATTCAGGAACAGAGCTGAAGCCTGACATGATTAATAAAAGCATGTTTTTGTAATAAGTATGCCCTTAATAGCCAAAATAATTTGCTGCTTAGTAAGTGCTCTGTACAAGCCAGTTGGGCAGTGGGTAACAGTGCCCAAACATTCCTGGTTTGCAGAGAAGTGCCACATGCCTTTTCTGTGTGCAATGTTTGAAGATGTTGCAAAGTTTTTGGCCCTGTAACATTTGCAAACTATGACTAACAAATAAAGAATTAGAAGAGTACAGTGCTGGCTGTGCCAGTCTTCTCACTCTCGCTTATCAGCCCTGGCAGCATCTGTGCTCTAGGCATCCAAGTCTTGATGGCTACAAGAAAGCTGAAATTATAGCAAAAGGAGGTAAGCAGCACAGCTCAAACTGGAGTGGTAGAGAATGGGTAAGAATGAAAGAAAGGAAAGGAAAAGGAAAAAAGCCTCATATCGAAGCAGTGTTGTTTTTTCCCTTTGAACATTATACAAATCCTCACTAAAAACCTCTACAGCAGGAATTTATAGAACACAATCTCAATGGAGAGGAGTTTTGCTACTTGTGTGCTCTGTCTCCAGTGGCTCCTATACCGAATGTCTAAAAGAAGTTGAGTGCTGCCCAAGTTTTATGTTTCCCAGGTACAGAAGTTACAGGAACTATGAATCTTATCTGAGTTTTTATCTCAGCATGCTTGGCAGAGAGAAGGGGGCTTGGCCTTTGGACTCTGCACATAGCTAAGCTAAATACTTCATGTCAACTCAAGTTCAGGGAAAGAAAAGAGAGACATTCAGCACAAAGAAATTGTTTGCATTCTGGGGCCGACCTTTTGCAGGTGGAAATCACGGTGGCTCATTCTTTTGAAAACCTGAGGAATGGAGAGGTTGAAAGGCTGCTGGCATCTATCCCTGTTCTTTGCTATATGGGACAGACTTACTTGGTCTGATTTCTCTGTGAGGAGGATTTTAAAGATATTGAAGTAGAGATCCATATAGTAAAGACTTTTTGTGAAAGAGGTTGTTTGTGGTTATTAGTTGTATAATGCAGTAATTGAGGCTAACTCACTGAAACAACATTTGTTCCTCTGTTAATGGTCAAAAGAGTTTGGTAGCGAAAATAAGCTGTTAAAATAATTGTTTAAAGTTCCTTGTATTCACACTGACTTTCAAAGCAGGGTGTCAGTTCTGCCAGCACATCAACTGCAGCCACTGAATTCCTGTTCCTGTGCAGCACCTCTTTACAATTTGAGTGGAGAAGAACCAGGGAGACGTATGGTAACTACAGCAGAAACTCGGGCCCAGGTGGTTGCTGGGCACAGGGCAGCAGTGAAATCCTGTGTTACAAGAGAAACACCTGTCACTAAATTCTGGCTGTGGACAACAGGGGAAAGGCAAAAAGCATTTAGCACTTTTCCCATCAAAATGTGTCTAAGTGTGCCCACCTAGGTTAATAGTCTAGTAGATGGACTTTGGAATTAGTGATCTGTCAAAGTCCAGTTCCCTTGCTACTAACCATTCTCACTGCTAAGGGATATTGGTGGTTTTTAAAGAGCTCTGGCTGTAGAGCTCAGGTTAGATAACAATTATGCTAACATCTGTCTGGGTGGTTGGTTGGTTAAGCATTTCAATTCCATCCTCAGATCAGAATTCAAGATTGAGAACTCAGTCCATTCATTCAGGAAAGGCAGTCCCTCTGTCTATGGACCCCATCTACCAGCTCAACTTTGCAACCATAATAGAAGCCCTTTTATGACTCTAGCAATGCACTGCACATTTCTGTGACAGGTAAGCAATTGCTTTGGGTATGCCAATAGATAAATAATGATAATTTATGACCAGATAAGGGAGATGTAAATATTATTTGACAGGAGCTGGCCAAGTGCTGACCTGCAGCATGGTTATTAATTAGGATTAACTCCGAAGACTTAACAGAAATGTTTAGCCACTGCCAGGAAATCAGATTCAGGGGTGGCTGTTGTGGTTTCTGGTTCCGCTGCACTGATTTAAGGACTCCTTTATTTTTAGTGGTGGGGTTAGAGTGTCATTTTGTGGAATGTAAAAATGTTTGTTAATTTTTTTATATGGTTATGTGACACTGTTCACACCTAAAGTCTATTTTATGTGGAGTTTGATAGATCATAATCACAGGCTTCTTGGATATTGGGTTTTTTTTTGTTAACTCCAGTTGTTTTTATTTGGCTGAGTCATTTTGGGTGAAAAATCATCATCTTATATATTTTTGATAAAACTAGGTCTTTTTAAAATTTTCAGCGAGGTGGTAACAACAAGATTATTTGTCTTGTGTGCCAGTAAAAACCACAATATCCTGCTTCTTCCCCTGTCTTGGCTGGTTAGTGTATTTCCCTGTGATTTTCAGGCTTTAATTTTCAGCCTGAGGGTGAAAAAGCCAAGAACACAGAACCCACAGCTTATTTATAGAGTGGTTCTGCTAACCACAGTGGCATTGTACAAAGGTAGGCAGCACTGCAGACTGTTCTAGTTCTTGGAACTATTTATATACACTGACTGCAAGGATATCTACTTTGCAAATTATGGATATTTTAGCTGGATATATATCAGCTCAGCCAAACAAGATAATAGTATTTTTGCATGAGAATAAATGAATAAGAGAAGCTAGATACCAAAAGTGTTCTAATAATATTGTGCATTATTTTAACTTACAGAGGCAGCTTACTGTACTTTGTTTGTTTAAAAATTTAGCAGGAGGATTTTCTTAGACTGGGAATTTGTTTTCCTGCTGAAAAACAAGGGGGACAACCTATCCTCAGTCCTACTTGAAACATCTTTAGAAACAATGACAATTTAAAAAATGAACTTAACCAAATATGTGTTCAAAATGGTGCCTTTCATAGTGTCAGCAGAATTGTCAGTACTATGGCTTTTACACCTGGGTGCCAAGATTTCCTCTTGCCCAGTTTCTTAGTATCTTGTTTTACATCCTTTTGTCAGCATGCAAGCAAAAAGAGAAAGCTTATTGTTTCCAATTCCTTGTTAGAGGGAAGAAAACATAATTGTCTTTACAAAGGCTGTTTGTAAACAGAGCTCCCTCTGTTTTATTGCAGAACATCAATCTAGAACTTTGTTGTCTCACAGCAAAAAAGTATATTATGTGTGTTTCATTTTGTTTTCAAATTTTATAAAGTGGAGAAACATGAAGTGTGTTTTAGGACAGCTTTTAAAAAGTGACCTATTTTTTTTTTTTAAAGTAGCCAAGCCAGCAAATCATAACTGGAAATGGAAATGGATTTCTATAGGTATGAAGCATGCCAAATACTAGTACCTAGTCTGATTTTATATTTCTGTTTACTTTCTCACTGGCATGCCACTGTTTTTTTAAATTACCTTCTGTCCTGCAGGATAAGATAGTAACATACTTCCCTTTGGCTTTCAAGCTGTAATTAAATTTGGCTTAGTTTACCATTTTAATGAGGAGAATTCCCTACACAATCCTCTGTATCGTGAATAAACACTGATTCCTGTTTATTCGTAGTGAGAGATCTGTTAGTATTTTATTATACTAACATCTGTACCTTGAAACAAAGTGCACCCATTTAAGAAAAAATCTGTGAATGAATAGATGTGTAGTTGGGTTTATGGAATATTAAGCCAGTGAAAACCTCAAGGGTAAACAATCAGTGAAAGCCACCTGAGCTTATCTAATTAACACTCTGAAAAATGTGAACATGTTAGGAGAAGAATTCCTGTGTGTTTTGACACGTTTCTTTGTTCTTCTACCCATCAAGATACAATCCCTAGACAATAGAAGTCCGGGTGTTGTTTAATGTCTGGGTTACTGAGAATAGAATACGGGCCATACTGCCCTTATATTCTGTTTATATGTTTTATATCTTGGATCTCTCAGGAATGTGCAGCAACCCCTGTCCAGCCAGCTTAGGTGGGCTGCCTTCCCATGGGAGCAGCATTGTGATGGGAGGGACAAGGCAGCCACAGCATCCTCCTGAGTGGGGACTGGGTGTGTGGATCCTGCAGCTTAGAAGCTCTTCTTGCTCCCATGGGTGAGACATAACCCTCGTGAGCTGTTCTCAACAGGACTCTGTGTGGGAGGCAATGCTGATGCAGACAGTGAAGATGTTTCCATCCCATGTAGAAGGCAGCAAGAGGAATGGTTTGAACTACAGTTCTTGCATTGAAATGAAGCCAGGGACTATTCCCTGTTAATTTAATGTGATACGCTCGTGTTAAAATTCAGAAGAAAAAGTGCATGGCTTTGTGAAATGTCCTGTGATGGAACTATCCGAATATACCATAAGACCCAGGGCTGTGCTTAAGTGGTGCTATCTATTCTAAATAACCTGCTTTTATCAGGAAAAGTTTTTATTTAGAGACACCTGGATAATAGGAAAGCATTTTCAGGTGGTGGTACACATGATATTCCCTAAGAATGCATGTAGTCACCTTTAAAAATATTTTTATTGAGATGACAACATTAAAGTAAAATATTGAACTGGTCAATCCTAGAGTATGAACAGTGGTTTAAAAATTGTGTTCTAGTGAGAAAATGAATAATAAATTCCATTTGCAGGAGAAAAGAGAAAGCTTTATCCAGTGCCTTTATTGTAGAGTGTGTGTCTGTTTCCATGAAATGACTTTTGGAGCAGCTGGGGAACTATGACATGGATACCTCTTCAGACCCAACATTCCCTATAAGTGTATGTTTTGTTTAATATTTTGCCTAGAACATGTTCACTGATTGAACACTGGTAATGTTATAGCATCTGTAATGCTAATTTGTATCTATGGAACGTTTTTAATTTTTCTCTAGGAAACAACCTTGGGGTTGTACAACGTGAGATGCCTGTGTAACTTTCCTAGGGTCCTGTAAAAATAGCAAATTAATATTTTTCATGAAATTTGGTTGTCTCTTGAGCAGACATTGCCTTGCTTCACAGTAAATCAGCTCCAGTACCTTTGGCACGCAAAAATTTACCAAGAGTATGTCTCAGAAAGGTCAGCAGATTGCTCAGTCAAAACCTCTTTCCAAGTTTTAGATTGCACAAGCTTCAGTCTTGAGAAAGGTTCCCTTGAGTGAGTCCCTTTTTTCTAATAATATTGTGCCCATTTAACAGTGAAGTTTCAGTATGTTTCTTCTTCTTGAAACATGTTGCTAAGGCACACTATCCTATTTTGTGTTCACCATTTGGACAACACTTCACTATGCATAAGGAAAATTACTTTGGGGAACATGGGCTGCTGGTTGATGCAGCACCAATGAACTGCTTTCCATGAGCACCTATAGTGCAAATGTCTCCACCAAGAAGGTGGATGGCAACACCACTTTTAGATTTTGTTCAGTGATTGAGACAAATATTACATTTTTATCAATGTCTTGCATCTCAGCTAAGAAATCCTGGGTCCCACTTCAGTGAGTAGAAAACACATCTGGCAGTTCTGTGCTGACGCTGTAATCATTATTTCCCAATGGCCTGTTGCAGTACTTTCCAAACTCTCATTGTTCATGACTTAATCACTTCCCATCTTAACTATTTCTGCTGCCACTTTTGTGCTCTTAAGTGTCCAAAGTTCAGGAGCTAAATCATGAATTTACTCAAGGAAATGGTTCCACCCTTCTCATTCACTGTGCACTGGTTCTCTACACAACTTTAAGGACAATTCAGAATTTGCCCTTTGTCTTTCAAACCTTTCCTCTATAAGCTGAAACACTCTGTGTCTACTCTGATGGTGACTTTTAATGCATGATGATCAAAGGGCCTCTGTGCTACCACATTTCAGAGATTAATTCTAAATAAAAAGTTCCCATGAACTACAAATATTGCATTAGGCATCATTGTGAGAAGGAGTTCCCAAGGGGTCTGTGAACATTGTCTTCTACACGTGGTTTTTAGGATAGAAATGCACTCCAGATATCATCTGGAAATCCCTAAAGAAGTGTTTTCAGTGGTATTGTGAAACTCTGACATTCTCTTGGTGGCAGCAGCTACATATTTAAATATACAGAGCAACTGCAAACAAAAAGATTGGGTGAAATTGTGGTCATCTCCAATTCAATAATAAAACATAGTAATTCAATATTTATCTCTTCCAAATTTGCCTATTGTAAAAGTGGAAATTCTATAATCTAGACATTTAACCTAAGCTAGTACTTCTACAGTTAGCAGAAAGAGAGACTCTTCAGTTAGCCTATAATACCCTCAGGAGCCAATTTTTGTCTCCTTACTGTAGACAGTGTAAGGGACAGGCTCAGAATAAACCCCAGCTGTTGTATAGCTGGTTTCAGTTTTGCATTGTTTTTCCTGGTTTTGCCTGCATAGCCTCAGGCTCAGTTCTGCAGTGTGCATGGTGTGATCCTGCCCAGAGACACCTTGATTTCAATGGAAGAGCACGTTGGGTCACAATCCAGGTTGCACCAAAAAAATTATCTTTTCGTTTCTATATTTTGCTTGCAGCAAGTATAAAGGAATTTTAATACTGTTTTATTAGGATATGCAGGAACATACTGATTCATGGGAAATAACAGGAAACTTTGAAGTTCTTTGTTTACGCTTCTAAGCCATTTTATATGATTTTCCAGCAAATGGTAAACCTCATTCCTGTAAAGCTCTGCTCAAGGAACTAACCTTCTTAAATCTGTACTTTATTGTGCAAACTATTTACAAGTATTTACTTGTAAATGAAATTGGTAGAGGTTACTTTAGTTTAGCTGTAGTTGCTTTGCAGAACTCATCCAGTGTTGCAAAACTTAGAGTATATCAGAAAAAAGATGTAAACCATTTGAATTATAACACCTTCTGTCAGTGTATTGTGTTGCATTTCCATTGGCTTTCACTTTTCGACCTGTGTTCCTCTGTGGTTGTTTCTCCCTCACCTCAACATTTGTTTCTTATTTAGGCCTTGATTTTGTGAACTAATTATTGCAAGCTAGGTGTCAAGTTACATTCAGGAGTTATTTTTAGGTGAACGCCTATGGGCAAATACCAACCACAAGTAAATAAGTGGTGTTTTATCAAATTTCTAGCAATACCTAATAAATTAATTAGTGAAAGAAAATTTTAGAAATGATCAGTGAAAATGGAAAATACAAACTTATCTGTGAGGGATCCAGGAGCTATTGGATCATTAGGCTTTACAAATGTGTAAAAAAGTGGCAGATTGGAGCAGAATGTAGAGGTTTCCACTTGTTTCTGTCTTCTTGTGTTCATAAAATTAGTCATCGTTTGCTTCCCCCAGTTTTGCCTTACACAATAGATATAGAGGAATCCACTGGGATAACCATGGAGTTCCAAACCATTGAACTATATTTATTTAGATTACAAAAACAAAAGCAGCAAACTCGACTGATGAACATCACAGACTGAAGGAACAATGCCTTTAGAAACATGCAAATAGATTTCCTTTAATTCTGGAAGAGGTCTTTGAAATAAACAGGGTGGTAAATTATTTAGACTCTATTTTTTTGGAGATTGAGCTTACTAATGTTCCAGATGTGAAACAACAGGAAGTTCTATCATTTCCGCAGAATATGTGATGTGTAGACTATTATTATAAAACTACAGATTGATAAAATAGTAAGAAAAAAGGAGATTATTTTTCTTATAAAAATGTGTTATGGTATTAGTATTATTCATGACACCATCTTTTTAAATTTTTTTTTTTACTGTTTTCCTAGTAACATAATTGTTTTGCATTTTAAGGATCAGTCCAGAAGTAGGAACCCATTTTTACTGCAAATTGGATGAGAAACCATTAGGATGGCATTTTCAGAACATAATTACACTGATAACGACAACAACAGTGATAATAATAATAACAAACAGTATTATTAAAAAAATTAAATCCATGTTATTAATGATGATTAATAGTACATATATGGAAATATATTTTCCACAATACTTACCATAAAATCTTGTGTGGAGTCCCTGGTTAGACAGAGTTCTTAATCAATCTGTGTGATTAGAAAATATGTGCTTGAAAGCAGGTAAGAATATAATTCAAATTTATAAAGGTAACTGTAGAAGTGTTTTGTCTGATGGCAGTTAAAGCAGAGCAGCTGTTCAATCAGTAATCTCATTAATTCATTTTAAAGATGAATTTGTGAAGTTTTTCTTGTCCAGTACACCGAACTTTTCAGTGTTTTGCACTTTTCTTAAATACAAACATTGCTACAGTAAACTCTTTTCCTACCGTTATATATGTCTATGTTTATGCATGTAAACTTTACATATTTTTCTCGAGAAAAGAAGTGAGAAATTCTGAACGCCATGTTTTGATCATCCTTTTTACAGTCCCATTCTGCACTCTGATTCTGGATCTGTCAGTAGAAAGACAGCCTTTGTTCCTCAGGGAGAAAAAAGCGTGCTAAGCTTGCACAAGTTAGTAGAGAAAGCAGGACAAGTGAATCTCTGCAGGGACAGCGCTGTCTCCAGATGCTCACAGGATACTGGATATTGACAGAATGAAGCAACACAGTATGAGGAATTGTTGAACACACTGTCATTTGGGGAGATTTTGCTCTGCGGTTTTTCTCCATCTGGTAATTTTGCTAATTCCTTAAATGTTAAAAACTCCTTCAGGAAAGGTAAAACTTGAATTATGAATGAATTCACACATCCTGAAGGGTAGAAGAGGCAAGCCAAGATCTTTCAAGAACATCTTTCATTGAGCTGTATTTTCAATAATACTACATCCTATTATGAGTCCCTATTTGGTCTTAAAATACACTTCAAATAAATGTTGACCTAGTGAATAAACACACTTCTATGAATGGTTTCTACATAAAGACATGAGAGAGTGTCTCCAACACAGGAATCAGACTGATTCACCAGTAAATCTAACAGAGCAGAGATTCCCCTGGGTCTAGTGAAATTTAAACCTAATCATTATTCAAGATAGTTTATGTAATTTAATCTACTGGACAATACTTAGATTTTGTTCACTGTAGGTGTCATTATTAATGATTAGACATGCTACAATTGAAGTTATGTGAATTTTGGGCAGTACTGAAGTCATAAGAATTCAAAATCTAGTTCAGGTACAATTTACACGAAGAAAGATGGGCTGTAGTCCAGCTGTAGTGCTGAGCCTGCAAGAACATCATCCTGCAAGCGAGACAGCAGCTCTGTGCTACCACAAATAAAGCAACTAGGTGGAAAAACATCAAGAATAGGCTTACTAACTCCCATCTGGAGCCATACTCAGCGCTAAATTGCACAGTACCTGAAAAGAATCTGAAGCGTGTAGTCCTGTAAATGTGTGGGCTGTTTTAGTACAGAAACAAAATTTTATTTTTCACCACCAGCAGGAGACCTCAACCCAGGGCACTTCTATAATATAGAGTAAGAAAATGCTCATGTAAACAGTGTGGAAAGGGCTGTAAGAACTCTGTGTTACATTTGAAGATATCAGACTATGATGCTAAATATTGCTTAATGATTTAGGCTTCTTTCAAGCTGTATACTTGCCTGCAGAAAACAAAAATACTTAAAACAGTCCAATAAGGCAACACATTCAAATTTGTCTTGAGTTAATTTCAAAGGAAACTGTGCATTGTAAGTTTTCAGAAATCCTTCAATTGACTGAGAGGTATTTTGAGAAAGCTGCTTCATATAAGCACCTAAAAGACAATCAATAAACTAAAAGGCTATCAATGAAGAATATATCATAAATTTCTTGGCTTCCAAGATCTTGCAAATAGTCTACAGAAAGTTGTGCTGCAGTAAGGCACCTGTCAAGAAATGCTGCTTTCTTGGCATGACAGGGAGCAATACAAAAGATGAAGACACATTTTTGGACACCTGCTTCTGTCTCAAGTGCCACCTGCAGTTGCACTGATCACTCTAAAGACTACACAAACCCAAAGTTGTTCCCAGCATTGCCTATCAGCAGTATGGCTGCATCCATACACCAACATGCATTGAGTTACTTTGTGTTGATTCATAAAATGTAAAAGAAAGTGGGCCATGGTGACATAAACCAGGCCTAATTTAGAGAAATCAACAAGATCACTGTGAAGTTAGCACAACTTTTGGAATAAGGTGCTTCCCCAATGGTCCACTTTTAAGAACAGTCTAAAAACTGGAAACAGTATTCCACAATCCTGAAAACACCTTGGACTGTAGCAAGGAAATAAACAGCTCCTTTCCACTCCAAGTTGCTGGCTGTGCTTGTGCATTGATGTTTTTTTGGCTGGATAACAGCTATGAAGAGAGGAATATTTTCCAAATGCAAATATTAAAATGCACTTAAGGTGTAGACATTTTTATTGCTCTTTGGGAATAGTGCATTCTAGTTTAGACATTAACAATTCAACAGAAAGTACATAGTTCACACCTATTAACTGGATTCCTAGTGGTGGTTGGCCTAAACAGAACTATACATGGCAAGCATATAAGGAAGAAAAGACTTGATGGAAATTAAATGACCTCTAAATATATAGTCATCACATTCAAATATTCTCATTCTTTTTCCAGTCCTTCTCTAAGTGAATTCAAAAACTCGTGACTTCAAGGACACACAGGCAAAATCCTTTGCTTTTAGCACATTATCTTGGAAAAGTCTCCATGTCTAAGACATTAAGGCATGTTTTATTACTGTGTAGAAGAGGATAAAACACCATGAGCCAGACTTCTCTACACTGATTTTCTTCTTATTATGAAATACAATGTTCTGCAAGCACTGAGTCATTTAAAAATTAGAAAGATCCCTACCAGAGTATTTGTTAAACAGTCAGAAAAGAAGAAAGTATTTGATTTTTAATGAAATTATAATTTATTATTTGTTAGATTTCCAGATCTTTTTAAAGAACAATTGAGAAATTGCTCATAAACTATTTTGTTCTGATTAGGAATGGACTGAAATGATCTGAAGAATAATTTCCAAGAGAAAATGTGATCTAATGAAATTGAGAAATGTCTAAGAAGATTTTTTTTAGTTGAAACTTCTAATGGAGGCTAGACTGCCTTCCAGATTTTTATCCTTCTTGTTGTCTCATTCACTTTATACTATCCACTACTGCTTCAGCAACCTATTGAGCTGTAATTGAAAAAAACCAAACCAAAACCAACCAAATCAAACAACTTTCCTGTCAAGAAAACCGTTGCCTTGCATAATTTAATATAATGCAGAGAAGAAGAAGGGGATATTTTTTACTTAGCTTAAGGGAGTTAATTTTTATTTTACAGAAAGTGAAGATCCTATATGAAAATATTTGCTAATTCAGAATGTTAAAAAGACCCAGATTAAGGAGAGCCAGGAGATTCTGAACCTTCATCCAATTTTGGCTTTTAATCTCAGGTTAAAATTTGGAAGGAGGTAAGAAAGGAATGTTAGCCTCAGTAACTTAATCTCCATAGTCTTAAATTCTTTACCTCAGATTTAGTATCAGTGCATCACATTACCCTACCTAGAAACTGGTGTAACTGTGTGGCTTCTTGATACAAATGTTTTATTTTAGAGAAACTGTTATAATGTGCCTTTAGAAATTAGGAAGGAATATAAAGACAGAAATTTGTATTAGCATTTAATGTGAGGCAAGTGCTAAATTACAGACATTCTAGAAAATTATCACAAGATAGTTGACTTAGTGGCTACTTTTAGCTTTCTGTGAAAGTGAACCAGCTATTAGCATTAATGGAGACACTGCCTCTTCACTGACTCCCACAGCAAGGCTGGAGCACCCCGAGGCTCTCACCCTAGCTGTGATCCATGAAAAATAAGGTCATATGTTAAGGTTTGTGTTGCAGATGCATTTTGCTCACGATTTCCAGCCTTCTCTTCTAGCATTCCCAAAGCATTACCTTAAATCCATTTCCAGGTCTGGATTCCAATGTATGCTCAGGCTTGTACTTTTGCACAGAAGTCAGAGAAATTAATGGCAGATTCACAATTCAGGAACCAGTGTTTCTTTATAAGCCCAGTTTAAGGAACTAGACTTCCCTAGACAGTTAATGTAAAGCATGCCTGGGCTGTGTAGGTGCTCCAACACTTATCTTAGACCCAAAAGTCATATGGATACCTTCAGTGGTATTACAACAGATGATAGGGCCTCAATTTGTGGTTAAATGAATCGGTTCAGGGCTTTTATCTGTAAGGTCTTGATTTGCTAGAAGTAGTTTGAGCACTCTCAGGTCTGCAAGGGAAGGGGGAAAGGCAGTGGCCATGTTGTCCTGAAGACCTGGGGGAAAGCACTTCCCTGGGAAGTGGAAGATCTGATTCAATTTCCTCAACATCCTGAGGACAACCCCCTCCCATTTCCCAGTCTTTTCCCTAGACAGGTGTGGGGTCACACTCCATCCTTCCTATTGCAGAAATACTACTGATAGTCCAGATGAAGCAAGCATGAACCCAAAGAAAAGGCAACAAGAGGACTCCCGCGTGGCTTGTAACGTGTGAGCTGTAGGGAAACTTGGCTCCCCTCTTAGGAGTGAACATGTAAACAGCTTGGGAAACCTCTGATTAGATGTGAATGTTAGAGCAGCTTGGGAAGCGGGCATCGGAGTCTAAGTTACTTCTAAATGAGTAATGTGTTTTCTGGGTAGTGCCACCACCTGTGTTTTGGGCTGATATGAATGATTCAGTGTGGCATCTGCAGTGTGTACTCCTCTGAATACATCACTGTTATCAGTGGGATGAATATGTATATCCATTTTGGCCCACTTAGCAAATTAGCAAAAGCTTTGACTAATGGCCATGATACAAAAACATGAGATGACTAATCAGTTGAAATTTTTTTTGGCAAGGATGTCAAACGGCATTAAACATTTTTCAGATATAAGAAATGTAATAAGCCTCTGGACTGCCAGTAAAGGGCAGTGCTAAAGCAAGTGAAAAAGAAAACACTTTGATGTTTATTGCAGAACAGAGGGTGCTGAAAGGTTCATGCTTCTCTTAAGTTAGTGAGATGAGGGAAACTCATGTTGAAGAAGAGAGAAATAAAGTATCAAAAGGACATATTTTTTTTGAGACAATTTATTTGTTGGGATCCCTATTGTTTTCTTCATTCTTGTCCTTCTTCCCTCCTGTTCCATCTTCCTCATGGAGTGGAGCAGGAGGTGGTGCGATTAGTCCAGAATATGGAGCAACTTCAATCTTAAATGCCTGTATGTGTTTATGTACGTGTGCCTGTGAGTATATCCATGCACTTGTACAATATTCCATCTGATGCTGACAAAATACCTCCAAAGGAAAGAGTGATGGTATTTCCTCCTTTTGTCCTTGAGGAGGGTAAGACACTTTTTTCTGCACACAAATGCTCTCTTGTTCCTGATGCAATCACTTTCAAAATGTGCTGTCCCACCCAAATGAGAATCGCTTCCTACTTTTCTCCTCTGGGGACTGAGAGCTTTAACTTTTAGGGCTTGTCTCTACAAGCACAGTCTTTACTTCCCTCTGTCTCCATGCAGGCAAAGAGAGCAGACCATCCATTGCATATAACCTGTGCATCACCCACAGTCAACTGTTTAGCTTGAAAAACCAGGGTGCCTCTTAAAATTGCATGGAACCTCAAGATGTGTTGGAGGAAAAGTCTGTAACTTTAAAATTATGGATGATAAATAATAAAAACTTAACTCTGAAATTCAGTGTTTTGTAATGTCAGTCTGGACTACCTATTATCTTTGAGCTTATATCTCCAGGGACCACAGTGGTAGGTGCTGAGCCTGGGGCTCTTTGTGACTCAGAAAGGCACAGGGCCAGGAAAAAGGGCAGTTCCCAGCCCTTATTAATGAGTGCATGGGGAGATCCTCCTGTTCACAGGATCAAAGACCAGCTGACACTCGCTCTGGCACTGAGAAGATTATAAATAAGGATCCTGCTTTTGTGAGTTCCTGAGCACCTTTAAATCTCTTTGACCTTACTGAAGAGGAAGAAGAAACTGTAAATATAACTCTCTGAAGATTCTCTGAGAAGTCCTTACATTCACCTGGGACAGCAGTGAGAAATGCAGGAACCTGAGCATCCCCAAGATACCACAACCTCAGGACTCTTACAATAAGTCACTTTATTCTGAAACCAGCATATTTTTATTTTCTTTCAATACAAAGTTGTGATTTTTAAGTGAACATTGGAAGAAATGACCTTGTGATATGGGTGAAATTTTTATTGAATACCTTAGATAATGAATGATGATGTATTGTATCCTATTGCATAGTTCTTGAAGAGGCATAGTTTGGCTACAGGAAAGGTACTAGCTTGGATATTTGTTACCATTTCCTTTTCATATTATAAAAGCAAAAATTGTGCAGACTGGATGTCCATGGTGCACCTAAAAAGATGTGCTTTGTTTTCTGTTATTCATTCATTAAATGCTATGAATATCATTTACAAAAAAATAATTCCTTGTCCATGGCTGAACATTATGCAGTTTTCTACTTTCCTGATTTGTGGCAGAAAACTAAACAAAAGTCTTATCTGGGTTTTTACCAGCAGGGTAATATATCATACTTTGGTAACTCGGTATTTTTGTCTTTAATTTCTTTCGTTTTCTAATTTTTTCCAATTGTTTGCTATTGATTATTAACATTTTAATTATTAATAACCTAAGAAATTATTTTGGATTTGAAATGCCCTGAAAACAGCAGGCAGGACAGATAAGTAAATCATGTCTGAGCCTTCAGTTCCCTCTTCTTTTGACTTCTGCCTTCTGGAAATGAATGATTTGTATATAAATACCTTTAAACTGCAGCTGAAAGATTTTTTGTAATCTATTCTGGAGAACTGTTTGTATGAGCACTTGAATGCACCAAGAAATGCTAAAAATCTAAACCACTCTTTGTATTATTTTACAGGCCCAAACCCAGAAATAATTAAATTCTGGAGAACTACTATATTATTAGATAGTAACATCATCCAGATAGAGTGATTTAATGTGTGGCTTTACTTCAGCAAAGTAAAGAGAAAGTGTATTGTAAGGACTAAGATTGAATGATTATGTATTTCGTAAAAATGCTGTTCAACTTAATTTTTCAAAGAAAGAGTATTTTTTAAAAATGAAGTGGGATTTTTGAAATTGTCAACTCTCTTTTTACCAGCAGCAGGTCAGCAGCTTTTTTACTCACCTGTCCTGTGATTCTTTCACTCTTTTCCCCCACTGTGCCTACTTCCTCCCCTCTTCCCCCTCCTTTGGAGTGTCTCCATTGCTTCTGCTCTGCTCCTGAAGCCCCTGCATGCGAGTTACTGTTGCTGCTTGGGAAAATATGCCCTTCACTAGGGCAGCGTACCTGGAAGTGGGGAGTAGTAGCACCCTAATTCTAAAGAAGGGAAATGCAGGCACCAAGATGGCATTTGGGAGCCCTACAAGAAGTCTAAAGCACTGTGTGGAATCAGACTGACATCTATGTGCACCAGCTAGATTTTGTGTCCCTTCATCTCTCCTCCCGCCTTCTGAGAAAAGGATCTAAGAAAAAGCAACCATTGTATAGGACAAAGTCTCTGGCAAATTTTGGTTACATCAGGGTATTTGGAAAACTCTGTGGCAGATGTCTGTGGCTAAGAGCCTGTAAGTAAGTTTGCAGATTAAAAAGAACATTCTTTCAGGTCCATCTCCTAAACAGATCAAATTGTCTTAATATCTGCCTTATAAATGTTTATACTGACAAAAATCTGTAAAGTAAAGTTTGAATTACGAATTCACCTGTATTAAATGTTGACCTCCTGGAAAGACAGTGAAATACACTTTCATAAGTGAACCTTGTTTATAGTGCTGGAGTGTATAACTTGGAGGATATTCAAGTGAAATTGTTTGGGAAGAGCTTTTTGCTTCCCTGGTTTTCTGAGCAGAACTTGCAACAAAACTATGCAGTCAGATATAAACGCATATTTCAGTGGGAACAGTTTATAATAGCTTTGTTCTAGTGCAAATTTATACCAGCTTTGCACTGGTGTGACTGCTGGCTCCAGATGGGCAGCAATGGAAGAGAGCACACAGTCAGTCCCTGAGGAGTTGAAATAGGGAGAAAAAAGTGATCATGGTGTGTGTAATAACGTCTGTATTTAATAAGGCACTTACACAAAACTCTCCATGTGTTTATGCACTATATATGATTTGTGCAGAGGGATCCTATACCCATACAGTTGAAGCCCTGTGCCTTTCTCTTGTGTGGAGCACAGCTCCTGGTTGCCCTTCTCAGGGGCAGCTGCCCCTGCTAGACCCAGACTTATAAAGAATTAGGTCGTTTTTCTGCCCTCGAGCCGAATCCATTCCAGCCAGTCTGAGGGAACTTGCAAAGGCTGCTTTTCAAACATCTCTAATATTTTATCCTGTGCATAATAGTTCATGTTACTCCAAAATCAATCTTATTTCCCATCATTTTTTCTCTTTTGGTGCCTGTAGGTTGTTTTCCCATTCTCACAGCACTCCCATTCTACTGCATGTTTACCTTCTAGTCCAGATTGTTAAAAGCATGACCCTGGTCCATGAAGTTCAGTGGCTTTTATTAGGTTTAAATCAGTCCTATAATAGGGCTGCTCATTCCTATTAAAGCCTGGCAGATTGACTTAATTTTTTTCCTTATAGCCAAAGAAAAAAATTAGAAACACCCATTACCTCTAGCGCAGTTGCATTTCAAGTCAATACAGGTTGCTTTTGTTTCTGGGATTTCCACTGGGTTTCTCTGTCATAACTCCTGGCTCAAGCAACAGTTTTTAAATTTTTTTCTTCTGAAAAGGGTAAACAAACTGCTTTTTCCCTCTCCAAGTCTTTTATACAGATCATAATCCCTTACAAACCTACTACATGTGAATGTCAGAGAACCTGGATTGATCCCACTTACTGGAATGAAGCTGCTAATCTCTTCCTGCATCTGATTTATATGTAAATAGAAAGGACGTGGCTTGTAGGGAGGCCAAATAGGAATCCCTTCTGTTTTAGGAAGTCACAGCTATGAGTCATTCTAAATGAAAAGCTTAGTAAAAACATCAACATCCCTAAAATATTTTTTGGAAAAAAAAAATTCCATGCGAGGGAAAATTAACCTGCTAATTCTAAGCCCATATTATGGAGGGGTTTCTTTTTTCTTTTTTCTCTTTTTCCTTTTTTTTCCTCCTTTTTTTCCTGGATTTTAATTCCCTTTGCTTGAGGTAATAACAGTGCTTTACTACAGAAAGTGATTTTAAATTGTACCCAGAGCCAACTCTTTGAAGTTTAATGGCAGAGCAGAGATGAGTGAAGCTTTCATGTGCTGCACACTCAGAGGATCACTGCCATGAGCAAACACTGCAGAATGAAGGCAATAAGAAGAGCAGGAGCATTACAGAGCTGAAGTTTATAGCTTTATTAAGATGCCAACTCTTACACAAAAAAGCCCAACTGCAGTTCTCACTGCCTTTTAATTATTTACACTTCCGAGCTCTCTCCATAGGTAATTCTATTTACAGTCTCAAGCTACTCTTCTCCTGGGTTTCTCACCTGTATTTATCATTATGTTTTCCTTTTTTTAAATTTTAATTTCCTTTTTATTTTTCTACTTTTTGATGTGGCTACTGAGAGGGCTTGGCCATTGTGGTGTTCCCCTGCAAGGACAGCAGCAACTGTGGTTTTATCATTCTACTTCCCTTTGTTCTGTAGCTGACTGTTCTGTATGCCTCCTCTCACAGGTTTCTGTTTCCTGGGTTTATTTTACTTGATATTCTGTTTGTTTGTCTCGTTGGCCTGGAAGTTCTTCCATACACAAGGAAGGGGTTAGGGGACAGCATTTAGTCTGTAGTAAAGTATAGCCATTACACATTTTTTGTTATTTTAGCATGGTGTGGCCTGAACTTGAGCAATGCACAGGCTGCAGAGAAGACTGGAAATTCAGCTTAAAACCAAAACTGAAAAATAGCAGGGGAATTCTCATCTATAAGGAAATAAGCAGCAGGCTCCATGAGGCTGTGTGGCTCGTGGCAGCAAATCTGCACCAGCAGCAACTCCTTCCCCACATAAGCAACAGAACATGAAGTAAAGCCACCAATCCTTCTGCTGTTTTATTTTTTTGAATAGTTGCCTCTCATTCATCTTTGACATTATATGAAATAGTCAACTTTTGTTTAATACAATATGTAACCAGGAAAAATCATCTTTATAATGAATAAGTGATTCTTATGAACGTATAAATGTGTAAATTGTAGTTTTCCCATTCCCTGCAGGGGACTTTGCATGTTATACAGGAGGAGTGTAACACCATTCCAGCCACTCAGTCAATGTCCCCTGAGTTCCATAAATTTGTGTAAGTAATCATCACTTGGAAGCAGTATCAAAACCAAATAAAATCCTCAAATATATAATCCTTATTTTTTCCCATGTTAATTATAGATCAATCATCTGATCATTTATTTGGTTTATAATACCTTAACCAACAGGTAACCTGAAGCAGTATCTCTCTGGCTGAGGAAAATAAGGGGTCAAATAAAAAATTGTAAATCTAACAAAAGTTTCCTATGTGTTCCTGCCACTGTCATTTAAATTTGTTCTAGGTACACTTACTGTTTAACCATCCTTCCTAATTTGATTATCAGCAGGATAAAATGTGAAGTTATTTATCTGCTTTTGTGTGCCATATACATTTGTTTTGGCATCATTTCACAGAAGGCATATCTTAAAAAACATTACTAACTGTTGTTAAGTATCTTAATGAACAAAGACTAGATAAATCTCTCAGGTTTTATCTACTTTCCATCTGAATCACAGCTGTAAGAGGAGAAAAACTCAGGACTTTGACCAAAATTTACTTTAATCTGGAGTGGTCAGCAAGCAAATCCCGAAGGTGGGGAATCCAGCCTCATGGTGACAATTAACATGCCCTTGCAAAACCCAAAGGTGTGCTTTGTAATTCTTGTTCTCTTGTTGGAAACTTTCCTCTTTGCACTTCTCCTTCTTGAACAGCAGTGTTGTTAGTATTGTTAGTCTGATCTCTGTTTATTTTTCAGAAGTCCAGTTTAGATGCAATCCTGTAAAATATTTGGGATTTCTGCTACTTTCAATTGTTCAAAGAAGCCATGGAATGAGGTTTAGGTGTTTGGAGTAGCTGTTGGCTTATGGTGATGTCAGTAGAGTTGCTTCAGGAACCAAATAAGTTTCTGGCAGTTGACAATTTTGATGTAATACTGACTTCTTGGTTAATATGCTGCTCATGCCTGCTAATAATTAAATATTTTTTCTCTTGGTTTTTTTTTTTTTTTGTTTGTGAGATTAAAGATTGCTTTACCATCTCAAGTAACAACAATTTGCTTGATGTTCTGTTTGTTAAATGTTCTTCTCTGGATATTTGGACTATGTTCAGACTGTACCTAAATCCTTTATTTGGTCATAATTTCTGCTTTGGTTTGGTACTCTCAGTAAGAAACACAAAATGACAATTGGTCACTGGTTCTGTGGCTGAGCAGTAGCTCTGCCTCAAACAGAAGGAAGGTGTAGCTGGTCACTTGTGGGTCTTCTGCTCCAGATTTGCAGAGCGAGCACTCAGTGTCATTGGTGAGATCACCTGCACAGTGAGAATGAGGAAATCTTCCCTGTCTGCAGATGGTCCTATCTGTATCCCTGCAATGGCAATTGTTCTCACAGGACAGGAATTTTTGATTAGATCTTGTTGAATGTATCAATTCAATGCCATTATGTATAAGACATGACGTCTACTAAATGCAGGTTTTTTCTCATGCTGTATGACAGGTTATCTGGATCCAAATCCAACTGAAATGGCTGATCATTTGTCCTACTTGAAGGCCTGTAACTTTAGAGGTGGAAAGACAATATGCACTAATGACTTTAGAAAACAGAGGAGGGACACAAAGATGATCCAAGGGCTGGAGCACCTCCCCTATCTGTGACAATAGACCAAAAGAGCTGGGGTTGTTCAGCCTGGAAAAGAGAAAGCTTCAGGGAGACCTCATGTGGCCTTCCAGTACCTGAAGGGGGCTTATAAGAAGGAGGTAAAGAGACTTTTTATGTGGGCAGATGGTGACAGGACAAGGGACAGTGGTTTTAAACTGAAAGAGGGCAGGTTTAGGTTAGTGTAAGGAAGAAATTCTCTACTCAGAAAGTGGCGAGACAGAAACAGGTTGACTGGAGGAGTTGTGGATGCCTCATCCCTGGAAGTGTTCAAGGCCAGTTTGGATGGGATCCTGAGCTCTCTGATCTAGTAAATGGCCTCCCTGCCCATGGACGGTTGTTTGGAACTCAATTATCTTTAATGTGCTTCCCAACCCAAACTATTCCATAATTCGATGATTCTTACTTCTGCTTATTCTTTTTAATTTCAGGAAATCCATCTTTCAGCTAGCGTTCCCAAGAAAACAGTGAAAAAGGATCTAAAAAATCAATTTACATTGTTGCCAAAAATTGTCAATATTTCCACTAATTTTCAGTTTCCACTGACATTTCAAGTCTCATAAAGGTGAATTTCTTTCTTCCCTTCTGTTTAAGTCAAGAGAGTTTGCTGATTCCCAGCCTTCCAATGCAGCTCCAAACACTTCTGCTTTTTCCTCTCTATCTGCAATAAATATGGTAGTTTAAGCATCTCTTCACAGGATACTGGTAAAAATTCTGTTGAGCCTGGTAAGACTGATAGAAAATTAGTGTGTAGGTAATATCTGTGTTAGGACAAAAAGAGCTAGGAGCCTCCTCCTGGAGAGAAGTCTTCCTGCACTTGCCCTACCAGCCCAGACACATGAATGAGGCCTTTCCAAGTTCTCTGGCTGGATTCCTCCTGGTGCCCCAGGCTGGGTGACACGGTTTGCAAAGTCTCCTCTCCATGGCTCTCACATTTTAAATTGCATGCACTTCAGCCTGACCACAAATGTAACAGAACTATTCTAACAAGAGTAAAGCAATGGTCCAGAAAATGCCACATGGAAGCAGCTGTAACAACATCAGTGGTGGTGTCCCGGGAGGGAAGGACAAGTTTTTCAGCAGGAGGTGAGTCATATGCTTTTTGCTTCAAAGTACTTGTTTGAGAATATTGCCCAGAGATTCTGTTGCTGAATTTACTTCCTTCCCACTTCACGGTAAAATGTAATAGTAAAATATTCCCTAAACTCTTTGGGATTTTAATTAATGGATTTGCCTTGTTAAAGTAGAATAATCTATTATAATTGTTTGTTCCAGTAAGATATTACTTTCCAGATGGGAGGCTCTCTGTTTAGTCCATAGCTTTAAAATCTCTCTTCTGGTAGAGAGATGCTATGTGCTAAGTGCTGGCTTTTAGCTTACTTTCCTTAGCATCAGTGACTAGAAAAACCATTTAAAAAGGAGAGTTCAGAAAATTCTGCTGCAAAAATGTCAACAGCAGCTCACTCTTCCAGTGTCTCTGCAGAGCTCATGGAGAACACAAAGCTGCTGCACATCTCCAGCTGCTGCCCTCTGTGTACCACAGCAAATTTTTGGATTTTCTCTTGACCAAAATCTTGGAAATGTCCTTTCAGGTATTTTTGCCATCAATGAACATAAATTTTAAAGGAATCAGCAGAAATAGCATCAGACAAATTATTTGGAGTAGAGAAAGGAGAAATTTCTCAGCTAAAGAATGGCTCTTAGTGGCCAGATTTCACAACAAGCTGCCAGAAGGAGTAAACCTTTATCAGAAAGGGGTATATAATCATGCATACTAACTGCTGAAAAAAATGATAATATGATTTCATTATACAGCAGTGTAAATCAGAAGTTTTTCTGGTGGAGTCAGTGTCCCAGATTCAATAGCAGAATGCTAGTGGTTAACATTACTGTGAAGCAGACTAAAGTAAAACACATAAACTGTATGGAGAGTCTTAATGTACTAAGTGCTGGTCACACATTACATCTTAATTATTGCTATTTTTAGCATTGATTGCTGTAAAACTACAATTTTCTCACTAAAGAAATCAAAAACCCTATTATATATGGCTGTTGGCTCTCCACCAGCTCATTCAAAATGTCTGCCAAATGGAGAGGAGGAAATGTTGCATTTCATTTTAAGTTGAATAAGTGGATTTTAAAAAGTTTAGATAATGGATGAGAATTTTCTAAGTGTGGATCAAGTATATCAATGGTATTTAGCCCAGCAATGAATAAGGGCAAAATTAACTGCATTTCATACCTTGTGTATCTGTGTCTATGTATCCATGATCCTCTGTTGCAATTTTGAGAAATACATGGAGTTCCTTTCTGCTTTAAAATTAGTGATGCCCATGACACATTTCTTTTCAAAGTTCAGGATTACTCAAGGGTAATGTTTTGCTTTTGCTAAATGTGTGTGCACTTGCTTGCAACACGATCCCTGCCATTAGTAGTGGCTGGAGGCTCTGCCTGTAGGAGCAGTGTGCCTGGACACCACTCTTCACTTTAACCACTTGCTTGTAAACACTCCAGTGGCAGCAGAAGGGGATTTGATGATTTCTTTTCCCTTAAAGAGCTCACAATTACTCACTTTGTTTTCGTTATATAAAAAAGTAGAGTTATGGAAAATTGCAAGCAGTACTATCAGAAATAGCAAACGTGTCTATCTCAAAGCACAGAGGATTACATTCCTTGCTCAGAGGATCATAGGATCATACACACATGGAACCATAGAATCATAGAATCAATCATAGAACCATAGAATGGCTTGTGTTGAAAGTGACCTTACAGATCATCTAGTTCCCCTCTGCCATGGGCAGGGACACCTTCCACTAGACGAGGTTGCTCAGAGCCCCATCCAGCCTGGCCTTGAACGTTGCAGGGGTGGGCCATTCACAGCTTCTCTGGGCAAATTATTCCAGTGTCTCACCACCTTCTAAATAACAATTTATTCTCAATATCTAATCTAAACCTCTCGTCTTTCGGCTTTAAGACGTTCTCCCCCGTTCTATCCCTACATGCCCTTGCAGAAAGTCCCTCTCCAGCTCTCTTGCAGGACCTATTTAGAGACAGACAGTCTCCTCTGAGGTCTCACTGAAGCCTTCTCAAGGATGAACAGCTCCAACTCTCTCAGCCTGACTTCATAGGAGAGGAGTTCCTATCCTAGAGACATGTGGTCATCTTTCTGTCCCTCCTCTGAACTTGTTCCAGCAGGTCCATGTCCTTGTGTTGAGAGCCCTAGAGCTGGGGCAGTATTGCAGGTGAACTATCTGTAGCACCAGGTCTGACATATATTTTTTCATTTAAAGCTCGAAGAAAGTTTCATGCATGATTTTGGTTTTCTTACACTCTTAATAATTCTGAAATACTTCTCCTGAGACTGTCCTGAGCTGGCTGGTTGGCTGAGAGTGGTCCTGGCACAGGAAAGATGCAGTTGAGATAAGCAGACTGGGAGGATTTGGAGGAAGCCTTCCCAAGATGACTGAGCTCTGGCAGCAGGCTGCCTCTCCAAGATGCTTGCCCAGGCAATTTCCAGGATGCTACAGGGGCAACTAGGGACTGAAGGCACATTCAGGTTTTGCTTTAACTCCCTTTATCAACATGTGCAAAAATATGGCTCTGGTTTAGTGATAGCAGTAAGTAAAGGAAGATACTGCTCCAACTGAAGTTCATGTTTCTTTGGGGTGCACTACAAATCATGAGTAATCCTTAGGACTGTGAATTCCATGTGGATGAATAAAATTTCCTTTGCTATCCAAGCTTCATGTCAGTCTGGGGCTTCGAGACCATGCAAAATGAATTGCAAGTAAATGGAAGGTTTCATTGTGCTTCATTTTCTTGACAAAACCACAAGAAATCTATCCAGTTTTATTAATGAACTGGGAGACAAAAGAAAAATTAGATGGCTTTATCTTAGTTTTTATAACAAAAATCACTCAATCATTTGAGCCAGATGTACTGATATGCTCTACAAGGATCAGCATGTGTCACTGTATGGAGCAAAAAAAAAGGAGCAGATCAAAGATTTTCCAGTTTCCTTCTCAGTACTGAGGAAGCATGAAAAAAGTTAGAGCCAGACTACAGATGGTGAAGAGCCTTATGTGTTGGTTTGGTGTGCATTTAGATATAGCACACTGCATGTATCAAGCACAACTAAGCAGCCAGGGGAATGCTATTATATATCTTAAGCTGTCCATCTTTAAATCTGCGTTTCTGAAAAAATAAACCACAAAGACAGGCAGAACATACAGCAGATGCTCTTGAGTGCTGTATTATATTTTTCATCTAGTCACCAAAATTGTGGATTATAGACAAATGTGTTTACTAAATTAAGGAAATTCTTCTAATCTGACAAATATAATCTATAATTTGCTATTTTGCACTCCTTTTACTTCAATACTTCTTTCCTCTTAAACAGTAAACAGGAACTCATGTGGGCTACACCCCAGTGGTTTTAGCATAGCCTGGTGACTGTACAGTTCCACCTGAGCTGGGGCACTGAAATGGCCATGCTGCCATGCATGACATGGCCAGACACATGCCACCCCTCTATTGCCCCACACTCTTCAGCACCAGTTTCCACAATCCTCTTTACAGATATTAAAGGTCTTTTCCAACCCAAATAATTCTTTGATTCTGTGACTATGAATTGCTGTTGGAATTCTGTCACTGCTACTTAAGAGAAGAGGAAAGAGAATAAAGCAAAACTATGTCAGGGAACATTTTACCAGCTTATAAAGGATGAGCTATCTGACAACAAGTTTATAGGCTGCCTAAACTGTCCTAGATTACTGTTTCTCAGTTTCAATCAAATTGAAGTGTTTACACAGTGCAGGTCACCAAGTTGGATCAGATTGAGCCATTAGGCTTGGATCCCAGTCTGGAACATTTGGAGAAGAAGATACTGGTGGACTTTTAAAGTCCTAGCTCTCAGACAGCCTTCAACAGCAAGATAAAGATTCTGTTCTGCATTTTTTACATTTAGTTCATAGCTGGTGTTAGAAAGAGCCAATTTTAAAGGATCACTTGGTTTTCGCCCATGACACTTCATCAGTCATGTCCCTTGCTCTCACAGCTTGCCTTCTGAAGGCTCTTGCCTTTGCATATGTATCTCCCATGGGTCTTTCACATACCCAAAGTGAGCACTCACAAGGGGAGGAGGAAGGCACATCCAAGAACAAGCAATGCTAAAGGTCAGTGCTTTTCCAGGCCTTGATTCAGAAAATTGTAATTTTGAAATTTTTCAGATTCTGCAGCCTCCCATTTGAACTTTCAAAGAAAACTTCAAGGAGATAAGATTTGACACTAATAGTAACAACAGGCTGGTGGGCTGACAAATAGAATTCCCACCCACTTTCTCATCGGCCTTTCCAGATGTCATGGGACCTGCTGGCAAGGGGATCAGTAAAACAGCTCCTGTGGGGCTGAGCTGGGCTGCTAACAATTCTCTGCTTATTGACAGAGATGAGAATTTATGATTCCTTATTCTCAAGAGATATCATTTATGTCTTGGGAAGATCTGGAAGAGTGGACCAAAAATGACCTTTTGTGAAAAGTAATTTTTTTATATTGTGATGCCCTCAGATGGCTGGCAACTGAGAATTTCCCCTGTGACTGTCACATCAAGGCCGATGGCAAGCCACCTTAGGATTTTGGTCGAGGGAATGAGGACTCCTCTGTATTTTTCCAGGTCATCTTGGCTTTGTTTTCAGGCCACACTGCTACAGCAACTCACAGATATTCTTCCTGCTGTGCTCTGAGGGCAATAGTAACTGTATGGAATAAATGTGGTTAGTCCGTAGTCCAGTTTCTCTAACAACCACGAGACAAGAAGACTTGTCTGACTCTCATTAACAACTTGTTACCCTTACCTTGACTGGAAAAGGCAGGATGTTCTTACAGATCTTTCACTCTGAATTAACATCATCAGGGACTTGGAGAGGGTAACTACTTTCACCCACATATTTGCCATTGCATTCACATGGAACAGTCTTGTCTATAAAATTATAAACCCCTAGGTTGAAAATAAAGAATATAGTAGAGTGAAGTTTGCCATGCACCATTTCAGTTGCTTTCTTCTTTGTTTTGGTTGAATGTTATTTCTGTGGACACAGATACATTGGAGAATGTTTTCTGAATTCTGTATTTCTCTTGAGGCCTTTGCTCTGTAAGCAGGTATGATGGATCTGAACCCAGCTAAAAGAACACATTTGTTTTTCTTCTCATGTCATCACTGATGGAGAGAAATTCACTTAGAATGCTAGACCTGGAATCTCAAAACCTGCAGTTTTGTTTGGCCTTGGTACTTCTGTTCAGACCTGTGGGACTGCTGTGTTTATAAGTCTAAAAACACTCCAACATCACCCTCTTCCTCCTACTGTACAGTGCATGCTCCCAGTATCTTCCCAGTTACTGGGTACTGAGGGTTTGCTGTCACAGACATTTCTAACAAACAGGATGAAGCACAGGGATGCAGCAGCTGTGCCTCTGAGGCCCTGGCAGAAGTGGGCAAGCAGATGCTGGGCTCCCCTGGTACCATGCCAGTGGGAGCCAGGCAGCTTCAGGAGGAGGGGGGAAGGAGCCATTCCCAGAGGGCACAGGAGGGACAGAGACACCTGAGCCCTCCTGCAGATTATTGGAGATGAATAGCAGGGCAAGTGACATGATCAAGACCTGAAGGCTTGCTTCTCCTGGCAGAAGCAGGATATTGGCACCAGCTGAGGGTGCGGAACAGGGCATTGCAGCCCAGGAGTGGGCAGGTGCCTGGTCCTTAAGCAAGGAGGAAGCTTCTCCCTGTGCTGCTGCAGATTGATGGAAAACCTGCTGTTCTTCAGTTAGGGACTTCAGGGAGAGTGTGCAGAGTCTTGTTACAAAAGTCCACTGAAAGGGGTGGGGATTTAGTCTGGTATAAAGCTGAGCAGTTGAATTGCTTATGGCTAAAATATGGCTGATATGCAGCTGCAACTTTTCCATGCAAAGCCAAATAATGTCCACCTTAGAAATCCTGGAGCTGCAGTGTGTGGCAGGCTTTATAGCCTGTGACATATGGAAATTAATTACAAACAGAATTTGCAATTCTTTTGGAGTGGAGAGACAGTCTTGTGTCAACATTTTGACTTGCAGATATTCTAAAATGTCTCACACCACAGAAGAACTAAATCTGATTTTTCCAGGCATATAATGATTTGTACTAATTAAAGAACACTGCTCATATCTGGGTCCAATAAAAGTAAGTGAACAAAGCAAATGGACATGCAAATAAAAATGAGAGCTGATATGGCATGGTGCAAAGTTTAATCCAAATAAGGCTAAGAGTGTGCTCTTCATAGCACTTCATTGACAATAAAAAATGTATTTAAGGCAGTAAATGTACAACAGCTGGCAAATATCATGTGCCAAGTCTTATTTTAGATTAGTAAGAGAAAACTGAGCCTTATCAAACTGCTGCAGTGATTCCCAGGATAGTCAGTTGGATTTTTAGAACTTCTTTCTGGTGCTACTAAATTCGTACAATACTTTAGGGAACCTGTGGCTTTGAAAATGAAAGAATACACAGAAATTGTTGAATTGATGAAAACAAAGCAAAAATAAACCTGAGAAAGGCAAATAGCCCATCCTAGTCTCAGTTCACTTAAAATGACAGAGAAGCAGGCAGGAGGGCAATTCATTATATAGTTAACCATCCTTGCATAGACAGGAGAGTGTGACAGTCAGTTGAATAGCATCTGAAATGTTTTAATAAAATTTCTGCTTTTAAATGCTATTTACCATCTGCTTGCAATGGCATGCATTTTAGAAAAGTTAATTATAGATTTTTTTAAAGCCATGTAAATATCATAATATGTATTTTTAGTTTTAATTTTTTAAAATAACCAGCCAGATGAAAATAAACCCTGCAGAGAAAACAGAAAAACTCTTATTCCTGAGGATTTTGGGGGTTTTTTTTGTCTTTTTCACTAATAGAAATATTAAAACAATTAAAGATACAGCTGTACTGTCAGTCACTGCCAGTTAAATGGAAAAGATTTTTTAAAAAATTAATTTCAATTTTTGCTGAGATGAGCAGTGTAACTCATTCTGCAGAGTGGCTGAAGGGATGAACCACAGGATCACAGAATCACAGAATATTTTGAGTTGAGAGAGACCCACAAAGATCATTGAGTTCAACTCTTGACCTTGCACAGGACAGTCCCAAGAGTCACACCACGAGCCTGATGATAATATGATGATGATGATGATGCCAAATGTGTCAATCAGTGGAGAGGTCCCTGTGAGGTTTGTAATCAGATTTGGTTATGTACAACCCCACTGAGGTCTAAATGAAGGTGCTGCATGTAGAAGTAAGGCAGTTTCTGATTTTTCCATGCAATAATTTTCATGTACCTTGCAGCTAAGGGGAGCTCAGTGGGTGAAATCTCCATTGTGCTGAGTCTGCAGGTTCAGAGCAGTCCAGCTGTGTGGTCACTCAGGGTCAGTTTTGCTTGAGATGATGTAGAGAGGTGGTGGCCAAGGAGCTCCCTTGGTCCCCTTGGTCACCTGGGATATTTGCCTGTTCCAAGGCTGGATTCTGCTCTGAGGTCTGGCCTTCCTCTTGAGGGGTCTCTTGCCCTTGCCTGCTGGTTTTTGGACAGGTTCATCCCTCTAAACTTTATGGCTGTGTTCCGTGATTTAATTTTGCAATGAGTAAACAGCAGTGCTGGAGAATTTTCCAGGAGCAACACTGACCTTGAAATTCACCATATCTTAACCTGGCAGAGCTGGGTTTTACCTACCTCCTTTTGGCATGAGTATGCCTTGCAATTCAAAGGGGTTTTAGATAGCAATATATGATTATAAAGTCTGGGTATGTTTGGTTTATCTTTCTAATCTGAATGCACACATATACACACAATAGTGAACTGGGGCATGTCCCTAAGATGTTTTAAAAAGTGCTTGTAGCAAGGACTATGTGTTTTCAGATATAATTACAAACACATGACATGAATATTATTTTATTTTATTTTATGTTATTTATTTCCCTTTTTTCAGGTTTACAAAGCAGCAAAATCCTAACTGTAGAAATGTGGGCAGGAAATAAAAAAATAAGATTCAATCTGAAGAAGAGTGGTCTGATACATCAGATGAAAAAATAATTCAAAACATATATTCCAGAAGAAAAAGAAAAGATAATTGAAAAGCAGTAATATAGAAGAGACCTAAGGGCAGCATTAGACAGGAAATTACAAAGCCATTTCAAATGCAATGTAATCATTACTTACATGAAATAATAATAATAATATTTTATCTATCTGACTGAAGATTTCAAAATCATTCATGGGCTTCATACATTGCAATCATTTTTTCCCATCACCGTGAAACATTCATCTTCAAGGTGCTTCTTCTCTTATGTTTCCTATTTTTGCTCCCCTTAAAATGCATGTGATCATTTGTAATTATATTTTGCTGCTTGGGTTCCTGCTGCAGGATGGTGGAGCTCATGGCAGGACTGCCAGTGCTGTTGGAGGGGTGAGAGCAGGGACTGAATTTTGTTGGAGCTGCGTTTGTGTGTTCAGAGGAGCTGCTGGTGGGAATCACCCTTCCAGGAATCTCCCAGTTTCCTTTTAAAGCTGCCTTAGTTTTGCAGAAAACATTCAGCTGGAGCTTTCCCTGGAAGCTCAGTGTCCTGTTCCTGCACACAGCTGTTCAGGGAGTCCTGAGGGAGAGGGGCTTTTCATTGGTAGGGATGTTCAAGCAAATAGTGGGCTGGTTTGGAGAGAAAATGTGCCAGAACATCATGGGTTTGCACTTGACAAACAGACAAGCTTTGAGCAATTATATAGCACCTGAGTGATCCATGAATAGAGCTCATTAATTAAAAGCTTAACAAAGGACCCATTATTATGCATTTTTTTTTAAAAAAGCACTCCAATTTATCTTTTTTGTGAGTGATGAAATCTTGCTTGGTATGCTTATTCCTAACTCAATAATCATAGAACCCTGTTTGCCTATGTGGATATCTAAATCAACCATTCAGAAAACAGCACCAAGGTTAGAGGAATAGTTACTATTCCTAATATAGCTATTCTCTGCTACTTCCTGGGATTTCATTTAAGGTATAAGAGCACTTTTAAATGCCTTAATTTTCTACAGTCATTAATTTTATCCATAATATTAAAACAATATCCTGTTATCCTTCTCATCAGCACTCTATGATTTTATCACCTGGCCTGATTTAGCTTAAATGCATGAAAATGTATTGTAGAGCACACACAGAAATAAAACCTACTCATGTTCTCATGTGATTTTTCCAGGATTCTATATAAGCAGAGATACTTGCTAAGAACAAGACAGAAAATATGACTCTTGAGGAAACACCCAGCATTCAAAGACAACAACTGCATGCACACTGCTGCAATGTACAGTAGAAGCTGTCAAACGGGCAAGTTCTGAGGGAAATAATTGCTCTGTGTATCCAGAAAAAAACGTAAGGAGAAAGATTTTCAAATACATTTATGAGTAACTCATCATTCCTCTACTGGAGCGTACCTACATACTACTTTCCGTTTATGAAATGGGGATTTTCCAGAGGGAGATATTCACCACTGAAGTATTTGGAGCCTGCAACTGCAGGCACAGCTTTGGGTTAGAAGCTGGAGAGAGTCCAGATGCTTCCAGCTTTTGTCAGTTCCTGCTCTCTAAATTGCTTTGGATGCCTGCTGCAGCTCCTAGAGTTAACACATTGCCCTTCTTGCAGTTTAGCAAAGGAAAGGATGTAATCTTGACACTGCTCTAATGGGCTTGCTTTGGAAGATACAAAGAGTAGGAAAAGTTCTGTCTTACATGTTGAAATAATAGGGCCTATAAGGCTTTTTGTGGCCTTATATAGAAAAAGGGTTTTGTGGAGTGCTAAAAATGCACAAAATAGCTGTGGGGACAGGCTGGACTCTGAAATGGGTGGTCTTTTCTTCTAAATGTCTTCCAGTGATCTGACTAGTTCCCTTCTAAACCCCTGAAAACTTGTAGCTGCAGTAGCATTTTCATAGCTCAGGAAGGCATTTCCCTGTTCATCCTCTCCATCACTGGTGACTGTAGGACAATTATCAAATCTCCACCAATATTCTGTGTTCTCAAGCTGAATTGTGCTTGTCCGTTTAACTGTCTTTATTCCTGATACAGGCAATATTCCCTATAGCTCGGATCATGCAGGTCCGAGCATTTCTTTGCTTGTTTTCCAGTTCTCCTATACCTTTTCCTGACTGGGAAATCAGAAGTGTCCACACCATTCAAGAAGTGAGCACTGTAGGGTTTTATACCAGGGACACAGAGCACTATGATGACCTGAGTTCCTGTGCTCTGCACAGAGGGGACACACCCTGTGCTGCCCATGAAGCAATCTGGCAGGTCCAGAAAGGTGTTTAATTCACTTTCTTCTCACAGTGCCCTTGTATGTCAGGGTCACTGCTGCAGATCCTGCTCCATGTTAAGCTCCACACTACAATTAAAAAAAAAAAAAAATAAAAAGAAAAAAAGAAAAAAAGAAAAAAAGAAAAAAAGAAAAAAAAAAACCAACAAACATGCCTCATATAAAGAAAGAAACATCATGTGGGAAAAACACTGTGTCTTTGAGAAAATTATTTGAAACCTGAGTTTGCGTGGTCAGATAATTTCTAAATTTTCTAAACCGCCCACAAAACCACTCACTTCTAACTTCCCTGTGGAAAATAAGTACTAGAACAAAATGAATTAAGAAAGTGAACTTGACAGTGTCATATTTTATGTCTTTATGTTTTCATCTGTGCATTTTTCTGTTGACCACAAACTATTCAGCAATAAATCACACATCTTGACCTTAGGTGTCTTTTCCTGTAGGTTAACCTCTTTCAAGAAATACTGCACTTTAGGCCTACCTATATGTTTTATTTTGTTGGTGGTGGTGGTTTTGGTTCTTGGGTTTTGTTTGTTTGGTTGGTTGGTTGGTTGGTTTTTTTGGTCGTTTGTTTTTTTTTAATCTCTAGTGCAATTTACAGTGTGGTTGTACACTTTTACCATCATATCTGTCCATGTTAGGGGCTTACCTTTCCCCCAAATGGAGGAAATAGAGGCCTGCAGTGAAAGCTTTTAGCTGTCTCTCCATATAAAAATCAAATGCAGTTAACCACAGCAGAGAATCAAAGGCTGTGTAGATGTTAACTTAAACAATTTTCCATCATCCAAGGCTACTATGTCTTTCCTGCTGTGGTTGCCCATGAAAAGTGGATCCTGCATATGTGTGTTACCATCATTCCTCCAAGGTAGATATATTTATTATATGTTTTATTGTCTCAACTTTTATGGCTAGCAGCAATTCAGACAAAATGATTCATTTAAATATCTGATCCTGTGATGAAATCTTGGATCCTATTGAAGATTGTGTCCCTCAAGGCTATAAGGTTTCCCAAGATTGCAAAACAGAGGTGTTGTCTCTTCTCCAGTTCCCTTGTGACTTTGGATGTACTCATCAGAATTCCCAACCCTTTGTTTTGCTCATTTTCCTATAGGGCAGAAGAACTAAGGATGATATATTTGACTGGGGCTGTAAGTGGCACTTTGATGGGAGAAAAGCATACCAGCTAGCACTGCAAAGTGAAACATTTGGAAGTTTGGAGCAGTTTCAGGTAAATTCTAACATGGAGCCTAGATATAGAACCTGAAAAGCAGATTCTGAATTTTCCTGTTCAGCTGCCTAAACTCTGCCTAAACTCTGGATGCCCAAACACCACTGAAAGCTGTTTTTTTTTACTCTGAGTTTCCCCAGGGGCTTTCTGTGCAAATGCAAAACACATCTTGGCATCTGTCTCAGAACTGAATAATTAGTAATTATGTATAGAAAAATACCTAATAGCATCTCTCTGCTGAGTGCTCCCAGGGGGCCGTCTTTGCTGCCAATCCATGTGTTGTGTGAGGTGGGAGGAAGCAGGAGTGCATTTTACCTTTCTTCTTTAAACCATGTTACTGCACAGAGGGGTGGAGGTGAGGAAGAGCTAAGAATCTGTGCAACACAGTGTGTGAGAAGCCATAAGGACCAGAAATGAGGTTTTCCCTATTTCCTGCACTCTGGATGAGTCATCTTGCTGACAGCTCATTTCCCTCTCCTCCTTTCTTTTCCCATGCCCGTCGCTGCTTCTGCCTGCTGCACTACATCTTTCCTTCTCATATAATTCTGTATTACTGCTCTTTCACTGTCAGCTCTCTATCATCAGCTCACTGCTTCTATCCTGCCTTCAGATCCCCAGCCTTTGAGCAGTGGGATCTTAACATGCACAGAGCTTTCACACCCAGACCTATGAAAGTAGTTCCTTTTAGGTAGAGTTGCACAGAGCACCTTGAGAGAGTGAAGAGCCAATGGAGAAACTACAGAGTAAGCCCCAATAAAACTCTGTTGTCCATGGGAAACGGAATTTGTCAGGGGTAATAGTAATTTTCTAAAGGAACTTCAAAAAGTACATCCTACCTCTTACCTTTCTACTAAATTCAAGTCCCTCCTTCCTACTAAGCAACCATAAAATTTTCTCAATACAAACACCTTAAAACATTCTTTAACATAGAGAGAACATGTATTTTCCCTTGACCTTATCCTGGACAACAGCCACAATTAGGCTTTTAAAGCTTGCATGTGGAAAATGGAAAAGGGATCAAATTCCCTATTGACTTCAAAGTGCACAGCAACTGCATCTGCTTAAGCTATTGGCAAAACTGGCCTCTCAAAACTTCCTCAAAAACATCTCAAAACGATAACACTTTTTAATATAATTCTCACTATGGTTAGTGAAAATGACTACTTGAATCATGCTGATTTAAGAAGTGTTTGTCACACAGCACTGGCTGTTACGAGTTTTTCTGTAATGGTGTGTAGCAACCTATCTGAAGCACTTCAGCACCAAATGTGTTCAAGACTCTCCCTATTGCTCACTTCTGAGTTTCAATCCATTGAATCATCTCACATTAAATCAGGATGCATTTTTTTCAATCTTCATAACTTTGCCTGCTGCTTTACCAGCGTATGTTCCCCAGTACAGTTCAGCTGTATGGAATTCAGGAATAGGTGGTAGAACAAAATGACCCGAGATTAGCACTGAGATCAGAAAAACTGAGACTGTGCAATGAATTTCTGTACAAAACTGTAACTACACAATAATAATTCATCTGAAAATGCTGAAGTTTAAAAAAAGTTAAAAGGACATCTTCAAATCCTATGCATATTTTTAATTAGCAACACTTTAACAAATCAGCAAAGAATAGCTGATTTTGAGAAGGTAAGGTGGAGAGGGAGTATATTGCTGTTCAATCGGGCAGTGTGCAGGTCTTTGGTGAATAGGTTTTGTTCTTTGCATGCCTCACTCAGCTGCTTTCCTGGTCTGGCGTAAGTTAGCAGAAGTGGAGCTGCGTGCTTTGCTTCCTTTCCAAACATCTGCCCTCGAGGATGTTTTTGTTTGTGCCTGTCCCAGAAACATGGGAGCAGGAGGCTTCCAGCTCTGTCCCCGCCCGAATCCAAGCTGTTGTGGAACAGCCACCTCCTCTGTGCCTTCCCCTCCTGCTCTCAGCGTTGGGGACCTGACAGCCCCAGTGGGAGCATCTCAGGGCTGTATTTTCCTGTCCCCTCTGGACAGCCCCGGCGAGGCAGCAGGATCTCGCTTTGACTCACGCAGGAGAAGGCTGTATGGCAGAGCCTGGCCCTGCGTGGGATAAGGGTGATGGCCCTGGCACATATCAGCACAGCACAGCAGAGATGTGCTGGCACTTGTATGAGATGCTGCTGGCTCCTTGCAAGGGCTTGCTCCAGCACAGCCCGTGAAGCAAGTTGTCCCAGCCCTGCAGGGAGGCGACAGAATAAACTCACCCCTCCTAGGCACTGGCACAGCCTGGCCCACTGTGCCAGCCCTGTGCTGCTGCCAGGGAGTCAACAGACATTTCGCAATATCTGCTCTAAGTCCCAAACGGGGCAACACATCTTAGATAATGCAGTTCCACAGCACTCGGCAAGCTGTGTCCTTGTCTGGCCAAGGCTTTCTCTAAACAAGCTGGCTTTATGAAAATATTTGAGTGAACTTCTGCTATGGAGTTGGGCTTCAGTGATGTCAGCTTTGTTTAAATGTAAGAATGTTATAAAGAGAGCATTGAAGAGCAATGCTGGGCAGAGCTCTGGTGGCCGAGGGGTGTGAGGTTTGTACCAGGGACACCGACAAGGACGGAAATGCGGTGCTGCTGCTTCTCTCTGCCTGTCCCCTCACAGCTGCCGATATTTTGCTGCGTTTCCTTTCTGTTTGTTTTTCTGCTTCCCCTCTAAACTTTTTGCATCATCCTGGCTGCTTTCCCGAGCTGAGGCTCAGCCCCTCGTTTGCCGGCTGGAGTCCTCCCCGTGCCCTGGAGCCCAGGCATTAAGCTGCTCGCGTTGCCATGGGCCGGGGCTGTTTGTTACCTGCTGCACCAGGCTCCGAAGCTGCCGAGGACGGGTCCCGGTTAAGTCAACACACTGCTGGAAAAGAGCGTGAACTTTTGTGGGGGAAGGAAAAAAAATCAAAAATAAAGAAGGCGGATTTTGGCTGCTTTGAATGCACTTGAACTGGGCAGTGCCCATACCACAGCTCTGACTAACCCGTTTGGCACGGCCAGGATCCCCAGGGCTGGGCTCTCCTTGGAGGTAAAGCACGGCACTCTTGAGGCAAAAGTACCTTGGAGGTACTGGAGAGGGTGGTTCCAAATGGCAAAGGGCGAGCACCTGAGCCGAGCCTTTGTTCACCTTGTGGTGCTCAGGGTGTTGAGGAAAGCCCAGCCCAAGCCTGGCAGCGCTCCCTGCCTCAGCCACCGCGGCTGAGGGGGAGCACGGGAGGAGAGAGGTGTTGGGAGCAAAAGCTCTGATCGTGCTGAAATTCTACCGTGGAAATTGACTTTGTGCAATTAATAAGAACAGGAAATACTTCTTGTTTTCTCTCAGGAGGGGAACATTAAGTAATGGCTTTATCTTAATTTGTCAGGCTTTGCCCTAGGGACCAAAATTAAATGGCTGGAAGCCAACAGAGACTTGAGAACTGAAGCATTAACACTCTGATAAATAAAAAAGAATTCATTTTAATTAGTTTTCCAGCTGAAAAATAATGAAGCTCTACATGCCAAAAAGCGGTAATGGAGTAATGGAAAGGCCTGTGCTTATACAATGGAGCCTGATTGCAATCTCAGGGCTCCATTTGTATTCGTTTGTAGCATGAAACAAAGGAAGGTGTTTGGATTCTCTCTCTTTATATAAAGCCTCTGCTCCAGCACTCTGGGCTGGTCTTCAACCAGGCTTCCCACAGTCCTGCTGCCAAATCTACAAAATTTTCCTGGCTGACATTCAGGAAAGTACTGCTCGGGCTCTAGGATGGAAAGTTAAAAGACTTTGCCTGGTTACTCTGAAACATATACAAACAGTACTTGACGTATGGCATTGATTCATCCTGCACAGGCTGTCCCTGCTGTATCCCGGGGGATACAGCATTGTAAAGTTCCCTGAAAGCATCTCACTCACTGCTGTTAGAATCTAGTGAGAGGAGTCATCTTAAACACTTGTAGGGACACTTTCCCTTGGAGCATTAGCTGCATGTAGCTGGACTGTAGCTCTCATCAGATCCAGGGTGGGATTAGCCTGGGATAAACAGCCCAGATGCATTTATAAAAAGCAGTGCTATGGTCAAAAATACCATTAGTTACTGTGACTAAGAGGCTGTCCTGACTGTTGAAGGAGTGATAGACCCTACAGTGCTCAGAGCTTCTACTTCCTGTTGCAGAGGGCTAGTAGAGCTTGAGTCACAAGCTGGTATTTATTTATTGTATTACTATCCAATTAGTAAAAGATTAAAAAAAAAAAAAATCTCTGTTCAGGGGAGCAAATGGAAAAGAAATAGGAAATGTCTCACTGCCATGAACAGTCTAACAGATATGCACCTTGTTTTTAAAATCACATTGTCTCTGTGAAGACAATGATCAGCTGGGCAAACATGTGCCCAGCCCAGAGGTCACCTCTTAGGAAGCAGGACTTGGAGGCTGATTTTGTGGCTGCCCTGCTGTGCTGGTGTCCAGTGGGGAGGTGCACAACAGGAGCAGGGACAGTATGCCTACTGCTGCCTGCTTCTGGAGGATTTGTCCTGAAAGGGTGACATGGATTATTCCAGCCTCCACAGAGGAAGAAGCAATGTATGCTGTGCTCTTTGCAGCACTCCTCCCAGCCAGGATGGCCTTGGTTCCTGCCATATGCCTCAGCATTTCTATTTGCTTCCCCATAAATGGCCTGGATATATAAAGACAAGAATTCACCCTATGCTCATCATTGCTTCAATCTACCTTCTGCCCCTAAAGAGCAGGATTGCTATGATTTTCACACCCGAAAAGCACTTGTGTAGTCTGCAGTCAAAATGATACTGAGGAGAAGAGCCCTATGCAAAATCAGACATCGTTCTTAACCAGGGCTTCATGAGAAAGCGCAGTGTAAGGTATTGTCCATACTTGGAGTTAGGAAAATGCAACAAAAAGCATCAGACTGGCTTAAAACTGAAGCAGTGCTGGTTTTTTTTTTGTTTGGGTTTGTTGTTGTTTTTTTTTTTTTTTAAATCTGGCATTTTCAGGCTTTAGGTCAAGCTGTCAGACCTCTCTGGTCTTCAACCTTCTCTTAAGAGTGAATTCAGTGTCTTATGGACGAACTATGTAGTTCTGGAAGATAGGACTCCCCAGATATAAAAACAAAAAGGTAAAAACAAAAGCTGACACTGAAGCACTAATGTCAAGAGCAATCATCCATTTTCAGTTTGTTAGGAGTCAGTTTGGATTGACTTTCCCAGCTGTGAGCAATGATGGAAAAGAAATACTATTTGTATACTGCCAGTCCCGTGGCAAGGGAATAGAATCTTTTCTATATGAAGCTGCCACGTGCAGAAATAAAGCAGGAAGAGATAACTGCCATTTACTACAGCAAGCAAAAGTCAGTCAATAAAGAAGAAACCCTATGAAAGTTAGGAAAATAGATAAAACGTATTTACCATTGAACCATGGAACGGTTTGAGTTGGAAGGGACCTCTAGCACCATCTAGTTCCAACCCACCTGCCATGGGCAGGGATGCCACTCACTAGATGAGGTTGCTCAAATTCCCATCCAGCCTGGCCTTGAACTCTTTCAGGGATGAGGAATCCACAACTTCTCTTGGAAACCTGTTCCAGTGCCTCACCAACCACATGGTAAAGAATTTCCTCCTGTTATGGAATCTAAACCTCCCCTCTTTCAGTTCAAAGCCATTCCACCTGTCCAGTCATTACATGCCCTTGTAAAACGTTCCTCTCCATCTCTCCTAAGGTCCTCCTTACATACGGGAAAGTTCTCTAAGTTTTTTCTGGAGCCTTCTCTTCCTCAGGCTAAACAGTCCCAATTTTCTTGCCCTCTTTTGTTGAGTCCCAGAGCTGGATGCAGCACTCCAGGTGGGGCCTCACCAGAGTGGAACAGTGGGGCAGAATCCTCAACCTGCTGGCCACACTACTCTTGATGCAGACCAGGATATGGTTGGCATTCTGAACTGCTGCACATTGCTGGGTCATGCTGAGCTTCTTGTCCATCAACACCCCAAGCCCTTCTCCTCAGGACTGCTCTCAATTCCTCCTCAGCTCAGCCTGTGCTTGTGCTTGGGATTGTGCCCACCCAGCTGCAGCATCTTACCCTTGGCCTCGTTGATCTCCATGAGCTTCACATGGGACCAGCTCTCAAGCTTATCCAGGTCTCCCTGCATGGCATCCCTTCCTTCCAGCGTGTCCATGGCACCACACAGCTTGGTGTCATCAAGAAATTTACTGAACATGCACTCAGTCCCACTGCCCATGTCACCAAGTAAGTGTTAAAGAGTGCTGTATTACCAATCCAAGAGACATGAGCACAAAGCAAATAAACAACTGTATTCATAAAGCCAAAAAAGGATGAGACATTAGTTTATAGCTTTACTTGGTGGCATTTAAGTAGGGCATTTTTTTATTATTGTGCAATGTTGTTTATGAGTGATGGCTGGTGCCCAAAGTTTTGAACAAGCACCTTTCAGTTTAAAATTATAAAATATGAAAATAAAAGACTGAGCAGATTTTTAAGAAATAGTGAGTATTTTGGGACAGAATAAAGCCCTGGAAAACCTGTCCTCGTTAACACAGGATGAAGTGTTTTGTCTCATTGTTTTGCAACTGATCCTACAGCTTGTCTTTGGTTGAAGCATATACTGAAAGGGAGACAATCAAATTGATTGCAGATGTGAAGAGACAGATAATCCATCACTTGATGCAATGATTTCTTAAAATAATTATGTGTCTCAATTTTAAAACATTTTTTTCAAAAGCTACATTTTTCTTTTGACTTGTCTGACCCTCTTCTGTTGGTTCTTGTTGTGTTTGGCCTCTTAGTACCAGGAATGTCTTTCAGTAAAATGTTTATGCCCATGTGTGGCAAAAAC